>PUFA01000046.1:4235000-4600000 GCA_003508835.1 Eonycteris spelaea | reverse complement strand
GAAGGTCAGTATGATCAATTTTACCTTAGAGAGATGGAGAGGAAAGTCCATAGGTGAGGTAATTTTCTAGTTGAATTTATCAGAAGGTGGAGAAATGAGGTATTATAGAAGGAAAGAGCCACATGCACAAAGATTCAGAGAAATATGAGGGGCTACTGCATTTGCAGGACTGAACATAATTTGGTATGACTGGAGCTTAGATTGTGAGGACTCCAGCTAGAGATATTTGGAAAGTTTAGGGGTATCAGGATTATTATAAGAAGTTTGTGCTGTGTTGCAGGCAGTAGAAAGATTATTATAAGTTTAACCAAGAAATTGTCATGTATATATCTGAATAAACGAATATTGCAGAACGATGACAAAGAACAAATGGCAGTATCTGGGCCAAGTGGATTAGATCTAGGTACTAGTCAGGGCTCCGAATTGTCTTAAGAAGTTCCTGGCCAGTAATGCGGTGTATTGGGGTCTGTCCAGCCCTGCAGCTTCACATTCTGCCAGTCCTGTGTGTTCTTCCACAGGAAAAAAAAAAAGAAGAAGAAGAAGAAGATGATGATGAAGAGAAGAGAGACAAGACAGCAAGCATGTGGAGATTCCTAGAATGGCATCATGGAGAAAGAAGATCTTAAGCAGTACTTTTTAGGAAGTTTGTTTTGGTTTTGGTTTGTTTTTATTTAATGTGAAATGTATGATCCTTCAGCATTTCTAAGAAATCTTCAGTAAATATCAATATTATTTTTTAGTGCATCTGGAGTTGGATTTGTGGTCTGTCCTGAGATGTCACAATTTGCTGAGATAGGCACTGAAAAGAGAACAAAAAAGCTCAAGAATCTAGTTACAGTCAGGAAAAAGTAGTAACGTTAGAACCCTTGTCATTGTTTGACCTTAGTAAATGCTGGATAAGTGGGTACTTGTCCTTGGAGAATCACTGTTATGCTATTAATACATACCCAATGTAGTCTGTATTTTGTGCCCCTCATTAGAGTAGACCTTGGGAACACGTCACGGTGTGATATTTTAATTTATCATAAGAAACATATATTTGATCTCTGTCTCCATTTCTAGCACAGAGCTCCTAAAACTCTGGGAATCTCCTAAGTGATGAGCATCAAAGGTATCTTTTGCTACGTTAATAAGGTAAGTTTTGGAAAGCACCTAGGAATGGGAGCTGATTGCCAGAAGACTAATATGTAATTAGAAGATTGAACTTCTTTAAGTCTCACCCCTTCCATCTGGACCTTCTGGGGGAGGGGGATCAAAACGGGGAGAGGCTGGAAGTTGAAGGAATTACCAACGGCTAGTAATTTATTCAATCGTGTCTCAGTAAAAACCCAAAATGAAAAATTGGAGAGCTTCCAAGTTGGTGAACACATGAAGATTCAGGGAGAGGGGTGCATGAAAGCTCTATATCATTTCCCCATACTTTGTCCTATGCATCTCTTCCATCTGGTTGTTCCTGAGTAACATACTTTTATAGTAAATCAGTAATCCAATAAGTAAAATGTTTCTCTGAGTTCTGTGAGAGCCACTCTAAAAGATTAATCAAGCCCAAAAAGAGGGTCATTGGAACTTCAATCTATAGCTGGTAGGTCAGAAGCACAGGTGATAACCTGGGATTGTGACTGGCATCTCAAATGTGTATGCATGTGTGTGGTGGAGGAGGGGGGTGGGGTGCAATCCTGTGGGACTGAGTCATTACCTATGGAATCTGATGCTCTCTCTGGGTAGATACTGTCAGAATTGAGTTGAATTGTAGGACAGCCAGCTGGTGTTAGAGAATTGCTTCTTGTGTATGGAATTCTCTTCCCAGGACATTGAACGGACAGAACTTAGTTGGTGATCAGAAATGGGATTAGATCAGAATCTTTAACAGGATTCCAAAGAGTAAAAAATATGTTTTATTTCATCCATTCAAAAATATTTTTGAATACCATTATGAGGCCTGCAATGTTCAGCCCATCTTCATAGAGCCATTTTCTGGTAGGGAGAGGGGAGACAATAAACAAGAAGTATGTGAAAAAATAATAACATGTTAAATAGCAATTTTATGAAAAATTTAAAATCGGGCAGAAGAGAAGTTATGAGAAGGATTGTAATTTTTAAATACAGTATTAACAAAAGGCTTCATTTTGTGATATCTGAGTAAAAATTCAAAGAGGTGAGAGAGAACCTTGCAAAGAAGAGTGTTTCCAACTGAGAAAATAAGTAAGGCTAAACTTTCCTGAGACCTTTGATGAAGAGCAAGGAGGCCAGAGTAGGTAGATAGAAACTGCTAATAGAAAAGGAACAGGTAGGGGTAGAAAGCAGATTGTGTAGGACCTTGGGAGTCATTGTAAGGCTTTGACTTATTCTGAGCAGAATGAGAATTCTTTGGAAGATTTTGAGTAAAAAAGTAAACCTATATTTGATAAGATAGATATGGGTTAAAAAAGAATGAAGGGAATCAGAGTTGGAATCAGGCAGACCAGCTAGGAAGAGATTGTAAGAGGTGATGGTGGCTAGGACCAGAACGGCAACAATGGGGTGAGGAAAGAGATCTAATTCTGATTTATTCTGACAGTTTCATTAACAACATTTGCTAAACGAATTGGTGTGGTGATTTGTATGTTCAACATAGAGTTTCACCTTGAGAGACATTAAAATCCATCCTTAATATAAATTGCATGGGGATGCTTAAAATGAAGAGCTACAAATAAATTCTAACATTAAAAACAATCTTTCCAGAAAGATAAAAAAATGGGAATCACTCTTAAAGATGTGATTATATATTTTTCTAATAGTTAAAGTGATAGAGAGCCCAAGGTTTAACAATATATCCTTATAGCTTTCCTTTAAAAAGCACTTAAATTTAATGTTAATAAAAAGTATTACGTCACCTAAAGTGTATTATGGTAACTGAAATGCTGAATCGAAGTTTTTAGTTTGGAGGCAGGGGTGATTAGAAAAAAAAAAAAAGATATTAAGATTTGGCTTAGATACTACACACTTATTCTTCATTCTCTTTTGTTGCAGAAATGATGCGAAACCAGACCGGTGAGAAACCAAGAACCACTTGGAGAGTTGGAGAACCCAGGTTTATTACGCCGGCGTTCCCAAAGCGCTAGCGCTCTGAAGATCTGGGCCCCAAGCTCAGGGGCAATTTTTGTTTTTATATCTGCGCTGTTAGCATGGGCTACGAGTAGTTACAGAGCGTGTGATTTAGGAATTTAGGTAATATGTCTGTGTCTGTTATTGAGACAGAACAATCATAGGGGAGGGTGTGTCTTCAGCTGGCCTCGGGTCACTCTGCCCTTCGGCCTATGCAGCAAGCATGTCCACAGAAACAGAACAAAGAGCTGATTGTTTTTTGAGTGCAAATTCCTCTTCGCTTTAACATTCCCATACAAATCTACAATTTTAAAGAATCCTTGATTTTTCTGGTGAAAGTTCTTGGCTCTTCATTCTGGCCTTGATATAAAATCAAATCTGTGTGTGGGAGGCCCACATTGCATGCAGCAGCCCTCCCTGGGTCCTGGAGATGAAGGGCAGTGCAACCCTCTTACTCCAGCTTCAGTTCTCTCTGAATTTCTTTCAACTGCTCCATTTGTAGGCAGTTTGGAAACTAAATATGTCTCAGCTAGAAGTGGGGAGTGAGATTCCTGCTTTTTTTCCTTCCTGAACACATACCTTATCTTTGTCAAAATTTTGAAAAATCAAATATCATTAGGTTTCCAAAAATATTTATCTTGGAGCATTGGGAAAATTCCTAGTTGGTGAGAAAGTGCTATTTCAAAGAAGGCAGGGAATAAATCTCCCGATGATACAAATGTCCAAGCAATTGCATTACTCCCGTTGCCAAAGGCAGACCTAGACCTTCGCTGCCCTCCCCTGTTTTAGTTGGGGCCCTTCAGGAAAAGATCTAAGTTGGCAGTATTCCAAGAGGAAGCCATTTAAAATCCAGTGAGAGCTGCAATGCCCTAATTTCAATTACCAATCAAATCACACTCAGTGGTCATGCCAGAGAGCTGGAGAAGTGGTGAATTAATATTTATTCCCATGAAATATATAAAGATGTCCTCACTCTTGAAGGAACATTTGAAACCCAGTGATCAATAGACAAATAGGAGAGTTCAGATTTTTAGCTTAACTGCCCTATCCTATTCCAAAGCCTGTGGCCACCCAGAGAACAGATAATTTCAGATAATTGGGACTAGAAAGACCGAACTCTGGCCTCCAGCTCCTAGGCTGAAAATATAAAATGGGATTTCTCAGTCTTAGAAATGTTTCAGTGTATTTTTCTCTTTCCTTCTCCTCTGTCCAGTCGCTAGATTACAACGGGCTTTCCTGTGAATCTGCTATTATGAAAAAGTTAAAGGCCTTTCTATCTACTACAGATTTTGGAAGCAAAATCCATATGTTACCTGTGACACAAACTCTAGTTGCTACTGCCTCAACCTGAGCAATGTAAACTGTAAGTACTGGAGTTTCAAGTGTTTAGTTATGGTTAATTTATAACTAAACACACTAGTATTTAGTGGAACAAAAAAGGTCATTAGTGTCTTACTAGGAAGTAATTAAATTAACAGCTCAAAGCCATTCATCAAATCACAAAACAGATGCTAAACTTTTGTGTAGGAAACCAGATTCTTTCAGGCAGGAAAAGAACTTAAATTCAAAACACAGCAAAACACACCCACATCCCTCAGCTTGTCTCAAAACAAAAATCCACCTCTTTCATCTGTAGCCAGAGTCCCAGAGCTCTTTACATTTCAGAGAGAGGCCCAGAAAAAAAACTGAAGAAATCAACCAGAACAACTCCCAGGCTTCCTCATGAGTCATCCTTCTCTTTCCCATAACATACACCAACAACATTCCTCAACTGTGTGCTGTTTTTGGACAGTCAATAAGGAGTAAGATTATCATCTTAAGACAATATGTTCAAATTATATGATGTGAATTGTAATATGGATTAAGTGGTATATGCTTCCCTAAAAATAACCTTCAGATTTAAATCATAATTGATAGAAATTTTTAAAAAATATATCGAGTCTATGCCATGTACTGGGAATGAAATGGGTCTAGATACTAAATTAATAAGCCATTGTCTGACCCTTGAGGAATATGATCTAGAGAATGCAACAGAAGCACATAAACGTGACATATTAAAATGACTATGGAGCCAGGAGACCTGGATTTTGGTCTTGATGTTGTCATTTACTAGTCAATTGATTTGAGAAATTAGATTAACTTGCATAAGCCTCAATAGCTTTATATGTTAAATGGAAATAATACTTAACTCATGGAGTTGTTGTAAAGATCAAATCAGAACATGATGAGTCAGCAAGAATTAGAAAACACATTTGGTTTAGGATAATTCAAAAAATGTTGAACATTTCTAAAAGTGGGAGCAAGATTTCAGGAGATTGTAAGAGACAATGCAGTACCTCTTGGCTAGTATTAGTAGATGATGCCCAAGGAAGTGAGGGCAGTTGCCAGAAGGCTGAGTACACAGAGCAGTGTGGAAAGGGCAGCCTGGCAGAGCTAAGGTTCTTGGTGGACTTCTCAGTGAGCTCACAGTGGTTCTCTTCTCTCTTTCTTCAATTCTCTGCCAGGGCTTCCCATTGGCTTAACCTAAGATTGTCCATTGAGATGGCACATGTAGCTCATCCTCCAATTTCACAGTGAAGAAGGCTGGCAACTATCTAGGGCAACAGATAATATCCAGCCCAAATGATTCATAAAATCTTGAATATATAATAGTATAAATGATCTTAGTACTATTGAGTTCTTGTTAAAAATTGACAGTGCTAAATATTATGTGGGCATCTGATCATTTAATTCTATAAGGAAGATACAATTATTACCTTCAGACTATATATGAAAAATCAGAGAGGCAAAGCTATGTTAAATAACTTTAAAAAGCTAAATAAAGTAGCAATTCATACCCATGTCTGACTCCAGAGTTTATACCTACTGTGATGGATCATCTCCCATTTAATGGATAAGTACTGCTTAATTGATGCTGTTAAAATTTTCCCCAGTATTTAATCTGTACTCTTAATTTTATGCAGCCACTGGTTTTGCTTGCAATACATCCCAAGTTCATTACCTTCAGGTCTGAGCAGTTCTTCACTCTCCTAGATAAGTATTTATAGAGGCCATTAACTCAAACTACTCCTACCATGAATGTCCATTTAAAAAGCATTATGAACAAACAAACAAACCCATAGATACAGAGAACATTTTGATGACTGCCAGATGGGAGATGGGTTGGGAGGATGGGTGAAAAAGAGGAAGAAATTAAGAAGTACAAGTTGGCAGTTACAAAATATCCTGGGGATATAAAATATAGCATAGGGAATATAGTCAATAATATTGTAATAACTATATATTGTGTCAGATAGGTACTAGCTTTACCAGGGTGATCACTTCATAAGTCATATAAAAGTTTAATCACTATGTTGTACACCTGAAACTAATATAATATTGTATGTCAACTGTACTTGAAAAATAAAAAAAAAATTTAAAAAACATATAAAATGAACATGTAAAATGAGGCCTAGTATATTGAAGTGTTCAATAATGGAAAGCTATTTAAAAATTATAAAATTTTAAAAATTAAAAATAAAAAGCAGTAGGAGAAGATAAGACTCAAGTTATCATTACAGGCATACTATTACATGAAAACCATCACATTCCCATTCTGTTATTAACTCAGTATAATATGTGGATAACCTGCTCAGTCCCTCAGCTTGTAAATCAGCAAACCTAGGGAAAGAGGAAAAGTTGGGTGAGGTCTTTAAAGTTTCCACTCTAAGATGCTGTGTATTTATTATGTTTTACAGAGTATGAAACACTCGTAATGTATCTATATTCATTTAATAATTTGTTGTAATGGTCTTCCTCTATTAATGTACTTAGGATGGAGTTCAGCATTGATTTTTTCCCCCTAGTACATCCCAATATCTCATATCCGATAATCCACGACATACATAATCAGAAATAAAGCAGAAATCTTACGTATAACCCAAAGATAGAAAGGCACTATGTGGAATAAGAATAAAGAGTTAACTTTTATTGAATATTGAGTATATGCTGGACATTGTACTAAGTGCTGTATAAGTTTTATGTAATTTAACAAAGTAATTAAGAATTAGGACATGCTTTCAATTGTTTTTATTAACTAACAATTCAGGAGACAATTTTCCATGGATATCTAGCATTTCTTCATGTGTTGTGAGCAGTGGTATAAGCTCCCCTTATCTTTCAAGGATGTTGTACAACATTGAATGATCACGATGTGACTCTTCTGGAACAAAGGTTAGGTTTGCTTACTGTTCGTTATAAAAGATTCAGATCCTTAAACTCAAGGTTCCTCAGCTGTGACACAAACCTGCTCTCTCTATAATACATATCATCCACCTGGGAGACCTCCAGATCACTCTCATGAGGCTGGTAGGTAGGGGTAGAGAACAAGGAGAAATGATGCAAATATGATGTTTGTAAAGTTCGCTGTGCCATGAGAATAAAGTTTCTTTGTTTCTGACTCGGGAATCTCTTATCTCGCCAGCATCTATGCATCTGTGGAAGGCTAATTTGCTGGCTTGCTGATAGATTAAAACCTCAAACCCTCTGCAATTCTTGACAGCTAGCTGACTTTGAACTATTCATTTTCCTCTTTGAGCTGTGTCTTCATTATCTATAAAATGACCTCTCATATCTTATGCTCCTTGGTTCTTTGTTTTTGATTTTTGGAAAATATTTCAATTTTTTTTAAATTTCAAAGTGTTATGTGTAAAGCACTTAATTACAAACAAACAAATAAACAAAGTGTGTTTGTAATTAAAGTGTGGGAATGGAGGTTCAACAGAATGTGTTTTTTTACTGTTCAGTCATTTTCATAGACTTAAGAATGTAGTTTTGATGTTAGAATCTTTTTATAGCTCATGGATTTAAATGTATTTACTCTTGGAGAAAATAATAATAGTGGCTTTTAACATAAAATAGAAAAACTCTTTAGCACATCTAAAAAACCAACAAAAACCTATATATAAAGTGTTTTTGATTGACTGGGGACAAATGATTAAACTATGTGACAATTAATAACCTTCAAAAAAACATGTGGGCTAAAAAGTGAAAGAAGGAAAGTTCTAGAAAAGCATACAAAAAGTAGAACATCTCTGGAGACATTTGGCTCACATAATATAAGGTTGGGTTCATCCTTCCTTGTGCAATGTTAGGATTCTTTGTATGTAATAAATTAGATTTTGTCAGTGTTTAAACCAAAATAGCAAATATAACGATACATGTAGTTCTGTATACCTTTTGGAGGGTAGATAGGAAACTAAGAAAGTATAACATGTAAATCATGACAAATGCCTGTGTGTTTAAAGATACACATCGCTCTATTGAGTGACTAGTATGAAATAACCTAACCATCATCATCATTCAGATTTGTTCCCCATTAAATCGTGCATTAGTAAGACTCCTTGGCTTCAGCTTTCGTGGGAAGCAAGAACACAAACTCCATCAAACACCAATCACAACTTTTTAGTAATTTTGAAGAGAAGAAACGAAAGCATTTACAGAGCAGTAATGTTTCAAGCTGAGAATCTGTGCCAACTTAACTACTGGAACATCACCCAGAAATCTGGTCCTTGATCCCAATTCAACAATTTTGGAGCCATTGATGACAGCATCCAAGATACTTTTTTTACCACTCCCTGAAATTCTCAGAAGCCCAGTTTATACTTTCCAGAATAAGAAACCAATCTGCTTAATGATATTAAAAGTCCAGCTCTAAAAGTCCTAGTGTCAGAAGCTATGATTTCCATCTATGTTTCTGTTGATTTACAAGCAAAGTTAAAAAGCAGTAGAGTGTAGTGACTCTGAGAGCCAGAGAGCTCAAGTCTTGAATCTGCTACTTGGGCAAGTTGTTATTTAGCTTCTCTTCCCCTTAGTTTCCTCATCTAAAAGTGAGGATAACTGAGACAGCATCAAAAATTTTTTGAGAATTAAATGTGTTAATATATGTAAGGGCTTTGATCAGTGTCATATATGGTAATGATGAATTACCACATATATACCTGCCATGAATGCTATTCCTATCTGTGGTAGGCTAAAAAGTGTCCCCAAGGATATTAGGCCTTAATTCCTGGAACCTTGATTACCTTGTATGTAAATATTATTAAGATCAGGATCTTGAGATGTGGAGGATCTCCTAGATTATTCAGATAGGTCTTAAATGCAATCACATGTATCCTTAAAAAGAGAGGCAGAGGATATTTCAAATACAAAGAAGAGGGGAAGATGGAAGAAGAGAAGGTCTTAAATGCAATCACATGTATCCTTAAAAAGAGAGGCAGAGGGATATTTCAAATACAAAGAAGAGGGGAAGATGGAAGAAGAGAAGGCAGTGTGATCAGGAGTCAGAGTTTAGAGTGAAGCAGCCACAATTGAAACAATGCTGGCAGCCACCAAAATGTTGGAGAAGCAAGGAATAGACCCTCTTCTAGAGACTCCAAAGAGAGTACAATTCTGTGACATCTTGATTTTGGCCCAATGTATTAATTTCAGACTTCTGGTCTGAAGGACTGTGAGAGAATACACTTCTGTCATTTTAAGCCAACAAGCTTGTGGTAATTTGTTAAAGCAGCTTTAGAAAACTAATATACTGCCATCAACTTAATAGATTGTTATTGGCAACTTTTGACTTTTCCCTGTATCCATTATTCTAGCCATATACCTTTGCAGTTTCTTTTACTAGAGGCAAAATATACTTTCCCACCCCACTGATGCAATATTTTTGCCAATAAAATGTAGATAGAGGTGACAGCATGTCAACTCCAAGCCTAGGTTTTCGGAGGCATCCCATGTTTCCGCTTTCCTCCATTACTCTTCTGCTATAACCATGTGATGGACCGCCTTGGATAGTCCACTAGTAACAGAGCAGATATGAAGTGAACCAAGACCTAAGCCAAACTTCAGAAAGTTCAGACTCATGCGATTGAAAATAAGTGATTTTGCAACATTTGATATGCAGCAGAACTGACTGCTGCAAGTATCATTGTAATATTAATGTGATATGTTAAAGGCACACAGTTTAAAGGTTTTTGCTAATATCTGCATTCTCCTAGATAGCTAGTGGGTTAAAGTGGAATTATATCACTCAACTAAAAATTTTACGCACAATCTAAGCCAGTTATCTCACAAAAACAAAATAAGATTAATAAGAGTAAATCCATTGCTACTACCTAGAAAATGGCGCAAATAGTTTATAATTACCAACTCCATTTACCAAAGCCAAATCTAGATACAATTGTGAAGAAAGCTCTGACTGTTTTCTTGGCACTCCATCACCTTCAGTCCATCTCCATTAAAAGCTGACTTTCCTTTTGCTTCTCTCTAGTATAAAATCACAATGAAATTTCATGAGAAATTAGAATAACTGCATGTTTTCTGGCCTGAAAGGTACTAGCATAGTGGTCGTGACAGTTAATTTTATGTATCAGCTAACTAGACTGCAGTACCCAGTTATTAAACCAAACACTAATCTCAGTGTTGCTGTGACAGTATTTTGTAAATGTGTTTAACATCTACAATCAGTAGACTTTAAATTAAGGAGATTACTTTGAAAACATGTTACTCTGATAATTAGTTCGGGCCGTAAGAACAAAAACTGAGGTTTCCAAAAGGAGAAGAAATTCTGCTTGAAGACTGCAGCAGCAACTCCTTCTGGCTTTCAAATTGCCATCTTAACCTATGTATTTCAATCTCACTAAACCCCAAAATCATGTGAGCCAAATCCTTAAACAAATAGTTTAATATGCACATGTATATATACACATACAGATATCTTTTTTATTCTGTTTCTTTGGAGAACACTGATATTATGGAGCCAACGTGAAAAAATCATATCCCTTGTAGGTCGTCACCACTCCACCCACTCCCCTCAACCAACCACTTCCATATTCCCAAGTCTTTCAACTTCCCTTCTCTTATTTTTTCATACTATCAATACTGAACTCTCCTATGTTTTGTCCCTTAGATCTTGTTTTCTGTTGAGCTATAGCTACCTCTCCACTGATGTTTCACTCACCGACATACCATGAGGAGCTGAGTGCTTTTAACCAGAGCCCTCTATGGCTGTGGCTGTTTATATTTGTGATCATAGGAACTTTAGGAATCTGTTGAGGGCAGGAGATATTACCCCAGAAAAATGAATATACTGACACATTCACCACATGTTACTTCTGGAAAAGAAATACCTCACTCAAGTCTACTAAAATGATATTCCAGTTCTATATTATCTAAATAATATACTATCTAATTGCTAGAAAGTTCTATATCTCTGCCTTGAAAACTGTACACATATTTTTAGAGTCAGAATGCATCTTAAAGTTTCCCCTGTCCATCTGTCCATCTCACTCTCAGACCCCTTGCATAACAGCATCAATCAGTGTTTAACCCAGCACCTCTTGCGTGACTTTAGTGACAGGAAACTCACTCTCAACACAGGCCATTCTGCTCTCAGGTTAACTATCATTTAAAACTTCAAGATCCCTTGCTCTAACTTCTGCCCCACCCTCTGGTATTCAGCAGAGCAACTTAAATCACTCCTTTCATATGGCCATGGTTATAATATTTATTCTGCCAAGCTCTCCCATCTTCTCATCATTTAATTTTTTTCTCCAAGCTCAAGAATTACAATTTATTTAAGTTATAGTCTACTTATTTTATACAAATATTTCCTCTTTTTAATGACATTACTTTCTCTTGAAGATGGTCTATATTTTATAATTCTATGTACTATAACAAATGCATGGCTAGAGTGAGAGAATAGACTTTTATTATTTATATGTTATTTGATTGAGGTATTGTAACAACCAGAAAAAAAGTTTCTGAGGAAAAAATGTGGGCACTAGAGAAAGGTAGTAGGGGCAAGTAAAGCTTACTGTCTCTTTAAATCTTATGCAGACATTTTGGAATTTTCCCCATCTACATGAAGGCAAGCCATGGAACAAGATGTACAGCTCTTTAAGCATACTAAAAACCATCCTAAAACTTTGCTTACTATTCAAATGAATCGAACCAAAGTCATATTCCTCTAGAAAGTAAGTTGGCATCTTCCTTTTCTCCTCAAATTTGTAGAGATTTATTCTTATTTGAAATGACTTATGAAAGGTCAATAAGGCAAAAGCATCTTAAAAACTGTTCTCCTGTAATCTTTAACCAAGGCAGAGCTAAACACTCTCATAAAAATGTAAAATATGAAGTGCTTCTTTCATAGAGCACACATTAATCCCCAAATCTTTAAAAGATGATGTTCTATTTTACTTCTGACAGTTTTCCAGAATATAGAATCAAATCTCTTTTAAAAGAACATCGAAATACAGGTAAATATACTCCTGCTGGAAATTTCTTTTTCAAAACAAATTTTAAATATTTCAGACTTATGAACTTGGTATACAGTGAAGCCTATACTCACAATGGCTTAACTAACCTTGACCTTAAACTCACTAGAATACTTCTGAATTCATCTTTTATCAGGAAGTAGCAACAGAGAATGTTGAAATAAACTCTAATATTTCTATATGATGGACTTATGTAACCATTAAATATGAGGTTATAGCTTCTAGTTTGAAATTATACCAAACTCTCTTAGTCTTATCTAAAATATCTAGAAAGATTCAGAAAAAGAGAGGAAGTCTAAAACTCAAAACACTATAAATTAGAACTTGATGGTGACTCTATTGCTAAATTATGAAATAAATTTACTGTAAAGAAAATAGAACTAGAATAAAAAGCTTAATCATGGGCTACTTATGCTCATAGGCTGGTTAGCTTATCTACCTGAAAGTAAGTTAAAAGATCCTTTATCTCCAATTCCATAACATAGAGTCACATAACACACTCGCACTTTTGCTAAATATATAATTGAATAAAGCACACTTGCTGGGGATAATGACATGTTCAGTTTTAGTTAAATTCAGGTAAAAAATATATATGCTGAGTTGAGAAGGTCAGTAGCCAAATGCATATTCTTTCAGTTTAGATATAGACTTGAGATTTTTCTGCATATGAAAAATAATTGAAATAATGAGAAAGGATTTGCCCAGAGAGAGCAGAAAAGGATGAGAACCTAGAGCAGAACCACAAAGCAGAGGAACAAGGGCTCACAAAGAGATTGAAAGTGGGTAGCCAAAGACAAGAACTAGAAGTCACATGTTTAAGAAAGGATAAAATTTCACAGGTCAAGTGCTCTGAGACATCAAATGAGATGCCAACTGTAAATATTCATTGGGTTTATTGATGAGAAGAGGTCATTACTGGCCTCAGGCAGACATTTTCAGTTGGTTTATGGAGACTGAAGCCTCATGATAGTGGTTTAAGTAGTGAGTGGGAGTTGTGAAAGTATAAACACAGAGTAAAAGCAACTCTTTCCCGAAGTTGCAATGAATGATCCTTATGCATCCATCTCTTTCACAGCCTAAAATATCATTGGAATACATCTTTAGAATTTCTAGGTCAAAAGATAGACATATTTTCAAAACTACTGATAGAGAATGCCAAATTGTCCTCCCTGCTATTAACTTTTAAAACAATTTACCCTGACATCATTGATTTAACCTAAACTCTTCCAGTTGTTACATCAATATCAAAACCTCATCTTTGAAAAATCTTCAGAAAGAATGACTTTCAGGTATTGCAAAATCATAAATCATTGAAAAAAAGTTGAGATACTTCATTCTTTCCTTCAACAAGTATTTATGGAGAGCCTAATAGGCCCAGAGGGTGAAAAAATGTTTTGATTTACACAAAGAACTAATGCTTCTAGTGGGTAAGAAAAATATTTAATGCATAATTACATATGTAACATAATATTACCAAAATAGTATGACAAAGGAGCATGATCTTGTCTAGGGGTCAGGAAACAGAGTGAAAATGAAAAATGTGTAGAAATTAGCCAGGGTGCTGGATTATCTGTAGTCAATCTACTTATCCTCTTTTCTATTGCAATATCCCTGTATATCAGAACTGGGATCTCCATTTCCCAGAACCCTTTTCCTTAGTGGTATCACTTGAGTCTGATAAAGAGGGGAATGTAGAAAGAAAAAAAAAAAAAAGAATGAGGAGAAAGTGGTATTCTCCTGGGATAGATGCAAGGTTCCTGGCCAGACGACAGAAAGGACATTTGCAGTAGATTTGGAAGGAGCTCCTACAAATCATTTGCTTTAGTGCTGTGGGTAGCTGCAAGGGTTCGTGGAACTTCCTAGAGGCTAGTGCCACAGGCTGAGCTCAGTGAGACTGAACTCCAGCTCTTCCAAGGGTGTGAAAGCCCCTAAGACCTTGTAGAGGAGAAATGTGTTTCAGAAAGAAAGAGCAACATATTAGACAAATCAAAAGTGGGAAGACACTTGGTCATTTTGGGAGGAGCCACTTTGGTTGAAGCAGAATGAATGAGGCTGGAGTGGGAGAGGACACTGGGTGGTGGAGTCAGATTATTCAGAGAAAAATGGAAACCCTTAGCATCCTATCTAGCAGGTAGGGTAGCAACTTAAACAAATACACCTTTAAAATTTTTTTGAAAGCCTTTTAAATATTTAAGACAGCTTTCCTTTAACCAGAAATCATATCAACCAGAAAATCCCATTATCTAAACATTGGCTTTGTAATGTACCCTTTTCTACCAAATTTGCAGCTGTTGTTTTTTTACTATTCAATAATTTTAATATTTTGTAAATCATGCTGAGTCCTAAGGACATTTATTTAATAACTTCTTAAAGATATTTTACTACTTCCTTCAGTTCATGCTCAGCCATCCTCTCTTTAATCAATTCATTAACAAATATTTATTGAGCAGGTTCTTTACACAAAGCACTAGTTAGACACTGTGGGATTATATCTGATAGAGGATGAAGGGAAAAAATCATTAAACAGTTGAAAACCAACATAACAGAGTGTTCAGTTCATATGTCTGGTTTAAAGAATGTTTCCTTCAATAAATTGTATGTCCATTAAATTTGTATGAATAAGAGTGAGCAAGTGTAGGGTAACGGCCATATGCCAAGCCTCAGTCTGGAGTGTCTTGCTCCCCCTTTGTTTGTAGAACCCCTAAGTATTCAAATTCAACTAAACTGTCACTCCTAAAATCTTTCCTGACTGGTCCAGGTTGTTGTATCTCCCTTTTCTATGCAGTACTCACAAAGCTGTTTGTACTCACCTCTACTATAGTACTCAGAACATTTTTTTTTACAACATATTTACCCTATACATTTCTATACATTAGGAGCAGAACTATAACCTTCATTGTGTCATCACTAGTGTCGCCTAATAGAGACTTAAACAAATTATTAATAAATTAATTTGGTAAACAAATTCCAGAATATACTGCCTTACAAAGATGATGTGTCTTTGTGGGGCACTATGGACTTCCTTTTCCAGAAAAGTTTATCTCATTTCTTTACTCTTGAGGATTTTGTCATTTTATGTTTCAATCAGATATCCTGAATTATTTTGTTGTCTTTGTGGGTTTTCACTTCTTCTGCTTATTGACTGCCATCTTGTATTTCTGGCCTTTGATTGACAGAGCAACTGTAATCTACAAGCAGAAAATCAATAATGCAAGCCTTCTGACAGTCCACCGATGCTCTTAAAGAAACTGCTTTCCTGGTCTCAGTGGCAGTCACTGATCAGAAAATGTAAAACTAGCGAGCCATGAATAGAAACAATGTAAAGTCAGCCACACGGTTTCTTTGCATGAGAGGGTTTTTATATTGGTATCCTGTGTTTAAATTCTGTGATGTTTCTCAAACCCTGGAGGGGAATGAAAAACGGGTGGATAGAAAAGGAAGGGAGAAGGAAGGGGAGCACCAAGTGAAAATTGTGAAGTGTGAAGATTTGTATTCACTTGTTTTCTCATTGCCACAATAACCTTCACCAGTCCTTAAGCTTTAGGGATCCTAAATGTAAATTTGTTCTTTAACATAACATTTTCCTTGTTCAAGTGTAAGTGACACTCCAGTAGACATGAAAGATTCGAGACTTATTACTTGCAAGTTAGCATTTTACTGCTAATGTAGTCTGCCACCCTTTACCTCCTAGTTTTATGGTTGTCTAATTATAGCCTGCAGGCCTATGGTGGTCCTTTGCTACTTCAACTGGAATGTAGCTTCCAGTGAATTCTCCCCATTAGGACCTCCCACTGAGTTATTGATTATTAAGGTAATGCACTTTTAGTGTTGTATCTTTAACATGGAAATGTAAAAATGAATGGCTTGCAATTGGAGAATTAAAAAAAGAGAAAGACACTTTCCTAATAAAGGGTCCTCTACTCTATTTAGGTTACTGTTAATTTAAAATATCGTCAGACAAAGAAAGCACAGTTTACCTTGTCAAGTGATTATATGAATGACAATTTATTATTACATATTTTAATCTCTAAAGGAAGACAATTTGATGTAGGAAAAGCTGATAATTTATATCTAAGAAAGAGTGGGAGGAAAGGAGAGAAGAAGGAAGGAAAAGAGGAAGAAAGGAAGGAAAATTTAATGGACTTTTTTTAAGTAAAAAAGGTATAAAGATGGTCCCTTTCTAGGCAAAAAACAGGTGGCCACCTTCATATGAATGAAGTGTTCTTATTATGGACATCTTATCTAGGCAGTAGGAAACACAAGGGAAAGTGAGCTGAAGCCTCTTCACTATTCAGATGGAAAAATATGACTGTGTTATAACAGAACAATCCTTTATGGTGTTCCTCCATGGAAGCCCACACACGAGATACATACCTGCAAATGGCGTGCAGGCAATGGAGTTTGTTAAATAAATGTCTGTAGGTAAGGCTTCAGTGATAGAGGTTTTTCTCTTCTCTGAAAATGAAAGACACTATCATTTGTAGAGCTGTTCTTCAGTGCCAATGCCCACCATTAAAGCTACTGGAGCAGCAAAGCCAAGAAAGGACTGATAGGTGAGTAATAAGGAAAAGACGATGAATTAGGTAGATGCCCTACAAATCTGAGCTTGAGTGCCCAGACTAGCATCTTATTTAAGCGAATGAAGAAATCGGAAGCTGATAAATTCACTTGACTCTTGGAGAGGAAGCAGAATCATCTATCACTTTTTTAACTGCAAAATCTATTGAAAATAGACCCAACAGTCAGTCTCAGAGGTGCTCATGATGAGTTTTTGAGAATTCAAGAATTCTGCTGTCTTCGCATGCCTGAAAAAGATAAAATGCTGTTTGCTTGAGTTTTAAAGCATGCTAAAAATACAAAATGCTATCCAAACGTCAGGTAGTATCATTCCATTGTTATATTTTCTTTCTTGATGAAAGTTGTACCAATTTGCAAACGAGTGGAAAACTTAAAGCTGACCCTCAGAGGATAGAAGCTTTTCGCTTAATCATTTGGGTGGAGGCATTTGAATCCTAAAAGGTCCAAAGAGGGCCAATTATCATTCGATGAGTTTCATAAGCATTAGTATTATTAATCAGCCAGGTTCATCTGTAGATCTTAAAAACATTTGCCAAATAAGTACCATTAAACAGTCCCCTCTGGATGGGATCTCAAGAGGAGATATCAAGACATAAAGAGATTAAGAGATTCAGTTTCAGATGCAGAATAAGTGGGGGGTCAAAGATGTGCATCAAACAAAGCCACTGACCTACCTACTAGACTCTGCTTTGTCTCACAAGCCCCAGTACCCAAGGGACCCTTGAAAGCAAATAAGGTGTTAACAGCCATTAATTAACTTAAGGGTGGGTTCTAGTTTAATGGGAAGGTGCTGACTTTTTTACTAGCAGAAGGAATTTTTAATTGGATTTGATAATAACACCCTCTGAGCCATATAAACACCAGAATAGTTCTTAGACTATAAATTCAAAATTCCAGACTTAAGTTGCCAAGGAAAAGGGTAGGCTAAAATAAAAGAGAATCCTGGAGAAGCTAGCACTGGAGGAGGTAGGAGTTGGGTAGGGACCTGGGGTTGGGGTTAATTTATTTGACACTAAGTGGAGTCACAGCCAGTGCTCTCCGCCCCCCCCCCCGCCCCACCCCACACTAATAGTCAGACTCACACTTCTTCTGATGAGTTGCAAATATTTTATAAAGCTTTTTGCTTTTTTCTTTACTGATAAGTTTCCTGTGTCATTAAAAAAAATTCCCCACAAACTTTTAGCTTTCTTTAAGCAAACTATTATCTGTATGCTGTAATTAAGTTTCTTTTCTTCTTCTTTTTTTTTTTTTTTTTTTTTTTTTTTTTTTTTTTGCCTTGACTCCACCGAATGGAGAGTGCCATAAATCATATGAGCAAATGTTCAAACTAAAAACCTCTCTGTGAGCATCATAATTTAAGTGAATTCATTCTTGGTTCATCTCTTGGAGACATGATCTCATAGCATCTGTTCTGGACAAAGATAGCTGTCCTTACTACCTAAGAAAAGAGCAATGAGTTTATCCCAGATTACTTTGGATGGCCCCTTTCCTCATTCATTCATTCATTCATTCATTCATTCATTATAAATTCATTCAACTATTTAGTTTCCATATTTGCAAAAGGCATGTATGAGTGTGTGTGTGTGTGTGTGTGTATTGTAAGAGAAATTTTTTAAAAGAAAATATAAAAAACAGTGTGGATCAGTGTTCCTGAGAAATCGCCCCTTTGTTCTCCTGTTTTGACACTCTTCTAATTGATGGTATGTAAGCAAATTGTTCTGCCCCTCCTCTAGGCTGCATTTATAACCAGCAGTATAGCAAGGAGATTTTGCTATGGCTTCAAGGACGGTGGGGGGGCAGGGGATGGGGGGAGGAGTCTCCTTTGTCATCTCCTTTTGTTGCCAGGTAGTTTCATGAGGTCATGAGCAAGATAAGTATGAGAGGAGATTTGTTGGATGGTGTTGTTGTGCCCTATTTTGATTAGTTTGTATCTTGAGTATTATCTTAAGATAAAAAGAGACTGTACATTGTTGCCACTTGAGTTGTAAAAAACAGTAAACATTGTTTAGTCTTAGTTGAAACACACTTTAACTACCACAATGTGACAGTGAAGAGGAATTTTCCACTCAAATGGCTAACCTTGTAATCAGCTCTTTGTTCTGCTTCTGTAGACATGCTTGCTGCATAGGCCGAAAGGTAGAATGATCTTCAGATCAACTGAAGACTCACCCTCCCCTTTCATTGTTCTGTCTAGATAACAGATGTATTTGCCCAATTTCCTATCTGAAAATCTCATGCTCTGTAACTGCCCATAGCCCAGAGCAACTCCCGGGGTCTGTAACCGCCTAAGGACAAATTAACAGTTGGCCCATGCCAACTGTAATAGTGTGGATAAGCCTTATAAAAGTAAATTGCCCCTGAGCTCTGAGCTTGGGACCCAGATTTTTAGAGTGCTAGCTCTTCTGGTACCACCAGCATAATAAACCTGAGTTCTCCAATTCTCTGAGTGGTACTTGGTTTCTCGCCAGTCTGATTTCACAACATTTCTGCAACAACAACATAGCAACATAGTTGATTCTACCCATCATTTTCCAAGGTCCACTTGGTGTTATTGGTCAGCATCCTGTTATTGTTTTTCATAATCTTTTTTTAACTGACTTTTAATATTTTTATTAACACATTTTATATTTTTAGTTTTATTTTTTAAAAGATTTTTATTAAAATATAGCTAACGTACAATATTGTATTAGTTTCAGGTATACACCATAGTTATTCAACATTTATAGACCTAAAGAAGTGATCACCATGATAAGCCTAACAACCATATGACATCAGAAAATGCTATCATTATTACTGACTATATTCCCTATGCTGTACACCACATCTCCGTGACTTAATTGTTTTAGGCCTGGAAATTTAATCTTCTTATTCCCCTTTAACTTTTCCTCCTTTTTAAAATTTTTAATTGCAGTTGATATTCAAAATTTTTTATATTAGTTTCAAGTATAGAGCACAGTGGTTACATATTTATATAATTTATGAATTGATCTCCCTGATAAGTCTAGCATTCATCTATCATTATATGTAGGTATTATCAAATTGTTGATTATATTTCCTATGCTGTACTTTACAACCCTGTGACTGTTTCATAACTACCAATTTGTACTTCTTAATCTCTTCACATTTTTTTACCATACTCCCCAACTCCAATTCCATCTGGCAACTGCTTGCTTACTCCCTACATTCGTGAGTTTGTTTCTGCTTTGTTTGTTTGTTTTGTTCTTTAGATTACACATATAAGTGAGATTAAATGGTATTTGTCTTTCTCTGTCTGACTCGTTTCACTTAGCATAATACCTTCCAGATCCATCCATGTTATCACAAATGGTAAGATTTCATTCCTTTTTATGGCCAAGTAATATTTCATTATATAGATGTACCACCTCTTCTTTATCCAATTGTCTATTGATGAGCATTTATTTTGCTTTCATATCTCGGCTATTGTAAATAATGTTACAATAAACATCGGGGTGCATATATCTTTTCGAATTAGTGTTTTGGATTTTTTTTTAATAAATAATCAGATTTGGAATTGCTGGGTTATATGTTAGTTTTATTTTAAAATTTTTGAGGAAACTTCATACTATTTTCCATAGTGGCTGCACCAGTCTGCAATCCCACTTACAATGCCCTAGGGTTCCCTTTTCTCCACATCCTCACCAATACTTGTTATTCTTGATTTATTGATGATGGCCATTCTGACAGGTGCAAGGTGATATCTCATTGTGATTTTTAATTTGCATTTCTCTGATGGTTAGAGACATTGAGCATCTTTTCATGTCTGTTGGCCATCTGCATGTCTTCTTTGGAGAAATGTCTATTCAAGTCCTCTACCCACTTTTTAATTGGATTGTTAGGTTTTTTTGTTGTTTGAGTTGTGTGAGTTGAGTTGAGTTCTTTATAAATTTTTGGATGCTAACCCTTTATCAGATGTATTATTGACAAACATCTTCTCCCATTCAGTGGTCGTCTTTCATTTTGTTAATGGATTTTTAGTTTGATATAGTTTCATTTGTTTATTCTTTCTTTTGTTTTCCTTACCTGAGATGACATATCAGGAAAACAAATTTAGTAAGAAAAATGTCAGAGAGCTTACTGCCTATGTTTTCTTCTAGGAATTTTATGTGTTCAGGTCTTCATTTTGAGTTTATTTTTGTATGTAGTATAAGAAGGTGTTCTAGTTTATTTATTTTTATTTTTTTGCATGTATCGGCTGTTTTTCCAACACTATTTATTGAATAGACTGTCTTTATCCCATTGTATATTCTTGTCTCCTTTGTCACAGGTCAATTAATCATATAAGCATGGGTTTATTTCTTGGTTCTCTATCTGTTCCATTGATCTACATCTGCATTTTTATGTCAGTATCATGTTGTTTTGATTACGGTAGCCTTGTAGTATAGTTTAATATCAGGTATTATGATACCTCCAACTTTTCTTCTTTCTCAAGATTGTTGTCGCTATTCGGGTTCTTTTGTGATTCCACATAAATTTTAGGATTGTTTGTTTTAGTTCTGTTAAAAAAATCATTGCTATTTTTAGGGACTGCATTGAATCTATAGATTGCTTTGGGTAGTATGGACATTTTAGTGATGGTAATTCTTCCTATCCATGAGCATGGTATATGCTTCCATTTATTTATATTTTCTTTAATTTCTTTCTTCAATGACATAATTTCTGAGTACAAGTCTTTTACCTCTTTGGTTAAATTTATTCTTCAGTATTTTATTTTTTGATGCAATTGTAAATAGGATTATTTACTTAATTTCTCTTTCTGATAATTCATTATTGATATATAGAAATGCAACTGATTTCTGAATATTAATTTCATATCCTGCTACTTCACTATATTTATTTATCAGCTCTAATATTTTTGGTGGAATACTTAGGGTTCTCTATAAACAGTATCATGTCACCTGCAAATAATGACAGTTTTACTTCTTTCTTCTTTCCAATTTGGATAACGTTTAATTCTTTTTCTTGTTTTATTGCTGTCATTAGAACATTCAATACTATGTAGAACAGAAATGGTGAAAATACATGTCCTTGTCTTGTTCATGATTATAAGAAGAATGCTTTTAGCTTTTTCCCATTGAATATGATGTTAGACGTAGGTTTGTCATATATTGACTTTATTATGTTATGCCCCTCTATTCCCACTTTGCTGAAAATTTTTATCATAAATGGATATTGTATTTTGTCAAATGCTTTTTCTGCATCTGTTGATAGGATCATATGATTTTTATCCTTCATTTTGTTTATGTGGTGCGTCACGTTAATTGATTTGAGGACATTAAACTACCCTTGCATCTCAGGAATAAATTCCACTTGATCATGGTATATGATTTTTTTAATGCATTGCTGAATTTGGTTTACTAATATTTTGTTGAAGATTTTTGCATCTATGTTCATTAAAGATATAAGCCTATAACTTCCTTTTTTTGTAATATCTTTGGCATTGAAATCAAGTATAACGGTGGCCTTATAAAATGAGGGTTGTGAGTTTTCTATCCTCTTAAATTCTTTGGAATACTTTGAGAAGGATAGGTGTTAATTTTTTGAATGTTTGGTAAAATTCACCTGTGAAACCTTCTGGTCCAGAACTTTTGTTTGTGGGGAGTTTTTTGATTACTGATTCGATTTCATTAGTAGTAATTGATCTGTTCAGATTTTGGTTCTTTTCGATTCAGACTTGGAAGATTGTATATTTCTAAGAATTATCTACTCATTTATAGTCTTAATTAATGTAAACTAAAACACCATAACCCACTCTGGTTGACCAGAGACCCCACCACTTCTTCTTACTTTCCCTTTCACTATTTTGGGTGTTGAGTTTTCAGCTCATAACCTAGACTGTGGGAGGTCTTCTTTAGTTAGAGTTTAGGGCTGTTGACAGCAATATTTAAGCAAGTACAGAAATGGTATGTAGATCAAATCTTTATCTGAGAGAACTAGTTAGTAGATCAAAATACTGAATCAAGATCATCAAAGTCTTTGAGATGTTGAAATGTTGGGTTTATTAACAAGATAGATTTTAACAGGTCATTCACTTATGCTGGCTAAACCATCTGCATAAATACAGGATGAAAGAGAGATGGTTTCATTATAATTATGCATGTGTTTAAAAAGATGTAGTCTTCTTAGTTGACAGTAAGCTCAACATGAATCAATCATATAAGATGTACCTGAAAAAAAGATTTTTAACAATTTGAGGTGACAATTCTAGAAGTGTTGGATCCAGATCAAGGGAATGATGTGTCTTCCTGCTGAATTGTTTATAAGTTAAGACAGACATTAACCAACTGGATCTTATCTGAAAGGAAGCTGAATACAAGAGAATTTAAAATCATTTCCTGTAATGAAGAAACATGAAATATTACCCTGTTGAGTAAAAGACTTGAAGAATCTATAATTGCTTTTCTCAAATATTTCAAAGGCTCCCCTTTGGAAGAAAACCATTTATTTTCTACTGACAAAGAAAGAGAATTATACTCGGTTTATAAGATCTTTACAAAAGTTCATACCTAGTTTTCTATTTGTACTTATTTAACTAATGTCAGTATAAAAATCCACGAGTATTTATTTAAAGATGATCACTTCATTGCTCAATTTGAGAAGTATCATAACTAAATTATCTTGCTTTCTGCTGGCAAGGCAGATATAAAGAGTGGGAACATAATTGATCTAGAGTGTTACAAATGTAGAGAAGTTTTAAAATGAAGTTAGAGAGTCGGGTAAGTGTCTGCAGTTTTAAACGAAGTTAGAGAGTCAGGTAAGTGTCTGAAATGTAACACACTCTGATTGAATTTTATTTTGTACATATTGTAAACAACTGAAAAGAAATATGAGGCATTTTGTTATAGTCCAAAAGCAGGAAAGACTTCATTAGGCCATATGGGTTGAGAATGTCAACTTAGGGCGCCCGAGGACGATGTAGGAATCATTTCCAGGTCGATTCAATCAAGAATTCAGTCTAGGTATTTCTCAGTCCACAACAAATCTAATATTAGGTGGTCACATGGCTGTGGACTAGAGAAGCGGTCTGAAAAATGTGATGGCTAAGTCTCCACAGCCCTCAAATCTATTTGTTTTAGGTTAATTTCTTTGGCATGGCTTGTAATATCTGCTTTCAATTTGTTATTTGAGTGTCATGTAGCCATAAAATGAGCCAATGGGGATAGGCTGACATGCCTTCCAAAACTCTGGCTCTATCTTGACCTTGGGCATACATGTAACCTCACACATTTTTCCCTCTATTAAAGCGAGAACAATTCACATGTCTACCACTAGTTCCTCAGCACGATTGTGAAATAATATCAATAATAGGTGGGTTAAGATATGGCAGCACTTTTGCTCTTTTATGCTTTCCAGACCTGATCAATGAGGAAGACTTTCTTTTCCATCCATATAGTTTAATGACCGGTGCTGTTTCTTATGCTATCCTTCACCCTACAGCTGCTCTAGGTGGTGGTAGTGAAAATTTAAGACATTTATAACAGATACTTATGCAACATAGATTATTATGACCACCATTGCTACTATTTTTATGATTCCTTATCCTATGGTAATCCAGGGGGTAGTTAATAACTCCCTTGGTGGAAACTTTTTACCCATAAACCCTTTCATAAAGGCTGAGTAGCAATTAAGGTAATGGTTCTGGTGTAGGTAGAGGTAAATGACCTCGTTAAGGCCTCAGCCTAAATGGTACCCTGGTGATCTGAAATGGTAGTAAGCAGCAGTTTACTCACATTGAGCATTTTATGCACCGCATCTCAAGACATCTGTCATTATTTTTGTTTGCTTACTATTCTTCACAGTGTGACATGGGAATGCTAGATTGGGGTTGGAATAGTGTACATATGTGCGTGTGTGCAGAGAATTTTAACTGCTGGCTAAGAAACCTGCACATCTCAATTTGCAAGTTCACTTACTTGGGTGACAGTCATCTCCTTCATTCTCAGGAATTAGTAGCATTAATCTTGGCTTAACCACACTCAAATCCCGTAATCAGTCATTCACTGATTTGTTTCAGCCAGTGTCATAAATCTATCTAAATCCTTTACCTATGAAGAGAAAGCAAATCCTGGAAAGAATTATTCACTTGACTAGCCTGCTGGTGCTATCATAAAACACTACTTAATTATTACTAACACTACAACCTTTAATGAATCTCTATTAGGGGACTTCTGATCCTTTACTCTCTGTGTGTGGTAGGCTCTTTGAAAAGAACATGGCATTCTCTAAGATGTCCTAAATTGTTATCATTAAGTGCCAACAAAGTGGCCACTGCTGCACAGGGTCCTTCCTGTAGGGTTTTTGCATCAAGTGGAAGCACTGGCCAGTGCCAAGTCTGAGCCAGGATTTACTCACTAGAGTGTACAGTCAGTCTTCTTGATCCTTTAAAGAGCTGAGTAGGCCATCCCCATTCCCCCACACCAATCAAGGAAGGAGAATATCAGTTTATGTGTTTTATTTGTTAGTATTCCCCCAATGATTTTTTTTTAAAACTACTGAGTAGCAGTTTAAAATGAATGAATGAATGAATGAATGAGTAAGTAAGTAAACAAACAAACAAACACATAAATAAATAATAAATAAGAGAGAATAACAAGAATGAAGAACTACTATGTTATTCATGTAGATATTGCTATGAAGCCAAAGGGCCACGATGTATTAAATAGTAAAATCTTAAACAATGGAACATGGACTCACCAGAAATTAGTAACTAAACAAACCATAGTCTATGTGATGATAGAGCCCACATAATCATACAACCCAATGAGTCTAAAACAATAGCAGTTTTTAATGCCACTTCTGGGTCCAGAGTATAGGTTATAATGTTCATAATTCCGCACAGCCTGGTACAAGAGGAAGGGGTTCTGGGTTGACCTCATTGGTCAGAGAGAGGACAGCAATTCTTTCCATAGGTTCAAACTCATGTAACAACAGTGGCAATGGACCATAGCATGTGTGTGTGTGTGTGTGTGTGTGTGTGCGCGCGCACATGTGCACACACACACACATGTTCGCATATGTGCATTTTATTAATCTTCCAGAGCAAAGGTCAGTGAGCTATCTCCATTGTAGGGCCAGCTGAGTATAGTCATGGCTCATTAAAGTCATGTTAATGCTCGGGTTGTCAACCTGGAGCATCCATGCAGGAGCAGCCCAGTCATCCTCTCAGTCATTCACTAAAACCAATGCCACCCTTTCGATTCAAGCATAGCATCTGTTCTACTGTTATACTCTACACTATGACAAACTGTTTCACCTTCCTTAAGACCTAGGACTTAAAGGCTTCAATTAATTTAAGAAACAGTCTGGTGACTAAAGGGAATTTTCTCAGGAACCCCACTAGCAAAACTTTGCAATGCCATAATTCTTCAAAGATCAAGCAAATTTAAATGAAAAAAAAAGCATACATTTTAAATTAAGATTCAGATTTTGTTTAATATGACTTTTTAGGCATCAAAATCGGAATGGCTAACTAAAACTGTATCAAAATTATAAGAAAGAGTAAGGAAACAAAATAGATCTCAGGAGCCTTTGTGTCTGGTCCAAATAGCATACTTTGAGTCTGAAAATTTATTAATAGATCATCAGGTTGTTTTTTGTGTTTTGTTTCATTTTTAATACTCCACACAGGTGGTCTGATTTGTCCATCCACACAGAGATTATACCCACTGAGTCAGAAAAGAACTCAGCCTCCAATGCTTCACCCATGCCACCTGCCTGGCTCCTTCCAGAACTAGAGAGTAGCAGGTCAGAGGTTCAGGGAAATTTGAGATTTGCAGGGGTCAGGGCAAGAAGGAAACAGAGCTTCCGTTTCCTCTTATAGACTTGAATACTGACAGCTGGATTAGGCACTCCCAGCACAGAGCCCAATTGGTCTTTCCTACATTCTATGCCACTCTTGTTTCTTAATCCTCCCCTTCAAGACCTAATCCTCACTTAACCACTAGTTAAGAACCTTGCTCCCACCTGGAACACAGAGGCAACCAAAGCACAGAGCACTTGACACAGTTCCAGGCAGCCAATAGACTGATATAAGAAGGCTATCTTTTTTGGCAGAAAAAAAGTCAACATGTAGAACAGAATAGCCAAATAAACTAACATTTATATTATATGTTGTGTGTGTGTATGTATATATTTTTTTTTCTTTTGAAAACCTTAGTATTAGAAAGCAGGAAGACATTTTTACTTAGAGAATCAAGAAGCGAAAATGCTCAGCATCAGTTCAGTCAGTGTGACCAGTATAAAGTGTGCTACTGAGAAAAGTGTTAGCAAAAGTGGTTCCTGAACAGCTTACTTCACAGGACCCAGCACACTAAGGTAAACAGCTGATGCCCTGACTTCAAGCTCCAGGGCTAGAACATGGCAGGAAGCAGATGGTGTCATATTTCCTGGGTTTCACTGTCCAGTTGAGCTCAGTGACTGCCAAGTACAAAATGAAATGCAGAGCACTGCACACATGGCAAGCTGGTGGTGGTGGCGACTGTGGCAGCAACAGCAAGTTCAGGAGAAAGCAGATCCTCTAAGGCACAGGTGCATTCCGACTGAAGACGGGAGGGCACAGGGTGGAACTGGCAGCAGGAGGTCATTCTCTCTTTTCATCCGTTTAACAGACAGAGCAGAATCGTTTGCAAGTCAGATGCTGAGAGAAGCAGTAGAAATTCAGTCACAGCAAAAAAAAAAAAAAAAAAAACAGCCGGGTGAACTCTTGAGTGGCCAGATGGACAGTCGGGTCACAGGTCATCAAATCAGTCAAACAGTGCCACATAAAGCAGCAGGCTGGCACTAACAGGGAAGACCCACCTGGCAGGCTTGTGGAAAGGCATGCAGGGCACAGCACAGCTACCTAAGAAGAGGCTGAGAAGGAGAAAGGAGGGGAAATGGCTCTGCTCCAAACTCTTTTGGCCTGGGCTGTATTAGCATTGCTTCTTCGGATTAAGTTAATGTCTACAAAGAGAAAATATGTACCCTTCCTGAGTTACATCATGAACATTTACTGAGCAGCATCTTCTAGATATATTATGTGTGTCTTTGCTCATTTGTATGCTATACGCAGATTACTGTTAGCCATCCCCAGCCATAAGCATGGTCCTGGGTCTGTTCTGAGACCCATATATGTTAAGGGGTGTAGAGCAAGAAAAAAGAATAAAGCTTGTAGAGCTGCAGGCAACAAAGTGGAAAGGAAGCCACCATGTACATAGGACAACAAAAAGACTTTTAAAGAAAGATCAAGGAGAACTTGGAGATGAACCTCACCAGCTGGGGGGCAACATGGCAGAGAGGAAAAATTTTTTGAATTTTAGAGACAGTTAAATCAGGTTTTCAACTTTCTCAGGTTTGTAGCCTGAACAAAAGACTCCACCTTTCAGAGTCTTGGCATTCCCGTTTGTCAAATGAAAAGAATGGTCTCTACTGTGAGGAGTTGTGTGGCTTCGACTCATAGAGGAGAAGTATTCGGAGAATGACAACAATTCTTTCTTCAGATTTAGCTTAAGGTGAACCCTAACCTACAAAAACAGAGCTAGGAGCTCAGGACACCTGCTGGTACACATACTAGAAGGTGAACCAAAGTCACTTAAGCTGTGAGAGAATGGATCAACTAATTCACTAGTAAGCCTAGGGTCACAGTTGACTTTAGGTAGAAGATCCTCATAATATCACAAGAAACAGCTGTCCCTGTTTCTTCAGTTCTTGGCTCTGCCTTTTTTTGTTTTTGTTTTTGTTTTTTTAAGTGTCAACATCTTTCTGTCCCAAAACTGTTGGCTTCTTTCATATGACTAAAGAATATGGTGATAAGAGGCCCTTGCTTTGATCATCTTTACCACCCACCATGAGGGTCATTTCTGACCAGTGTATCTCCACCCTGCAGACCACCTTGTTGCCATAGACTCAGGGACAGGCCTAGGCAAGCACATGTCCTGTAAGTTGTAGTCTCTCTACACTGCCCCACACCTGATTTTCTCTTTAGCCACGTTCCAGATGGCAGAGAAATGCTGATTATGAAGACTTGCCCCAAACCTATGCCATAAAGCCCAAGCCCTGACACCATATGTGACCCCTGTCAGCCAAACCTCAGACCATGCTTCAGAGGATTTGTGTTGTTGCCCACTGACACCCCCTGAGTGTGGCTCCAGAGCTTCCCATTCTAGAACACGGCATCTTTGGTCTGTTAGTTCTCTGCCTCTCTCTTTCTCCTTATATGATCCCCTTGCCTAAAGATTCCTAGACTTTGGGAATTTAAAAATCTATGCTCACTGTTCCTCTTCTCTGTTCCTTACTTCTTTTGCCAAATCCTCGCAAGAGGATTTTCCCTCTCTCCCATAGTCGTCATCACGTTGGTAGGCGCCCATAGCCTCATGTGATAAATGCCTACTGCCTTCAAAATTTTAGCATCCAAGACATCTGAGCCTTGTCCTCTCCCATGGGAGCTTAAGATTGCCATGGTACTTGTATGCAAAATACCATCTATTCATAAAAAGAAAGGAAGGAAGAAAGAAAGAAAAGAAAGAAAGAAAGAAAGAAAAGAAAGAAAGAAAGAAAGACAGCAAGAAAGAAGAAAAGAGAGAGAGAGAGAGAGAGAGAGAGAGAGAGAGAGAGAGAGAGAGAGAGAGGAAAGAAAGAAAAGAAAGAAAGAAAGAAAGAAAGAAAGAAAGAAAGAAAGAAAGAAAAGAAGAAAAGAAAGAAAGAAAAGGAACGTTGGCCCCACTCTTCAGAAGCTCTGTTCCTCCGTGAGCCCCCAGGGTAATGAAGGAGATAACGAAGCAATGTCTAGATTCATAAAGAAAAAGCAGTGTGGATGGCAAGGAAAAGGTAACTTGCTCAAACTCTAGTTTGCTCTTTTTTTCCCCTCTTATGCTTTCACTAGGCAGACAAGAGGCATAAGAGGAATTAACGTTTAACAAGTTGAATAACTAATTGTCTGCTAATGAGTCCCCCCTTAGGCTCTTACTGAAGTGGGTGTCATCTGTAAATGCAGTGTTTTGTGGAAGCTTGAAGGACTCTAATGGCATGTCATAAATATTCTTTGAGAAATTAAAAGAGAAGTAGCACTGATCTCTTTTTGGCTCTTCAAAGACTCTTCAGTCTCTAGTTTCCCAAACCTTACTGCATCTTCCTGAATAAAAGCTAGACTCAGGACTTCAGACTTTCCGCAGCCTCTCCATTCTGTTCAGGAAATTAACACCCACTCTAAGTTTAGTCCCAGATGTACACCACCTGAAAGCACAAGTACAAGGAGAATTCACATAATTTAAGAGAAAAACCTTGGATTGTAAGACACCAAAGTCTTAGTTTCTCCTCTGCTACCAAGAGTTGGGAGAACTTGGGCAGATAAAATACCCCACTTATGTATAGAGTTCTTATCTACAAAATTGGGAGGTTGGAACAAATCATGGCCTCATAATGAGCTAATTTTGTTATTGTGGAAATGGACAAGTATATCCACATTAGAGTATGAAAGGCTAACATGTGGTGCTATGTCAACCCAAAATGTAGCTAATAACTTAAATGACTATGAGCTACTCAGACAAACACCATGTTTTTGTTATGTCTATTCCCAATATACGTGACCTGGCACATGTCATGTGCTTATAAAAACAAATTGAATAAATAGATGAATGGGTGAATGGATGTGTAGATGAATGCATAAATAAATAGATGCATGAGTGGATAATCTGAGAGATGGGTAGAGGCATGTTTATGTGTGGATAGATAGATAAAATGAAGTCTGGGTAAATGGATATAAATAACTGAAGAAAAATATCTAGGTAATTGAGTATGATTAAGTAATATGCTGGCTAGAGAGAAACTAAGACTAAAACCCTCATTGTCTCAAGGATCTTGTATAACCCAAATAGGTCTCTGAAGTATTTCTGAAGTTCCTGCTGAAGCAGATGGGAGTGAATTGTGTGTGTAAATAGTGAAATTTTGGCCATAGTAAATTGACTGGTATGACAAACCTTACAATGAAAGTCTTCCTATAATTATTTCCATGCTATATTAAGTCTAGGACAGGTTCATATTTTCTGCTGCCTCATGGCCACAGTTCTCTCTAAAATTTTCAAAAACTAGATGAGTATATTTAAAGTCATCCTATCAAATACAGTGTGACTTTGAATGGAGTTCACTTAAATAGTTTCTCTTACACAATGTATTTTTAAAATAAGTACCAGTTTATTAGGTAGGCTCTGAAAAGGGACACTAGGCTTTGAGTCAAGGTACCTAAATTACCTTTCATTCATGTATATATTTGCTTATTTATTAATTCTTTCAACAAACAAGAATTAAGCCACTATTTTGTGTTGAGCACTGTGTTAGACGATGTTGGTGGGAGGAGAATATAATGGCAGGCACCACAAACTCATCCTGTACCTATGGCCTCTTCTCTGCTGTCAGTTCACAGTGCACTTTTATTCCCCCATCTTTCTCTCTGTGGCTTTTCCCAGTGAGATGGAAAGAAAGCAAGAAATGTGATTAGCCACCGCTATTCTCTTTTCTTAACTTCTGAGAGGCATTTCACTCACCTGTGCTTTTTAAAGACGCTAATGCACACACACAGCTTGGCTTTTTTTCAGATCTGTTCTAGTCTCTCTTACCTCTCCTCCCCTCCCATACTTAGGAGAGTCTGTGCACCTTAATTATGCCCCCCCCCCCAGACACTAGCTCAGCACCATGCTGGGTGAGTTAATGTTCCTGGGCATTGCTACCCGCCCACTTCTTGCCCAATGACTTTTCTTCCAGGTGAACTGAACGAATTGGCTCTTAATGTGCAGTCTCCCTGAAATCTCATACCAGTGCAGGTCCTTATCATGCCGCACTGTAGTGATGGTAGTTACTAGCTCGAAACACACGTTTTATGGATTCTGAGCCTAATGATGAGCCAGGCTATACTTTGAAACTTACCAGAGACTGCTGTAGTAAAAATAGAGCAAAAGTTAAGAATATCTTAATATCCAAAAGCTCAGAGGATTTCTTCTAAAGCTGTGCTATTTACCCACTTAATACCATTGGTGATTCAAAAATCAATGTAATACAAGCATTCAGTAGAAACAGACCAAATGCCCAACAGGATAGAAGTCAGGTCTGTGACACCTTCACTAATAAGGGATGACAGTGAACAAGCAACAAAACAGCCTTCAGGATTTTTAGACTCTCTCACTCCTAATGTGTATGGCATTCTCTGCTTGGACAGGGTGCTACATTAGCAGCATGGGAGAAGAAGAGGACAATGAAGATCATTCTAAGGCATTCTTCCAGACGAGTAACCTAGAATAACACTCCTCAGTTGAGAATTAAAACAGAGCGTTGACAAGGTCTTACAGGAATGTTTCGCCCCGGATTTTAATCACTGGTAACTGCCGGCAAGTGTAGCCCTAGGAATAGGGGAAGGTAGTCATCCTTGGTGTGAGGTCCAAAATATCCACTCATTTGCTTGTTACCCACACTGACTTTCCTGCTATCTTTGACTTAGCAAGAATACACTTTCAAAACCAAGCATGTTGAGCTTTTACACTGGCCATTCTCTCACCTGGAATGCACCTCCAGAAACCCCTGGCCAGCTCCCTCTGTCTTCAAATCTCACTTCCTCATAAAGGTCTTCTAGGGGTACTTCCTGTAAAGAATAACTTCTGTCACCTTTACTCTGTTGTATTTGTCTTTGTATTCTTCATAGTCTGTTATCTATCTTCCCAACTAGGAGGTAAATTTCAATAAGGCTGGTACTTTTTGTAAATTCAGCACTATTCCCAGAGACCATACAGTGGCTACCACATAGCGGGTGTTTAATAAATATGTGTTAAATAAATGAATAGGCTTCTTACTGTGGATCAGCCCATTGGTTCCCTTCCCTCTGCAAAAGAACATCAAAGAAGGAGTCAAGAGAAGTATAAGACTAGTATAATTCTGCAATTAACTAGCTGTGCGATTCTGGCAAAGTGGGTGAAACTTTCTTGGTCTCAGTTTTCTCCTCTGTAAAGTAAGAGCCAGTGATATGGGAGAACCCTGTCTTCTGCTAATCATGTTTCCACGAGGAGAGATTTTTTTCCCTCAAATTCTTATCTCTTACAGCACCTCTCACAGTGGTAGCCTGACTTGGGTAATCAATGAGGTAGGCAGAGAAACTAAGCATAGCCAGCTCAGCCCCCTCCCCTCACGATCTTTAGGAACTGGCCAGCCTGGGTCATGCAATTACCTTTGTGACTAAATCTGTGCCACTCCTGGGCAAGAGGAAGGGTTGTAGTGATCTGGTGTTACCTGTGGCTAAAGACTGAGTCAGTTTAATCCTAGGCTCAACATTGGTGTACCTGTTCTGCTTTCTGCCTATACCACATTTTCCAACCCACCCTTTATTAGAAATAAAATTATATTCTGATCTCCATTGGCCTATTCTTTTGTTGATCTCAACTGGTTTAGAACTCTGGTGAGGAAGATAGGTGTTACATATTGACCTCCTTACAAAACAAAACAAAAAAACAAAAAGAATACATTTATTCCTTGACACTAGATATAATTATGCTTTTTTCTATTATATATATATATACATACATATTAATAAAGTATGGATATATGTTTCTCACTGTGGACATATTTTGAGCACTCTTTTTTCCAAGTATAAAGTATATAGTAAAAAGTATATATTTACAGGTATATGTGTGTGTGTGTGTATACTTTATAGAAGTATGTATATATTATATATTATATACACACATACTCATAGAAAAGGAGTGTCATGAATTATATGTGTGTATGCATTTCTCTCTATGTAAATAGGAAAAGATGGTTATAAAATTTGAGAGTAATTTTTAGAAAAATAAGAATTAAGCTAAAAAAGGAAGAACTAGGTAACATGGGTGGTCATACAAAATAACTGAGTAATAAGAGCATACTATAAGAGATGGGTCAATTAAAACTTCACGAGAACTTTGCACATTCTACGTCCACTCCTGTAACCACCCCTGATGACTCTACTAACTACAGCAATATGGTTTTGTAGCATAATGAAGAGATTGGAAAACTTAGGTGAGACATCTGAGGAACTGTAATGATGGGTACAGCTGGGACAGTCCTGGAGATGGGCTAGGGGTGGGGAAGAGATGGAGAAAATGCAGAGAGGCCAGTCAGTGTCTCAGATAAAAGCCAGACATGCTTCCTGTATTTGGTGTCATATCCATCTTGATCTGCTTACAAAATTTCTAAGGAAGTGCTCTCAAAAAAACAAAAATGAAATACATACTTTTTCATTCAGAGTTGCAAGTTTTTTCATGCTTTAACATTTCTAAAATTGGCATGTGTCTCACAATTGATAAAGCATCTTAATTTAATTGGCAACATTTTTTTTCTTTCTCAATGGTACAAAATGTAACAGTGCATCTTATAATTGATGGAGTCTTCAATTTTGAAAATATAGTAGTTCTTTCTCAGTTTTCTATAATGCATTACAGGGGAAAGAGCCAGAAATGTAGTTTGGAATAAGTATGCCTTGCTCAGCAAAGGTAAATTGAAACTTGTGCTCTGTTGTGCCACTGGTCAAGTATATGTAAAGAAAAATCTTCTCCAATAAAGTCTGGGAATACATACCAAAAATCCATGAAGTTTAATCTTTTTTTGCAAGAGCCTCATTTTATAAAATATATCTTTTTAAAAAATGGAAAAAACATACAAAGTTTGTGTAAAGAGATATATTTCAGACTTCATTTATACTAAATCAAAAACACCTTAAAGTATTCAAAAATAAAATCTTAATTAAATGAATTATGGAGCATTCATACAGGGGAATATTATACAATTATTCTGAGTGAAATTTGAGCCAATACTTAATTGATGTGGAAATATTAATAAGATAATGCTAAGTAGAAAATAAGATATAAAACTGCATATTTGTTATTTTCTGAATTTTGTAAAATATTCAACATGCATAGGAAAAAACAGGTTAGCAAATGCAACCAAGTGCTAACAACTACTGTCTCTCTTGCTGGTAGATATTCAGCTGATTTTACTTCTATATTATGTCTTCCATTTCCCAAATTCTTTACGATGAACATGGATTACTTTAATAAGTAAATGTAATTTTTCCCTTCCAAATATAGTTTGTTTTCTCCCTCAATTCCTCTTTTTCTTAAGTCAAAAATGACCTGATTTGGCCATCCTCTCAGAACAGAGAACCAAGAGCCATAAAAATGCCCTTTATCCAAGATGACAAATCATGTTGGTCAAAGGCCTCTCAGATTTCCTGGGCACCTAAGTCCAGAAATAAACTGCTGACTACTCGCCAGAAAATAGCATCCAATGCCATAATACAGACTTAAAAAACTCTCATTTATTACCTCTGTACTTGACTTAGGCCCATCCTGGGACCAAAGAAAATTTCATGGTCTCTATTCTAGGTAGGAAGAAGAGAGCAGAATGCACGGAAGGGAGAATGTGGAGCATGCCTAAAGGGTTTTGTTGCCTAAGGGAGATTATTAAAGGTTCATAAAGGCATCCCGGAGTGTAAAATTTCCTGCTGTAGAGAGGGAAACGGAGAGATTCTGAGTCAAAACAAATAATAGGAAATAAGAAATAGAAAAAAGAATTCAAGGGTTCCTTTAATTCATCTGTGGAAATTAAGTATATAGAAAAAATAAGTACTTTTCTTAGTACAGCTGTGAAAAGTGAAACTGGAGAAGCCAAAGCCATGCTATCATGGTGGAACTATCCAAAACCAATCTGATTTAATTTATATATCATGCTTCCATAAAAGTGTTTCAGTAAATTAAAGTAGAATATGGTTGTTAATTCCTAGTTAATCAAATGTTTCAGCCATTTTTCAACTATGTCTCTTTCATAACTGGTTTGCAAATACATCTTTTATTCCTTCTCCAGTAGTGTAACCACCTATAATTGAACTGAATGCAGAACAAGTAAATCAGGATACCCAGAGTGTAAATCAGGATACCAGAGGGCCCACATATCTGTATTTTTAAAAGCCCCTGAGGTGATTCTAATGTGCTTCAAGTTAGCAGAACAGTGACCTAGATTATCGATTTCTAAGAAATGAGCAGGAAGAATCAAACACTTAACATTTTTAAAAAGTAAATATAAATTTACTATTTATACACAGGCTAAGTCTTGATCGAAGAAAGAAATAGAAGTTAGATTTTGAATGCCAAATTATACACTACTTTTATATACATCTTTTCATTTAACCCTGTGAAGAAAACAAATGAGGTGTTTTTTTTTCTCTTTCTTTTTAATTAATTGTATTTCCCATTTAAACATCAGTAACGGAGGCTCAGAAATGCTTTATGACTTGTCCATGGCCACACAGCTAGAAAGCAGCAGAGCGCTCCTAGGCTCTGAGGCCCAGGCTTTCTCAGTCCTGTGCAGACCATGGAAATGCTCTTTTCATGGCCCAGTTCCCATCCCGATGATCTCCCATGCTTCTTCAACTATTGGTCCTCTTTCCATGACTGGCTCTATAACCAAGGCTAGTGGTTGACATTTTTTTAGCATTCAGTTATGCCTCACTGCAAATGAGCAATGATATGTTAAGAAAGTGAAAATCAATGCCACTGATTAAAAAACTGTCCTCTAATTTGCCTGCCTGACACTCAGCTTTAAAAGATGCATGAGGGAAAAATCTGTATCAGGCTTGACTGCTTATGAAGAAAATCCCTTTCAATGTGGACATTTCTTTGAAACTGTCAAGATAATAATGTTAATATTTACTATACTTTTATGTATATTCTCTAAATCCTCGCAATAACTCTACATGAAATAGGTACTGTTCTTAGACCCATCTTACAGGTAAGAGAACAATGACATAAAGAGGTCAAGTATCTCACCCTAAGTTATATTAGTTACTAACATTTGTCACTGACTCAAAGAGAGAGCTAGTTGGCCATGCCACCCTCCATCTCTCTCCCAAGTGTCTCTTAAACTAATGTTTATCACACCTCTTTGAACTCCTAGAAAAAGGAAAAACTCATTTCTATCAGAATTTCTATCAGAATTTAAGTGTATGGAGATATATATATATATATATATATATATATATATATATATATATATATATATATATTATATAAACTTAAAAATTGGTGAAAGTCATCCCTGCTTCAACCTACCCCCTCTCACCTCACCACCACGAAGTTTACCAGTTGTGCTAGTTGGGAGCCTTCTCTCGTCTCGCTCAAGCCTTTAACAATACTTGCACCTTTGAGAGCCCTGCTACTGCACTGTGGCTCCACTTCCCAGCTATCAGTTTCATGTTGTACTGTAATCCCTGACATACGTCTCCTCCATAACTCTGCAAACATCTTGAAAAAGAGATCATGCCTTTCCATCTTTTCACTTCAGTGCTTCTCTCCTTGTGTCTTTATAAAGATAGGGAAGGATTAAGTTCCAAATCAAAAGATGGATATAGAACGTGGATAACGATGTCCTTAGTTAATGGTTCTAAAACTAATTCTGTAATCGATTTCCTTTAATAAGACAATTAATGTAGTAAAAATATGTCCATATGATCATTATATAAACTGAGGTTGGTGAACTTGATAGCTAATCAAGTACAACTGACAAAAAGAAAAAAAATAAGGCTTATACAAAAAAATTATACTGATAATTTCAGCTTTTTGATAATTATCAAGAGAGGAAACATAAAAAATCATAGACTCTTCAACTAATCAAAGTTTTAAGTATTTCTTTCCAATATTAATTTAAGTTTAGTTTTTTTATTCCCCAGCTAGTGCTTTAAAAGAAGCAAACAGTATGGGAATGCATAAAATTTTCAATTGCTTTTTAAATTAAGAACCAAGGACTTACCTTTAAAGTCAGTAAATAATATGCATAATGGTAAAAGAAGGAGAGAGGAAAAGGCTAGGAAAGAGAAAAGAATTGAGGAGAAACTAGAAGATAGGAAGAGAATAAACAATATAGAGGGGTTATGGAGAAATAGCACCAGAGCAAGGGATGGAGCAAGAAGAGTAAGTTCCATATTTCTTAACTCCTTGATAATCTCCACTCTCAATATCCCCCTCCATAGAATTTGAAGTTCAAAGCCGTAGACAATTTCATCTTCATCTTCTATCTGACTTAATAGATGAGAATTTCTTCTCTCATAATATAAGAATATATCCTATTCTTTTCAGTTTTCTGAGCTCTTCATCCCCTGACCCCAAGGTTTGGAAACTTACTTGTAACTATTTGCATATGACTATCTCTCTCTCTCTCTCTCTCTCTCTCTCTCTCTCTCTCTCTCTCTCTCTCTCTCTCTCTCTCTCTCCTCTTCCTCTCTTTTTCCCTTGCTATCATTATCTCTATCTCACTCATTCTCTGTCAAGAGGACATATATTTAATAGAGTATTTTCTTGTAAAACAGGAACCTGAGTTATACTGTTCGAACTATTTTTAAAGATAGCTGCATAACCCAGTTTTCTTATAAGAAAGAAAATATAACCAGAAGTTTCTATATTTTAGAAAATGTTTTCAGCTTCAGATAAAATTTAGTCAAAGACTAGGTGTGGTCTCTGGATAGAGGTCTACACCTCTGAAATACATGAAAAGAATAAGAATGTGAACCTCCGTGTGTATTGCAGTGAGTTTGGTTGGAGAAGCAAGACCAGCTATATAATTAGTGGTGCCCAGGAGAAAATGAAAATGCAAGACCCTTATTCAAAAATTAATAAGAATTTTAAGTTAATGACAGCAGAGCATTTAATCAAACATGAGACCCTTCTAAGAATTATGTCCTGTATAACTGTACAGGTGACACGCCCATGAAGCTGATCTGTGGAGAGCTTTCTCTGGTGGGGCCTGCTGGCAATCATAGTGGGAAAATGTAGGAGTAGCCAGTGTGGTCTGGTGATGAATGATTGACTCAAAGTGTAGGCAAGTCACACGCTGCTAGTCATGATTTAGTTTAAGTGTTACTTAGAGATTAAAGAGTATAGTTATGAAAGATGAAGAGAAGAAAATAAAGATTAACAATGTGACTTTACACTTTGCCAGACAACATTCAGCCAGGGGTCATAAGCAGAGACCACAGTGTTCATTCTTATTTAGTAGCATCTCTTTCTTTTAGTCAAAACTGATAACAATCACAGCAATAAGAACTTCCCTAAGTATTAGTAGGTATGCTGCATGTACCGTGGTATGAAAGAGGCTTGGAAATTTTAAAGCAAAATAAAGTATTATGGATATCAAAAGGTTCCTCTGGCTTTCAATGAAGTATAATTCTCTTCCACTTTAGCCTGTTAATTGGTTGAACAAAGAAAACAATATGCTATATAATGCCTGCCTAACCTCCCTTAGAGGGTCATCGTGAGGATCACTTGCAATACAACACGCACTAGGATGTCATGAACAGTAACTTCCACTACAACTGAAAATAGTGTTATTCAGTAGAGAAAATTCTGAAGCCAGAATACAAAGAATTGCATATACTACCAACTTTATAACTTACTACCTGTGTCCTTGAAACAACTCTGATCCCCTCTGAGCCTCAGTTTCTTGTTCTGCAAAATAGAGATAAATACATTTTTATTTAACTCAAGATTTTATTAAACTGTTAAGTGTTGCACAAATTTAAGGCATTGTCGTAAAAAGAGCTTGGCACTGTTAAGGTCACCTCTGACGCTAAAGAATTAAACTCAGAGCCATAAAACTCGATTCTCAGAGATTAACAACAGAAGATGAAGTTGTATTTCAACCTATGTGAGGAAAGATCTATGCCCATGATTACAGAGGTAAATGACAACATAAATAAAGCATTTCCTTGGGTGTTTTGTTCATCCCTACATTTGATCCATATGGTCATCTACACTTTATCAGCAGTAGTACATGCAACAGGGAAAGTAAGCCAGACGTGGGAAAGATAGCCAAGCAACCAGTGTTTTCTCCCATGGCGCCTCACACAGGTTAGACCTTGTCAGGCAGAATAAACAAAATTGTTCTGCTCCCTGTCAAATAAGCTAGACTGCAATCCCCCAGATGTGTTTTTAGATGCAATATTTACCCTCAAGGAAATTTTAAGGCTTCTCTCCACCTCTCACTTTCCCACCACCCACTCCCTCTTCACTGCACCTCTCATCAAACCCACCTCTGTACCTGCACTCAGCCATTAACAAGGAGCAGCTATGATACAGGCTAAGAACAAAATGAACCACTGTGTAAGGAGCTGGAAATTTAATGAGAAAAACAAAGAAGCCGCAAATGACCAGGAGTTATATAATAAGATAGTATGGAACTGATTTCTGTTTTCTAAGGGCCCACAATAAAGGAAGGTTAGCATTATCTGTTTATCTCTGCTTTGGCCCTAGATAAGAAAGCAGAGAAGTATTAATAGTCACCCACTTTACAGGGTAAGAAACAAGGCCAAAATTGGGTGACAAAATCTTTGGTATAAATCTCTGTGTGCCTTTTTTCCAAAGTGGCATCTGGACATTTATCTCTCTTAAGAACATGATTGAATTCGTGGATTTAAATATTTACTATTACCTTTTGAAGAAATAAGATAGTCACTGGCAAGATACTCATAGCAGCCTGAAAGATCATTTCAAGTGAAAGTTCTGGACCTTTAAGTAACAAAATGATACCTACTATCAGATCTGTGTCTGTTGCCTTGAGAATTCCAGGTATACTGGCTGTGCTGGTCTTACTACAGAGAGGGTGAAGTTGAAATTTCAGAAGTGACTGAAGAGGAAGCTCTGAAATTCCCTTCACAATGAACAAAGCCTGTCATTTGACAGCTTCAAGTGAAAATGCACTCTAACATTTGAAAATCTTCTCTCAGTAGAAAAGACCTGCCTTGGCAGCAATCAAATCTCTGCTTAATACTACTTCTTCTGAAACTCCATAGAGAGTCAATCACTCTTACCTCTCATACCTGTACCTTAAACATAGGTCTGTCACTGCATGTTCACTCCACATTGTAATTGTTTATTTACATGACTGGTTCTCTATTATAGGTTCTTCAAAAGCAAAGACTAGGTCTTGTTCATTATTGTCTTTCCAGTTCCATGCCTGTTGCATTGTAGATCTTTAAACAATGTTAAGTGAAAGAAAGCTAGGGTGTCCAGGAGACCTCATTAAGGGAAGTACAGATACCAAACTATAGCTCATGTGCTGCTCCTATGCCTATTTAAAGAAACTTGAAGTGTCATGTTTAGTCTTGGATACCATATTTCAGAGCATTGGGAAATTAAAATTTGTTCACTGCTGGTGGTCAAGATGGGCAGTGGAGAGGGAAAATGCTTGGCCAAATCTGGAAACCATGTCAAATAAGGAACAAATGGGAAAACTGAGAATGATTAACTTGACTAAAGAAGAGGAAGGAAAGACCTAGCTGCTCTTTTCAAGTATTTGAAAAACTGTCAAGTGGAAAAGGTAGTTAGATTCGTTCTGTATTACCCCAGAGAGCAAATTAAAGTCAATGATTAAAAAACTGATTTTAGTTCACAAAAAAGGAAAGAAAGAGAAAGAGGGAGAGGGAGGGAAAAAGGGAGGAAGAGCAAGAGAGAAAGAGAGAGATGGAAGGAAGGAAGGAAGAAGGAAGGAAGGAAGGAAGGAAGGAAGGAAGGAAGAAGGAAGGAAGGAAAGAAAGAAAGAGAGAAAGAGAGAGAGAGAAAGGAAGAAAAAGAAAGACGTTTATCAACGAGAGTATATTGTCTGTCTTTGAAGTTATGAAGCAAGATGGCATAATCAGGCCATGAGAATCCCTTCCAAGGTACAGTTTCTAATTTTTTACATAGTAAATACAAATGCCCCTGGAATCATGGATATGAATTACACTAGAAAATAAGTAATGTCAGCTCTTTTCTAGACATTTGATTTAATAGGTGGAACAACACAAGAGACAGTATGGAACTCCTGAAGATGGAGTCAAAAGTCTCAGAACGGCAAAAGACTGGTATTTCTGAAGATGAATTTTCATGGCACCGTTTTGATTACTGCCTCTCCTAGTCATAGAAAGCAACTAAAAAAAAGAAAAAAAGATAGTTTAAAAACAAAACAAAACAGAGTTATTTGGAATTCAAGGAAAATGCACATATTTTTGAAAGTTAATACTCAAAAGAGCTGAATTAACACATCTGTTTTCTTGTTTGGTATACAATCGAAGGAATGGGAACAGAGGACCCCATGAAATTGGATGACACTTCACGTTGATAAGCGTTTCAAAACAATATGGTAGCAATTTGAGGAACACATTATACTCTCAAGCTGCATAAAGAAAGAGCAAAGAAAATACCCTTTAATGCTTAATTTTAATAATGACCTTACTTGTTGCAAATACACAGTGTTTCACAATGAAAGCCTGTGTTTCAATTCAGTAATATAAGACACCGCCTGTAAAAATAAGAATTGAATTTAACTATGTTCTTGTTTTTTTTTCTATTTATCATGTGAATTGCTTCTAAATAAGATTGTCTTACTTCATTAATTTGCATAATTACTGAAATATAGCATGGCATTTCAAATAACAAACTCTTGATAATATCATTTCAGATTTACTGTGACATTATTTTGAAAAACAAAAATTGGTATACAATTAAGTTAAAAGTATGTAAGCTAATTATGTTGCCTTTGAGTCTTCAAAATATAAAGAGGTTATTTGGGGCAGAACAGTGAATTTTTGTGCTCAGATGCTGAACAGCTTGAAAACCAAAGAACAACTGGTAAATACTATAACATTTTAGAGTAACAATAAGTCTGGTTTTGACAGAGGAGGAGCCAGGTGGAGTTTTGTTTTTGCTTTTTAATTGAATCAAGATCCTTGAAGAAAGATGAGAAAGGTCTTCAATGAAGATCTAAAAATACCTGTACAGATGTATTCCGATTTTTCAAATAGCACCCTCTCAAATTAACTTGACAGTTTCTGGTCCTAGTCAGAAAATCCTTGTTTGAGTTCAGAGCTTCAGCAAGTGCAAACATTTCACTCAGCTCAATCTTCAAAAAATGTGGGTGAGATAGAAAATGTGGAAATGGATAAAAACTACAAGCTCTTAGTTAGCTGTCAGACATCGTTCAAAGAGCCAAGTAGTAAATGCTCTTCTTTGGAACAAGGTTGTTGAAATGCAACAAGGCTCATTGACGAAATAAACCCCATGGTCTGTCTTGGGCGAGCAGGTAAACAGGGGCCTGGCCGATTAAGTATCACCTAACATCACAGAGACGACAGCAAAACAATAGCAGAGTTAAAACTATACCTCTTTATCCTACCTCCCACATCCTCTTATTAACATTTTTAACTGAAAGCTTGGTAACAGCAATCCCGATTAAAATTTGGCTTGCTTTTCTAAGATGACATCTTAGAAGCAGAGAAGCTGTGCATGATCATTTTGTTGTCCTTACCTTTTAGCCGTGACTAAATCTGTGACTTTCACAAGAAAAGATCATCATGTCTGAGGGGTTAAACATAAAATATAAACTTTTGTATTTTGCGTAGAATCTTGGTAGAATCCTCTTTTTTTCTGGTAATTAATCAAATAACATTGATTCTCTGAAGAGGAAAGGGCCCAGTGTTGTTTCACATACTTTGGCCCTACTCCCTACCAGATGAAGAATCCTATTTGTCTGTTGTTGGGTCAAAAGATGCTCTCTGCTGCTTCTGAGGCTGTTGTTGCCTGGGTAAAATAAGAAGGCATATTTCATGGGAGCTATTAATATAGGCTGTAAGTCTCTTGTGAGGCACAAGGCCAACAGCTGGATGGAAATGGCAGGTTCTGGGCCAGCTAAAACTCTCTGCTTTCAAGTTTTGCCTGTTTGCACACACATACACATGTGCACATACACACACAACTAGCTTGGGAATGTTAAACAACTCCAGATTTATTTTTTACTGTAAACTAAAATGTTTAATGTTGCCTAGAGGTTTGGCAGAACCAGGCAAGCCTGTTCCTTCTTACCACAGGCTACAGGCATCTGGCCCAGGCTTAAAAGTTGTTGGCACTCCATAGAGATGAGGGGCTTGGGCGGACATGCCCTGCTCCTCAGCTGGATGGTGGAAAAAAGAAGCAACTTAGGCCATCACAGCATCTGATGGTATCTATCAACTACTTTTTAAGAAAAGGAAACTACAGACCATACACAATGAATCAAAGGCAGAACTAGGGTCATGACCTACATTTCCCAATCAGAGCTAGATTAAGGCCTTCAGAGATTCTAGTAAATTCTAAAAGGATTGTCGTAATAGCCACATATGTCATTCAATATAAAACAGTAAGCAAAGTATAATGAGGCACTATGATGTTCTGATTTTTCCCACGAGGATTCATTTTAAATTTCTTCTTCGAAATATTTTATATCAAATGCTTTAAAAAATATTTTCTCCTATCATCAGGTTCTCCTACTTTGCTAGTGCTCTGAGCCTAAGTTTAGTCTACCTGTTGGGAATACACCTCTTCTCTGACTGCAGGCCTGAACATTTCCATGCCACTGTAATCCTTCTTGTCCACCACCCTTGAGTCACGGCTGGCAGGTCCCCTCCTCCAGCCCGCATCCATGGGGATTCTCAGATTTGACATTAAAGTTCCAGTGAGGACAACACATTATCTTCCAGGTTAGTCTGTTTCATTTGTAGATAATGGCTCTGATTATTAGAAATTTTTTTCCTGTGTTAATATGAAATCTGTCTTGCTATATAGCCTCTACCTAGTAGCAGTAAGCCTTAAGGCTAACACATAGAACTTTACTTTCATCTTATTGAATTTTATTTATTATTGAAACCATGAGGATAGTTGTAGATCTTATTTAATATATACTACCCCTCCCAACTTTGCTTCAGCCAACACTATTGTAAATAACCAAGAGTCACCAAATTTTACTGTGATAAGACAGATAATAAACACTTTAGACTTTGAGGCCATATGATCTCTATAAGCAATGACTCAGTTCTTCCCTGGTGATGAAAAAAAAAAAACCATAGACAATATGTAAAATGAGGAGGGGGGAGTGTAGTGACTGTGTTCCAATAAAACTTTATCTATAAAAACAGGAAGTTTTATAGTTGGAAGGATTTGACCTTCAGGTTGTAGTTTGCTGACCCTTAATATAGTCAATTCTACTGTGAATATTGTTCTTATTGAGACAAATAAAAGCAAATTAAAAGCCAATATGTTTTTCTTTCCCTTTGTCATTCATCAACATTTTACCCTCTGCCCCAATCTCTTCTGCCTCTCCCTTTCTTCACCTTCTGCATGTCCTCATTTCTCCTCACAATTCTTTTGGTTTCTATTTGGTTAGTACATTATTCTTTTTTAGTAGTAACACTTATTTTTTGTGGGCCACGGTCCTGTTTATTTGAATGGTTAAACAATCCTTTATACATAGGAATTCATTCATGCTTGCTTTTCTTTGACCTTTTTAGCTGAGCAAGATGTGGTTTGCTCCTTCCCTTCAGTTGCAAAGATTTATCTGGAGTCCCTTTCTTGCCATGGCCATAACACATTTCTTGTGGACTTGTGGCCTATCAGAATAATCTCCAGGGCTCTGATCTGTAAACAAGAGCCATATACCTGATATGAAGGTCACAATGAGCATTGTTAACAGATAATTCTCCATGATTCCCTCCTGTTTCTTCATGTCTTATGAGCAGAGGTATTGATTTTTTGTTTGAACTATCACTTCAAGGATGTTTTTATACTAGTAATGTCTCCCTTGAGGGCAAAGTTTGGGTAGGGTAAGTTTGCTCAGAGCATAGACCATTATAAAGGATTAGAGTTTCCTAATATCAGTCTTCTATAACACAACACACTATGCACAGGTGTCACTTAGCCCTTGTTGCATCATACTATGGAAATGGAGTTTGGGAACTGGTATAAAAGCCAATACTTTGGCTACTGTTATTGCTGTTAGCAATAATTGTTCTTTGTCTCTGACCCAGGGGTTTCATGTCATCTACTGGAATCCATGAAACTATGGCTGGCTAATTTGGTAGCTTGCCACAAGGTGGAATCTTAGAGCCTTCATTGTTCTTGATATACTCCACCTCTCTGAGAATGCAGAAATATGAGAAATAAGCTAGACTAGAAATTAATGTATTATATAGCAGAGCAGAGCTATGCATGTTTATCTTAAAAGAGAGTGGCTAATATCAAACTGTAACTCTACCCCTTTCTAACCTTACAAGAATGTAAGTGGTAAAGGTGATATTATAGGGATAACTTTGCATTTTCACTACTTAAAAAAAAAATATATATATATATATATAATCATTTCCAAATGTCAGTGCTATAACTATTATTAGTAACAATTTACTTGCAATATACCTTTCAACCATGTCACAGCTCCAAGGCCAAGAAAAATTAACACAAAATAAATTTAGCCTACTACAGGCAGCTTTGAATATGTACTGCATTAACAGAGAGAGGGAGAGAATTCTGTGTGTTCTAAAAGCAATAACATATAAACAAGATGAAGCAACTTGCCCCACCTCTTTTGTTGTTCTGTCAATAGATATTGAACTACTCTCTGTGTAAAGAACCAGTATGTTTAGTACCAGGATAGGAGGCGGCGGAAAATGATGATGAAAACTCTATCAAGGAGTTCATGATTAGAGAACCAAAAAGCACATGATACTATTAGAAAGTAGAATAAACCCAAAGTGATATTAGTTTGATTTGAATTCTTTCAAATTTGCAAGCAGGAGGAAGGGCTGCTAGGACCTGGGGAGAGATTTTGTCCTATTATAAAGGCAAGTAAGAGCTACCTGAGGTTAAAGAGCGAGGATTCTAGAGAAGCTGAGTTTTGAAGCAGTGTTCTGGAATGATGAAAAGACAAAACGTTTAAAAGAAAGAAGGTAGCATTTTGGGCAGAGCCATTCTTGAATGATGGGAGAAAGGTGAAAATGAAAGTCTGGAAGCAACACAGTCTGGGAGAAAGATAACTAAGTAGAGGTTAAGGTGACCTAGGCCTAAGTCCAATTCTGTTAATAACTAGCCATCTGACTCAGCCAGTCTCAGCCTGTCTTTGCCTGAAAATAAGAGAGTGAATTAGATAGTCTTTCCAAAAACACTCTGTAATTTTGTAATTGGCTTTTGAGGAAATCAGAAGCAAGTTAATTTGACAATCCAGAGTGCTAATGTTGAGTTATAATGAAAATTACATCAAAAAGATGGACTGAGTAATTGAAAATAGGTAAAGACACTAGTATTGAATTTAAGGATCAATATGGAGCCACTGCTGGCCCTTGAACGAAAATGACAAAATTAAAATATCTGTGGAATGCAATCAAAGAAAATTGCCCAGGAGAGCTTTCAAAATAACTATTGTCAACCCTAGATTATTTTTTCAAGAGACTAGTAAAAGTTACATTTCCATCTATCTAAATGAGTGTGGTGGTAATTAAAATATCAATTAAATTACTTTTCTTATAACTGTTGAAAAATTCAAAGTATGTATTGACTGCGCAGTACAATAGAAATGTTTGAGACAAAAAAAATTAACTGAGAAAAATATGAACCTTTTTTATTATTTAGGGTGATTTTTAAATTGGGGTACTTAAAAGTAACTGGTTGATATATATTTCTTAATAGCGACTGCTTGGCATTGCTCTGATTATGGTTCATAGGCCAGAATTTAGCTTTATTTAAAAAATCTATGTGTCTATAGTCATATCAAGAAATAAATGCATTTTCTTATTCTGTTCTACTTTCTCACCTTCAACCTTTCATCTTACTAAAGTTATCTAACTCCATAAGAACATCAGAACCTCTGTAAATGTCCTCATTTTCCTAATCAATCATGAGTTAGTTTAACAGCCTGAAAGTCCACTGCAGTGTGAAGAATCTTTTGATAGCTTACTTAACGTCTTGACGAGAACCAGAAAAGACCAGGTGATACCCTGAATCTAACAGCACCTGTCTCTGAAGAGGCTAGAACTTCCTGGAAATGCGGAGTAGGGCAGGCTGCCCTCAGACAGTCATATGGGGCTGTCATTCAAAGCCCAATAGCCTTCTGAAAGAATCTTTGAGAGCAAAGATGATATACAGACTCCTGAAACTCATGTGTGGTATCTTTACATCTAGGATAAGCAAACATTTACTAAGTGCTTCCAATGAGCCAGATTCTTTCACAATATTAATATTATCTTTTATTATTAAGATATAATTGATGCATAACATTACATTAGTTTCAGGTGTACATATATATAATGATTCAATATTTTTATATATTGTGAAGCGATTGCTAAATAAGTCTAGTAAACATCCATCACCACATATGGTTACAATTTTTTCTTATGATGAGAACTTTTAAGACCTACTCTTTTATCCACTTTCAAATATACATATAGTACAATTACCCACAGTCGCCATCCTGTACATTACATCCCATGACTTATTTATTTTCAGTTATACTGAAGCTTTGTACCTTTTGAGCACCTTCACCAATTTTGTCCACCCTAACCCCCAACCCTAGCAACCACCAATCTGTTCTCTGTTATCTATGAATTCAATTTTTGTTTTTTTGTTTTTTGGAAATTTTGATTGGTTGGTCAGTTTGTTGGTTTAGATTCCACATATAAGCAAGAGCATATGGTATTTGTCTTTCTCAGTCTGACTAATTTCACTTAGCATAATGCCCTCAAAGTCCATCCATGTTCTTGCAAATGGCAAGATTTTTTTCTTTTTATGGCTGAATAATACACCATTTGTATATATACTACATTTTCTTTATCCGTTCATCCACTGATGGACCGTTAAACTGCTTTCATGTTCAAAATATTATCATAATTGTTACATTAAACCTCATTTGCTATCACATTTAACAGATGGTGATAATCAAGATATGTTTTCAAAGACTTGGGACAAGTATCAGAACTATAGCAGTAAATTAAGGTCAAGGATACAGGAAGAGGGGTTTACGAAAGACTTAAAAGGGTACAGGTGGGTGAGGTTTGCTCTAACAGACTTACTTAAAAGAAAATATGCATAGCTCTAGTTCTAGGGTGCCCGTGCTTTTCCCACAAATACAGGGTTCTGATTAGTTTAATTTGTGGATTAAAAGTAGCTTCAAAGCTGCTCACATTTCAGAGGATTTTCTGGACCAAAGATTGAAACTGTAGGATTTACTACTAACAACAGTTATTTGTGAAATCAAAATGGCTATTCATATTTGTCTCCAGCCTAAGTTGCATTAGGAGGGGATAGTGGGTGTTATTACAAGATATGAGAAGAAAAAAGGCAAGTTTCATCATCAATACTTATCGTTCAAAAATTAGATTTTTTTTTTTTTTTTTTACTTTCCTGAGCTCTAAGTCATCCCTAAAATAAGTCATTTGAAAAGCCAAAGCTGGAGCTAACATTTTCAAGATAATATTCTGAATAATTCTGAAACTTTTCTATCCACACAATACATTTACTTTTTGCCAAATTAAAAACAGTATGAAATATGAAGTGGGTGGGTTTATCTTTCTATTTTTTTCTCCGTATGGTTTTTCTGGTCAGGTCATACTTCTGACTTCTATAATTTTTCTCTAGGGAGTGAAAGATTTTAGAAGAATACAAAAGCAGCCACAGGTAAAACTTAGAATCACGAGTAGAGGAAGAATAGCTTTCTGCAATGGAAAACAGTTTAGTTCTCATAGATTGTTAGGGATGAGGCCCTGATTAGAAAGGTTTCAAGAGAAAATGGGAGATAAGGAATTAAGGACACTGAAGCCAGACAACCATTTTAAGGAGTTTTATCATAAAAGAGAACAGGAAAAAGAGATCAGAATTGAGAGGGGTTATAGCATGGTGGGAGGGTTGATTCATTTCTAGGATCAGAGATCTATGCAGATGGGAATCACAGAGCTAATGAGAGGCTGCGTTGATTTTAAGTTATAGCCCTTTTGTCCCAAACCTACCCTTATATACCCTGAATTTAAAATTTTGGGGACTGAGACTGTGCCTTCTATACTTTCCCTTTTCTGATGGCTCTTTGTTAAGTTCTACTATTAGGGGATTCTAGAAAGAATCTGGAAGACTGTAGGAAGAGAAAAGGTCCATTCTCCTTCCTGAATCATACTGTCCCCATCAGAGCTTCTTCAGCAATTCTTCCTCATCATGGCAGTAGTTGCTCCCAATTGCAGTAATTGGTTCCAATGTACATGTTTTAACATTCACTTCTAAAATCAGTATCATTGCAGCCCTTGTAAACATCAGAACCATGCAGGCGGTGCTCCCTCTTCTGTGGTCTGAGTCCAAGCTTTGAAGGGCGCCTACACCAGCACTACCCGACTGGAAGCTTCTTCAGAAGTTGCTTCAAGGGCTTCTCCTTCAAGCTTCTAAGTTCTAAAGTCCTAGCTGCTTCCATTTGTTCCGTTAGCCCAAGGGGCAATAGCTGCTTCTACAACTTTGGGTTTCCTTAGTGCTCCCTGTTAAGCTTTTCCATCTTTCAATAATATTTAACAGCTTTCCTAAAGTAAATTATGTCAGAATAACTTAGTAGTTCATATTTTCTTGACTGAACCCTGACACAGAGTCAGAGTCAGAATTTCAAGTCAGGATTGACAGAGGTCAAAGCCCACACTTTCCCTGCTATACGATGCTGCCTTTTCATATTAATCTTTTTAAAATATATATATATATTAACAAAAATGCAAGGGAAGATTTACTTTCCATAAAACTAAAGAGTTTTTCTGATACATTACTGACAATATGCCAGCCCTTCTTGCTTCTGTTCCTCCATTCTCTTCCTTACCACCATTTGATCTTTCTTCATGTCCCATATTTGATTGTAATGTTTCCTCCTAGTGCTTGCTTTTCCAGGTCACACTTCTTTTTCTCTTCCATTGTTCTCTGCAATTCAGGTCCTTGATTCTATAACCCACGTTCTCTGATTGGCCTGTGGGTAGAGAATTTTGGTGTTCTAACCACTCTCAAAAACCTAGCCTGATATAAAATTCACATTCTTTCAAAGAGCACTGAATTAGGTATTGAAAACTTAAAATCAAGTTTGTGCTTAGCAGTAAGCTCAATCACATGTAGAATTAACACCATCTCCCTGACTTCAGTTTCCTCAGCTGCAAATGAGGAAGTCATAGGAGATGATCTCTAAGAGCTTTCTAGTACCAACATGTTGCTGAACCAAAACCCTGGATATATGAGGCTTCCAGAACTTGCCCTGTCTTTTAGTTCTCTTCTTGATTCTGAGCTTTGCAGCTAATGGACTGTTACTCAATTTCCTAACATGATATAAAATTAAATTGAATTGGTAACAGTCTTTTGATTTACCCTATAGCTTTTGCCAGCCTTTAGAAACATTGCAATCTAATCTCCTCCATTCCCACCTTAGATCCTTCCTGTAGTCTTTAAATTGTATCTTTAGCTCACTGACTCTAATTACTTTACTCCTTTACTTCATCGGTGGTTAACCTTCTTCATCCTTGACTTCTCTTTTGAACTCATTCAGTGCCCTCCTTTAAAGAACCTCTTTTTTTCCTTCCTTGATTTCTTACTTATAACCATACACATTACAAAAATTTCCTAGAATTAACTAGAGAATATAGTTAATTCATGCGGTAATACTGGACCTTTCTTTTTAAGAAAGGATGTCTAACAATGCCTAATATGTGAGGCAGCTGCCAACCAACGGCCAGAGGAGTAGAATCAAATCCCAGCTCCCTCACTTATTAGGTGTCTGAAAGGACTTGGAAAAATAACTAATGTCCTTGGCCTAGAGTGTTTTTATCTAGATACCATAATATCTATTACAGTCATTTATTCAACCAACATTTGTGAGATAATAGTATATGAAAGGGTATTAATTAAAATCTTTATTCTCTCCATGGATCACCCATTCAGGATTTTGTTTCCTCTGTCCGGTTTGTCTTCACCCATTGTTTTCTTCAGCTCAAGGATAAAATCTTTGTCCTCTCCCTAACGCATGACTTTGCATGTGCTCTTCTATGCACCTGACCTTTAATTCCTTTTAAATATTGTTCATTCTATTCTGTTATCCTTTCTGTCATCTCTTCCTCCTCCATTCTCCTTCCCTTCTTCCATAATTTTCTTCCCAATACTTATTTAATTCTATTTCTTCAAGAATCAATTCAGCATTGCTCTGGAAATGTGTTCCCTTTGTTCTTCTGCCCTCCAACCAGGCTAAGTGGCCCTTCTCCCACACTCCCATAGCATTTTAAGGACACTCATCCTTTCTGCCTGTGTCTATTAGTTTACTTCTTAGTCTTCTGTCTCAGCTCACTTCCTTGTGGACATAGATGGATTTATGTTTATGCTCTCAAAATCTAGTATCACGATAGTAGGCCATCAAGAAATGCTAAAGGAAGAAAATTAGATTTTTTCAAGATTGAGTTTTCAGGATCGGTATTTTCTTTCCTTCTTCTTTAAGGATTATTTTTTAGCAGTCAGGACCAAAACTGCAGTGCCTTTGCTGGTAGAAAAAAATACACTGAGCCAAAAGAAAAACAGCAAAGAAGAATACATATCATTGCATCTCATTAAGTAGAAAATGTCCTAAGTGGAATATAGGAGTACATTACAAAGTCAGAGAGAACACCCCAAAAGAAGCTTTTGTTATTATTGTTGTTATAATTAATGGAAAGGAATTTGGCAGGGTCCACCAATTTTAAAGGCCAAAGGAATGCCATGAGACCACTAGTAGCAGTTGATCTCTACCTTCATTTCCATTATACTGTTCAGCCAGCCAGTAAAAATACATCAAATATACATAAGTACCACAGCGATGGTGACACCAACTTGTGGTTAATGAATTCGGAAGGAATACCTGGAAGGGATGAAAAGGCCAGTGGATTAATCTTAAAATTGAGAAAGGGAGCAATATATCTTTCTTCACTTTTTTAATAAAAGACAAAACATTCTCAAATATCTGCATATTTAGTCGTTCTTCTTTGGTGATTGAAAAACAATGGCTTTATTCAGAAGGCATTTTCAACGACGTGCGCACACAGATGTACCAGGTATTCTGAGTCACAGTGTAACTTGAGGCCCCCACGCTAGGGGTGGGAAGGTGGAGGGGGTTATGACTTTGCTGCAGGCTAGAAATAGAAAAAAAATAAGGTAGAAGAGCCTGAGCTGATTCACACATATCACAAAACTATTCCATGTGGTCAGCAGACTGCTTTGCTGCCCCAAGAGGTTCTGACGTGAAAGAGATCCCATGTCCTGGGTGAAGGAGGCAAAGTTTAGCCCAGTAAAACCAAGCTGTGTGAAATAGATCCAGTGAAAGGAAAATGGCATTTTTTTTTATGTTGTATTTTTTAAGTACACTGTCCAGTGGTGCACAGGAAGGCAAGGAGATGGACCAGGTGCTATCTGTCCTCTAGGCCTACTTGAAGGTAGGGACTGAAACGCTTGAATCTTGACAGGACAGAAGTTATTTGTATTTGGACAAGTCTCCCACCAGCCTCGGTGATCTCTATTTGCATCATCTCAGGTTCCAGCCACCACAAACCGCTTATCCTTCTTCTCTGGACACACTTGACCCAGGGAGGATCTTGTTTCCTCTGCCTGGTTTGTCTTTTCCCACTTTGTTCTTTTAGCTCAAACGTTGGTCTCTGCTAACTCCCTTAGGCTCCCATAGAATTCTCAGCACAATTGCTGTGTTTATCATATTTATTGAAATTATATGTTTATGAGCTTCCTTTGCCCACTAGGCACAGAGATCCTAGAACAGTGATTTTGTTGTTTCATTTCTGTATCCTTGTGCTTAGCACTATATCTGAAACATAGGTCTGATGCAATACTTGCTGGGTAATGAATTTCACTTAATTATGCCTCTATTTCTTCAAATCAAAATGTAGACATGAGACTACCCTGTTTCCTGGCTTCTCCTGGTTCGATAGTTAATGATTCTGCAAAGCTTCCTTGAAGATCATGGAAAGACAGAGAACCTGAGACAGAAACAACTGCTTACTGAGTACAATCTGTTTAACTAATAAAAGTAGACCACTGTTATCCTCTGTTTCACACAGTTCTACTTACTGCAACATTTGCAAGAGGGAATTTCCCTGGAAATTCCTGGCTTCATTCAGGACCACATCTCTTTACATGATATTCTGAATCAGGGATTATCTTGTATCTGGTTGCCTTGTACCATTATCTTGTATCTGGATTATCTTGTACCTAGCTTCTTTGAAACCAGTAGAGACAAGTGGATTGTGTCAAGTGGAATTTAGCTTAGTATATAACCATTATACAGCACAGACCACTATGCCATGGTGGCATCATGGTATCACAGTGGGATGAATGGGGAGTGGAGAGAACCAGGAAGCAGAAGATCAGAAAAGGTCTTTGGAATCAAACAGATGAATCATGTTTGTATCCACCACTTGCTTACAGTGTGGCTTTGGTCAAGTGTTTAAGTCTCTCTAAGCCTCATCAGTAAAATAGGTATAATAATAACTACACCTCTCTCATCAGGTTGTTTTTGAGAAGCGCATGAAATAATGTTAAGCCAAGTTCTTAGTCTAGAATAGAGATTCTTAGCACATTGTATTAAAAAAAAACCATGATATTAGATTATTTATGGCCCAATCCCCTTATCCTAAACATGAGGAATCTGAGGAGCAGAAAGTCATAGAAACTAACCTAGGTACACACATCTTATGAACGATACAGCTGGATCCAGATTTCCACACCAGGCTTTTTCCTGGATCCTAATAATCCAAGACTGTCCTATGTGATCCCAGATTTCCATCAGTAAGTTAGCCCCAAGAGCCATTTTTATGCTGTGCTTTTGAAGCACAGTGTCCAAGGGGGCATAGAAAAGCAAGAAGATGGACCAGGTGTCATCTGTTCTCTGGACCTTCTTGAGGAAACAAGACAGCTTAAAAAGAATTGTGCGATATTTCTAGTTCTGTGTCTGCTACTAGAAGGGTTCATGACCTTGGGAAGTTCACTTAAACTTTCTAAACTTTAACTTCCTTGACTGTGAAATGAAGATGATGATGCATGTTTGTTCTCACTACCCCAAAGATTTACTAAACACTGTAGTTGGCTAATAATGGCCTCAAAGATACCAGATTCTGATTTCTAGAACTTGTAGCTAATATCTCATTTAGAGAAAGGTTCTTTGCAGATGTGATTAAGTTAAAGATCTTGAAATAGAGAATTTATCCCAGATTAGCTTGGTGGGCCCTAAATGCAATCACATATAACCATATTATAAGATAAGGCAGAGACAGTTTAGACACACATGGAGAGGAGTGGATGATGTGATGATAAAGACAGAGAGATGTGAAGGCTTTGGATTTAAAAGATTAAAGTGATTCAGCCACAAGCCAACGGATGCTGGCAGCCACCAGAAGCTAGAGGAAACAAGGAACAAATTTTCTCATACAACCTTTAGAAGGAGTGCGACCCTATTGACACCTTGATTTTAGCCCAGTGATACTGATGTTAGATCTCTGACCTCACCACCCTCATCCAAACAATCGCCATGTGCTGTCAACTATGTCCTGTCAACTATCAAACCTGTCCATTGCTATCTGTTCTCTTTGCCATTGCCCATTCTCCAAGCAAGGCCACCATCATCTCTCACCAGGGTTGTTGCAAAGCCTCCCAGCTGGTTGTACCCACCCCAATCTATTTCTCCCCCAGCAGCCAGATGGCCCTTCTAAAACACAAACTAGACCATCTCACTTTCTTTATTTCCCCTTGTCTCAGGTCAAGTTCAATCATTTGAACATGGCTTACATGGCACTTCATGATTTCTGTAGCCTCAGTTCACCACTTACATTCTGAGGGCCATCCCTTTATATTTCCTATTGTCCTCATGCTCACCTCCTCACTGTCCTTGAGTTTGTCAAATGTTCCTTTCTCTAGCCTCTAGGTCTTCTCTTTGTCTGGAACACACATGCCTCTCCCACCCTACTCCTTCCAACCCCACCCCTAGCCTAACTCCAAGTTATCCTTTAGGTTTAATGTCACATTCTCCTACAAGCATTCTCAGAACCCCATCCTCACCCCTGCCCCAGGTTATATTTGATAACTCAGTTATATGCTTCTGAAAGTGTCAAAACAGTTATTATACGGTACTCTAATTGATTGTTCATTTGTCTGTCTTCACCTATGCAATGTGTGATCCAAGGCAAGGAAGCAATTTGTCTTATTCTTCACTGTTTCCCCACAGTGTAACAAAACCTTAGCATATAGTAGGCACTCCATAAACACGAAGTGTTACCAAAAGTTTTGATTAAGGTAGGCTGGTGCCTGTCTGTGCAAAGATATGAAATTCAGAGGGTATATTATCGGTTGTGTTAACAATCACCACTTATACAGTGGCTTGATAACACAGACAAAAATATTTTGTATAGAGAGAACCAGTCTATTTTAATCTAATTTTTAATTATACGTATGTGATTATAAGCCTCATACAAAAATGCATTTTCTGAATGTACTCGATTTAATTTTAATTTTACAACAAAAGCATCCAGGGTTGTTAAATAGTCCCATAGAGTTTTTGCCTTGATAATATCATTGAGACTGTGTAGCAAACTTCAAGAAAGAAAAAATCCTCTCATTGATTTCTTTTATGTGTTTATTTTAAAATGCAGGACTGACTGATACCAGTGGGAGTGCATTAACAGTTTTTGGTGGACAATAAGGGATCTTTCATGGACACAGTACTGAGTTACTTATTAGTGTATTGAATTTCCAAGCACATTGCTCCTTAGTGATTTCTGGTTCTTAATGTATTGACTTTCTGTTTGGGCCAGAGCTTATAGAATTCCATTTCACCTAGCACCATACCAGGTTACCCTATTTAATACAATTCTACATTCTGTAATATTTCCAATGACGGGACAACCTGGGCAGTGTGCACCTTCTTGTCAGACCCTACCTCCTAGACAATGTATTCTTTAAAAAGAAAAAAACCATATGGTGACATCCAGTCATAGTAGAATATATGTTAAATGGCTGATAGAGCACATTTTCTGTAAACTGAGCTAATTTGACTTTGCTAGCAGGCAGATGAGGTAGGGGAGAAGGCAACCTGTGAGTTAAACAGATGCATAGGTTCAAATTTGGCTCTATTCCTTGTTAGATTTTGATTTTACACAGTTTATGCTCTGAGTCCCAGTTTCTTGTCTCCAAAATGACTATAACAATATTTACCAATAATGATTTTTAAAACCTAACTTAGGTAAAAGTATCCAGCAAGAGTGGGAATTTAGTGATATTTAGAAAAAGCTATCCTTACACATTTTCCAACCACTCACATATAGGGAAATTAAATGAATTAAAATGTGCCACATGCATGAAACTTAAAAGTACTAAATGGCTTTTCTACCTTTGACTATCTTTCCCCACCTCCCACTATATTAGAGTGGACAAGTCAAATTTGCTAACACCATGGATGTGCCCACCAGTGCCCAATGTGTTAAATAATAATCTGAAGTGCTGACCCACATCTGATAAATTGCAGGTGATAAGAGGAGCATTCCAATAAGGTTTAGCTCAATTTTAGCAAAACGTGACACAGATGAACAATTTATCAGATCGGGAAAATGAACTTTAGGAAATCACTCTAAACGATTAAATGTCTATGAGGTAATTATTGAAATCACTCAAAAAGGCAAAAAGTGAACCATACATATTAAACACTCTACCACTTTAATATATGCATTTCAGCCCTCAAATTTTTTTTTAAACAAAACTAAAATTTGCCTTAATTTTGGAGTTATCCATGCATAAACTTTAGTGAACCAAAAGAAAAACAGAAAAGACAGTTTTATATTCATCTTTTTAAATTTGGCTTCACACCTTGAAATGAAGTTACACAGTTAGACATTTCGAATTGTTATTATTATTTTTTTAATTTAGTGGCACTCTCCTGGCTTAGTATTTTGGCTTAGTATTACAGCTCAGGTTTTACTTCTATCAATACCTGCCTAATTTCCCATTTTTCTGTCATTTGTGTTAGTCATGGAATTAAACATTCATCTATTAGAATTTTCCTCAAGTCCTGGCAAGTCAAACTATTTCTTCGAGAAACTAACAATGCCATTGAATTGTTCTTTTAGTGCGGTAATGTTGAGTATGCCTCTATTAATCCTTTATTTTTAAGTTAAAAATTCTGGTCATACCAAAAGACTTTGGAATCAACCAGAGTCTCCCACTGACCAAAGAAGAAATGATAGACATAAAGATTTTAGATTTAGGTTTTTCAATCTCTAATAAAAAAGAAAAGAAAAGAAACTAGACCTAGGCAATGGTCATTGATAGCTACTAAGTAAATATGGCATTTAATAAATAATAATGGATCAGCCTAACAATACCTAAACCCACTGATCGATCTTACCATCACTCAGAGGCAGGGAGACAGTATGTGCGTGCCCCCTTATGTGATGCAATAGAACATTCCCACACTACCTATGACAATTCTTGCCAAAAAATCTAACCTGAATCTGATCAAGCCTCTAGACCAATAGTTTCCAAGAAATACTGGTTAAGGAAATGGGAAGGATAGAAATATATTATGTGATATTATAGGATTCAATCGGCATATCAAGACTATGAGAAGTTCTGCAGGACTAAGGATCTAATTCCTTTAACATATAAGTTGCAAAGATAAAAAAAAAAAAAGGTTAGGTTTAAAGAAACCGAAGAGATACCAGCTGTATGCAATGGATGGACTTTGTTTTGATTCTGATTTGAACAAATGATACAATCAAGGAAATTTGAGTATTGACTAGCTATTTAATATTGAAGAATTGTATTTTAGGTATGATACTGTTGTTTTAGCTATGTTATAAAAATAGCATTGATCTTTGAGAGATATAAATTTTTTTCCAGATAAAATGATATGCTTAAGATTTGTTTCAAAATAATTCAAAGGGGTTTGGGAAGTAATAAGTGTATTAAATAAACAAGTAATAAGTGTATTAAAAAAACAAGTTTGTTTCAAACAAGATTGTTGAAGCTAGGTGATGGGTACATGTGGGTGTATTATATTCTCTATTCTACTTTCCCATATGTTTGAAATTTTCCACAATGAAAATAAGTTACAGAATTAAAAAAAAAAATGCCAGTATCCAGGAATATAGAAAATGATTTACCTCTTATTCTGTCCTTCCCACAAGGTGCACCAAATCACCACATTCAAACATCCACATAATTACACTATACTCTTTGCCTAAAATCACTAAGACAGATGTAAGATGACACTGGAATCCTATATACTTGTAGAAATATTTCTTATTCTCTAGTGCTCCTCTCCAATATTTTCCTTATATTCCATAAGGAGATAAATGGGTCACATATAAGACGTCAAACGAAATTGCCTTCCTTCCAACTTCCACTCAGTACAAAAATCCAAATGAGTGCTATAAGGGAAATGTCTTGTGACAAGGTCAAACTAGACAGATGAGAAATATGGCTTGTGATGAAAAACTAACAGGTGCATGTTTTATTGGCATGATAAATATGGAAAAACCAGATGTGGATTCCCATATAACATTATACCAAACATTTTAAAGTATATCTTTCCCCAAAGAAGCTTTTTTTCCTAGCTCCTATTTTTGTCATTCTCATTGAAACTTCTGCAAGCTTCTTAGGGACCAGGACAGAAGAGTTCATGGAGATTCCATTTTTACAAAAAATGTATAGAATCGTGCATTATGACCCTTGTTCAAGTGCACAAGCTTGTTTGTTCATTGGGAGTGGAGAAGCAAAGGTGGGACAGACCACCCTAGACTTCTCTGTAAGACTAATGAGTTTGAGATCAGCTTATGTGCATAGCACTAGAGCAGAGCAAAACTGCCTCCATCTCACCAGGAGTACAGAAAGGTACTGGAGGCAACATAAGCAAGTTGAGAAGCTTTTCTTTTAGTGTATTTGCTTGTATGTTTGTTTGGTTTTCTTTTGTTTTTTGTTTTGTTTTGTTTTGTTTTTGTTTTTTGTTTTTGTTTTGTTTTGTTTTGGTGTCATGTATACTTGCCCTTACTTCCAGAAATGAGTAACAAAAGAGTGGACTAAACGTATGAAGAAACTATTAGTCTGGTCTGCAAAGCTGCAAAGCAGATCTGTGAATAGACTGTGAGACCCTCTAAGACAAACAATGTGCTCTGGCAACCTCTGTGTCCCCAGTTCCTAGCAGAGTGCCTGGCACAATATTGCTCAATAAATGGAGAGAAGTGAACACAGGAGGAAAGGGGAGAAGATGCCAGATCTTCTCTATGGATATGTTGGTAGGAAAATATCTGTTTTTAAAGATCCATGCCCAGATAATCAGACTGTGCCCTCTCACAACTTTCATCCAATTGCTGAACAAATCCACACAGTTAAATTCTGGTATAATTCCTCTTCTTTTCCCATCTGGAAGATAAAATTTCATTGGATCTTGTGATAGTTAATTTTTGTGTGTGTCAACGTGGCTATTCGGTGGTATCCAGTTATTTAGTTGAACATCATTCTAGATGTTGCTGTAAAGGTATTTTTTAGATGAGGTTAACATTTAGTAGACTCTGAGTAAAGCAGATTAAACTCCATAATATGAATCAAACTCATCCAGTCAATTAAAGGCCTGAATAGATAGATAAAAAGACTAAAGTCCTCCAAGGAAAGTAGAATTTTGCCTCTAGACCGCCTTTGGACTTGAGCTGCGGCATTAATTCCTTCTTGGGTCTCCTGCCTGCCGGCCTACCCTGCAGACACACACAGACACACACAGACACACACACACACCACACACAACACACACACACACACACACACACACCCTATCGGTTCTGTTTCTCTATAGAATCCTGACTAATACAGCTTCTAACTGGTCTCTCCCTTCAAGCCCCTTCCCCATTTCTGCTATCTATCCCATCATCCATACAACGGAGTATGATTTCTAAAATTCAATCTGATAACAGTTTTGCCCCATGAAGTACCTATTCGTGGTCCTCTATCATCTCCACTGGTTATACTACCCTTCCCGGTGTAAACTAAACATTATTTATTTTCTTGAGGCCCTTAAACAGGCCCTATGTGAGTCAAGTTCAACACTCATCACCCAGGATTGGAATACTGTAATTGTTTACTCAAGTGTCCCTCTCTTTGGCACACCTCCATAGGGTGTAAATGATCTCTGCTGACTGAGGTTTACAAGAAAAACTGAGAGGGATTACCTAAATATATACTAAGATTGTTCTTAGTTATGAGTGCAATACAAATGCCCTCAGTGTTTGAAAATATTAGGTTGTTATCTTTAAGAGGAAAGAAACTTAAGCCGATAAGAGTAATACTAGGGAAACCCTACAATATTACATTTTAAAAAGACCTGCTAAGATTTATTTTAAACAAGACTTACCAAACATGTGTCCAAGTTTGTGTACTTGTCCTATTTGTCAATACTGATAGATAGATTTAGAATCTATTGGATAGTAGATTAGCCTGGATACTCAGAGCAGTTCATGAAGACACTGAGACTTGAGGGTGTCTTGTCATTTATAGACAAAGTCCACAGCACATTTTGGGGAGGAAAATGGCTGAAAAAGTATAGTGTCAACATGGCTTTATCTCCATATTCAGATTAAAGGTAAATCGCTTAGAAGTCGTATTCAACCTGGTCTATGGCAATGGAACTGCACACTGCCACACATGACACAAATAGTTTCTTCAACAATCTCATCAGAATTCTCCCTTATGCCATTATTCATATCAAATATAAAGTTGAACATGGCAACAACGTGACCCTAGAGTCACAATTCAGGTGGAGATAGGCTCACTCGAGTTCACCATCCAGGAAAGATACCGTCAAAAGGTGGAAACCCAAAACACAGTTGTTCACTGGAACCAGGCAGTGCTCAGCAGACAGAGTAGTCCCCAGATAGTTCCAGTTGGAAATAAAGGGAAGATAGAAAAGGTTAGGAACTAGCCAACACAATATTGTCACTACTCTGTAATACAATAAAACTCAAAATCTCCAGAGTCTTGTTACTCTAATCTTTTCTACAAATTGTCCCAGTTAAATAACTATATACTGAGTGCTGTTTGCTTTATAGTTAATTTCTTTTTATTGATAGTATTCTGCTTACATAGCTGACCGTAAGTCTCCAGCCCTTCCAGTGGTCAGGCTGATCTCCATTCACTTTAGAGGTTGAAATGCCACATGATCCAAAGCCCCTAACATAAGTCATAAATCACACTGTTAGACTGTCTGGTGGTCAAAGGCCCCAGGTCAACAAAGACACTCTTATCAGGCAGAACATTGCAGGGGCCTAGAGATCACCCCCATTAGCCCAAGTAAGGGCTAGACCTTTTTGCATAAGATGAATTCATGGTGGCAGACCTGGAGACCATGAAGTCCAGGCTAGAGCAGAGGGATGGATGGTTGCAGAAGGGAGGATACTGAGGAAAGGTATGACTATATAGAATACACGGTACATTAGAGGCATGGGAGGAACTTAGAAGTATGATGAAGGCAGAGAATGTAAGAGAGAAAATTCTGAAGGGACAAAAAGTATAGTAAAAATACTGAAGTTATAGCACATTGTTGTGTGATTTAGCAGTAAATAAATATATAGACAAACAGTCATGCTTCACTTCATGACAGAGATATGTTCTGAGAAATGTACCATTAGGCTGTTTGGTCACCGTGCAAACTCTATGGAGTGTACTTCTTCAATTCTGGATGGTATAGACTGCTACTGTAATTGTATATGCTATACTTTTATACAACTGGAAGCTCAATGGATTTGTTTAGAGCAGCATCACCACAAACACGTAAGCAACAACTTCTGCTACAGCATTGTGATGGCCACAACATCACTAGGCTATAAAAATTGTTCAGCTCCATTATAATCATATGGGACAACTGTCATGTATGTGGTCCATCATTGATGGAAATGTCATTGTACAGTGCATGCCTATAATAGCATATGTTACCAATTGATCTTCAACGCACGGTTATCCTGTAGATTAAACACAAGATTGACTTTTGGTCGTTCGTAGGACAGAAGGTAAATGTTATCACCTTTGACAATGTAAAAGTGTAGGATTTGGGTGAAAAGGAGAAGACAGGTAAAGAACAGTGTGGAGGTGCTAGTATCTTTCCCTTATAAACTAGAAAGTCAAAAGGTTATAATTCATGGAACAAGAAATAGAGTTACAAAGGTAATCAACAGAGCAAGTAAAAGGCAATGTATTTATTCGGAGGAAGGGGGAAAAGAGATGGGGATATACATGGGCAGGAAGATAATGGGAAATGTTTAAATTAGATACAGGATCAAGAAACAAGGGCATAACCGTACATTTAAACATATAGAAGTCATTGCTAGAAAACAAACACAGAAAGAGTCAGCCTCTAGGTAGGTACAGGTACCATGTAATTTGACATCCAAATCAAGATAGTTTGGAGTGAAATAATAATAATAATTTACACAGGGGATAAGATATAAATCAGTACTGTCCAGGGTGTAGAGTTACCCTAGTTAAAAGAGAAGTATTTTCAAGAGCTCATTATTTAGTAGAATCAATAGGATTGTTCAGGGAAAATCAATGGTAAGGAAGGACTAAGAATTTTATTGGTATTTGATACTTTTAATGATATGTATATAATATTTTAAATAAACAAAAATGACTTTAGAAAATAAAAGCAGATTTAGCTCAAATGTTAAGGGCTTGCCACATCATCTCCTTCAGAAATGTGGCATTTTAACAAGATATTCAATGAAACACAGGATCTTAAACAATAATCACTTTATCTCCAAGTTAAGCTTTGTTCTGTCAGAGGTACACTGATCACGATATAAATTTTACTCAAAAATAGCAGAAAGGAACATTCTTTTTATAATAAAGCATATATATGTAATTTATACAAATTTCTTAAATAAAACTCTGGATTTTAGAAAAAAGTCTTACCTGAGGCAGCCACTGAAGTTCATTCATTCTCCTATATTTTCAGGTGTACTCTCATGGGAAAGTTTGGAGAACTTTGAGTGAACGAATGGGAAGCACCTGCGGCAAAATGGCAGATAAAAATTTGTTTGTTTGTTTGTTTTCTTAATGCCTACAGCACCTGGTCTTCCCAGGTGGTCTCTCATCCAGGTACTAACCAGGCAGACCCTGCTTAGCTTTTGAGATCAGATGAGATCAGGCACATTCAGGGTGGCATGGCCGTAGACTGAGACAAATTTTAAAATGGAAAAGAAGGGCAAGTAAACATTTTCTGTGTCCTAGATCCCATCATGAAATTTCCTGCTCTGCCTGTTTCTCAGTTCACAGATGCTGTTTGTTCCAACGTGAACACGAATGGAGGTAACCCTTTCTGGAAAGCTTTACTTGTTGAATTTCTCAAATGATGCTGGACCCTCTATGTATGGGATAGCTCCACAAGGCCACAAATCTCCAGATTACTATTGAGGCAACAGAACTTCCTTTGCCCACTGTGTGGGAAACCTGAATCATAAAGAAAACTTTTATTGGTAAAAGTGTTGTGAAGATTAAGACCCAAGAGTGTGATATAAAAAGGATTTGAGCAGCCTGGAGAGAAGGCCCTCAGAGAACAGGTGTCAGGTTGGAAACTGGGCAGGAGGACACCCAGGAGAACCAGGAGCCACCATAATATAGCAGGCAATTCTCCTGGGACCTTTTCTCTTCATCTAGGCTGTCCTTAGCTTTTCACTCTTCTCTCTGTTTCTCTTTGACCCTCCATCCCATCTCTCACTTCTGTTCCTCTCTATGTGCAGCTGACACTGTGGACAAGCTTTCTCTATGTGGTAGAAAACATGATTGGAAGCAACATTGGAATTATAATCTCTCTGTGTCACAATCTTAGCCAAGAGTGCTGTTTAAAAATTCTAGGTGAAAGATCGCTCAGCTTAGGCAAAATACCTACTTCTGGGACCGATCACTGAGGTCAAGAGGGTTAAATTACTATGATCGATTCTAGAATTTAGGGCATGTCATTGTTAGATAACACTGATGCTACTATGCGCTGGCAGACACTCCAACTTCTGCATATGAGAAAGCTCTACCACTTTTAAATTCGGTTTTAAGTTCTGTAAGTCATGATGTCCATACCCCCGTGAACTGGTTCTGACAGAAATCACTTTCCACTAGCTAGATTTTAAAAAGGGAAAATTGACTAGAGGAACACTCAACTTGTATGGGAATTGGAAGAAAGCACCCAGAGCAACCAAATTCACACATTTCACAGAGATTATTAACTCACTCTCGATATGAATTCTGGCTTTCTGGGGAATATACCCACTCTCAGCATGGTCACCTATGAGGTCCCAACCTGAGAAAGCCAGCAAGGAAGTAGAGCTTGAATGCCTAGTGGCCGTTCATTCTCTCCCAAGTGACTGACGGGAAGCTCATGATATCGCAACGTAGTTCAGTCATTATTTACAATCCTCTTGTTAGAAATTTCTAGCTTATTGGTCAGGACCCAAGGCTTTGGAGACAATTCTGAACTCCTGTCTTGAATAATCTGAAGAGCTTGGATTGAACGATATGCCCTTTCACACTACATCTGGTTCCACTACTACAGCCACCATGTGGGTTCTATGACCTTTGACAAGTTCCTTCATTTCTCTGAGATTCAGTTCCCTGACCCCTAAATTATGATCAGTAAGGGTACTTCTGTCACCACAGAGTTGTGTGACGAGCAAATCAAATGCACTAATTTAAGCATTCCAAGTTCAGTGCTGAACACAAAGTGTTCAAGAAATAGCTATCGTTAGTATTTTAATAACTATTAATTACGATAGATTAAGGTGAAATATGCTCCTCTTGAACTTCTACTTACTAAGCCATATTTCTACTCTCTATAGCAACACAGACTAGGTCTGCTTCCTCTTCACGGCAGTCCTTCAAAGATTTAAACTCATATTTCTTTTCTTTTCATAATAGCTGCCAGATACAAGATAATATGGAAGTTGAGAGAACAGCCTTGGTATAGGGGCTTGAGTTCTGAACTTCAATAAGATCACCATTTATAGATCCTCAGCAAGTGCTTACTTTTTCAGAAATTCAGATTTCTCATCTGGGTACCAAAAATAATTATATACTCTTCATGAGATTATGTGAAGCGTAGAATGAGAGAATGCTAGCAGTGTTTCAGTATTAAAGTAGGTCCTTAAAAAATAACAAACATTTTTAAAACTTTTTTCCAGGAGAAAAAGAGCCATGATTCAGTGTTTATTGTGGTGGACAGTGATCACCAGATGCCTTACGAATCTGATAAAGACAGGAGAAAGCATCTACAAAGTTTACCCAGCCTATGTCCATTCCTTTAGGGTCTGCTCTCTGCTGAGAACATTCTCACGATGGCTGATTAGTTTAACATGTTATCACTCCAATTAACACTATTGCATTTTAACCAGGATACATAATGGTAACTATTGCCAGGATGAGAGCAAGAAATTGGTGAAGATAGAGGAGGAGAAGCCTTGGGACAGAAAGAACCAAATTCTTTCTGTGTAAATCTGTAGTTTGCCAACTAATTATTGTGTGTAAGAATCACCTGATCCAATAGATAAGGGTGGAAACTTCCTTAGTGATTATGATGGAAACCAAAGTTTAAAAATCAGTGTTGTATGTTAGTGGTTTTAAAATTTAGTTGTGCATTGAAGTAATCTGTGAAGTTTTAAAACATTTCTGCCCAGGCCTAACCTGCAGAGATAATTCCCGTTAGTCAAGTTGAGACCTGAACATAGACGTTTTTTAAAAACTCCCCAGCAGGGGATTTTGAATGTTCAGCCAAAGTTAAAAATCACTAATGGGTGTCTTTCTGCATCCAAGTAGGCAAGGATGAATGATGGGTGTGGAAGAAGAAATATAATCATCCCAAATAGCTGGACCTGCCTGTTAAAGTCAAATGCCCTTTTGAAAGAATGTTCCACCCCTCTGTTGGAAGTGGCATATTTACAGCCATTTCTTCTGTTTATTGCCAGGCCCAGGATATTGCTGAGTGCTATGGAATAGCTGTTATGCTGCTCTCCAGGTGGGTAAAATGATTCTGAAATATAATTTTCAGAGTATGATAAGTCAGAATGCATTATATATGTATAAATTAGTAATAGTTACATTAATAATGAGTCTTCAGAAAGCACTTACTAAAAATGGTTTGACTTTCAAAGAGGCCAAATAGTTTAATTTAAAGGTATATTACTGCTCTCGTGTCAAGATCTGCTCATGTGGCTTCTATTGATGATAACGTTACTAGAAAGATCTATTCAGTAAGTGTAGTAATCAAACACTACATTTAAAGGAATATTTAAATAGTGGCCCATATAACAGTTGGGCAACATTCTGTTTCCAAGGGTGGTTCCCCTGCATTTAAATGCCAAAGAACAAAAAAACAAGTCATTTCAGATTTTTCTAAATTCAAGCAAAGGATGTTTGTCCTTGTTCTTCTTTCTACTTCTGAGATTCTCAAGAAAGCAAGGCAGAAGAATGATGATCTATTTCTTCTTTGAGTTGAATGTACTAGGCTCATTAGGATGCTAGAAACAAAAGCTCAAGGTGTGTTAAGTGCTGTGAGTGAAGTGGGAGCAGAACCTTAGGAGTTCTCACATAATAGGGCAAGAATCTAGGTGGGTAGCCAGGTCTCGGAATAAACAAACAAGCAAAGCATAGAAAACTGGACAAGCCGGTTTTGAGAAGAGAAAGCAGAGCGAAGCTCATCTTGCTGAGCTAGGTAAGGCTGGAGACTAGGCGATTACCTAGGATCCAGGGCTACTCTGAAAGCTGGGTCATCTCTTTAGGCCTCGTTCTGGCCACGGTCATGTGCTGAGAAACCTTGGGCTAGAAAAACAGGCTTCTTTATCCAACCTTGAGCAAAGAGGCGTGGAGGGGACTGACTATCCTAGAGAGATAATGTGGACTGGAATGGAAAAGCCATGCCATAGTGAGGCTGCTAAGAATCAGCTTTGCTCATTCTCTTTCTCTTTCCCATGCATCTTGGCTTTTTCCCTGTGTTTTCTCTAGTCTCCTCTCATTACTGACTTGCCAACACAAACCAAAATAAACTGGTCTGATCGGTTTGGCTAATACTACTATAGATTATTGAGGTGATACTTTCACACTGATGATCTCATGAATTTCCTACTAGCCTGCATATTGGGTCCTTGATATAATTTGTGACTTTCTGTGAACAAAGAATGGACCAGCCCTGCTTACATGACTCTACCTATGGATGAGTAAGAGTCTTCTAAAAGGGGAAGTTGGATATAACCTGTACCATATTTGACATACCCTTAACTCCATTAAAATTCTTTTCTTAATCCTGCTTCTATTAACCTATAATCGCTGCATTCTATATGTTTTCAGTTTCTTATTACACATGGCTACTATGGCCTTACTATGCTGTCTTTTTCTGTTAAGTTTTTCATATTTTCTTTCCTGTCCATCAACTGATCTTTTTCATATTTGCAGTTCTAATTTGCAAATATCAACCCTATTTGGCAAATGTCTCTTTCAAAGCCACCCCTTAGGCTACTAGTCAACCAACTGATTTACCCTTTGGGTCAGATGCCCTATGCTGACCCAGTTATTTGTGTCCGAGGTGAGGTTGTCACCTGTTTGACCTCAAATTTCTTTATTTAGCCAGAACATGTAGAAGGAACACTCATAAAGGAACTATAATAATCAGTGTTCTCATTTGTGGGCAAAAGATTCTACCTAATTTAAGGCTTAAAAAAAAAAAAGTTTTAGTGAAACATTTTAGACCACTTACAAAATCTCAGGTAGAACTACAAAACCAGGCTTGGATGATTTACCATTAGGAATAGAACAGTTAGGCAAAATATTTAATCACTGAGGAGTGTCTTGGAGAATCACCACTGCCGCTAAACCTGCTGCTTGATGCCACTTGGGATTAACTTTAGAAATCCTTCCCCAGCTTCCCTAAAGGACCAGACGCTTCTGTCATTGGGCTTACCTGGTGATCGGGTCTCAATCTCTGGCGTCTGCTGCTTCACGGAGCTCATCTCCACTTCCAAGTCTCACAAGAGGGCATCTATTAAGCGGTAGTTAAAGCCTACGTAAAACCTTAGCTACAAAGTATTTGTAGAAATGTAAATTTTTTTCCCAAGTCTCTGTGATTTAAGAATTGAGCTAGTGGTCAAAAGCCAGCTACTGAACCCACCATGAGGGAGTTCTGAGATTTCAACACTCCAGGGCCTCCCATCCTGTTTTTAGAAGGCACTGTACATACCTTGTTGTACCTTTATTTGGGTAATATTCAGAGAAATACTCTCTTGCTTATCACTGTCTAACAAATACAGGTTTTCTCCATTAGCCAAGTCAGACTTCTGGTTCACTCACTTCTTTCTTTACCCTTTTGACGAAATCTTTCTTCCATTCTTGGAAAACTACTATTCTTCACCACAGATATGTGTGCAGGTCCAGATTTCAAGAGCCAGCTTAGACCTCATTTCCCTAAGAAATACTATTATATTGTAATCACTTCTTCAATCCAAAACTCCTCAATCTTTCCCTTTGGTGAGTGATATTGGATTTTCAAGAATTTGTTCTTTCTTTTAGATGCACATTACATTGTTCTTGCAACCCCACTCTCACAATGGAGTGATGTGTAGTGCTCATACAATATTTATTAAAGAAATACTGATAATTTCAAATGAAACGAGGTAAGAGGAAAGAAAAACTTCCTTTTGGAGCTAACAGGAAATTAGAACATTTCCATTGGCCAGAAATCAAATTTATTAAGTCCAAGGAGAAATTTTTTCTATGACGTAGAAATTTGGGATAACAGGTTAGCCATTTACAAATTTGAAATAATTGGCAAATACACAGTAAATTTGGCCTGCCTCTTCAGCGGGTTCCTGACAACATTTAGGAATTGTCTCTGAAAGGGAAGAGGCCTATACAGGGATGAGGATGAGGAATGCGGAAAGTGGCAAGATAGGGAGATAAGCCTAGATAGATTTGAAAAATAGTCTCATTTATGACAATGCAACTGAATCATTAAACATAGCAATATGACTGAGAAAAATCAGTATGTTCAACCCTTTTATCAAACTTTCCAGGACTTTTTTATTGCAGAGGAAACAACATATATATGGAGAAACAAATAGGTAAATTCAACTAAAGTCAGGATAATGAGGACATGGACACTCGTCTGTTAATATATTCTGTCCACAGCCCCTAGCCTAGAAAAATTTACCAGGTAATCATTACATATTGATCAGGTCATGAACATAAAATTTGCTATTTCCATTCGGAAATTAGAAAATGTTCTTCATAAACTAAGCTGAGCCGTAGAAAGCTATCCAATATGATCCCATTCGTGTATCCCTCATGCATATGCATCCTCACTAAACTCTTCCTGCTGTCACCACGAAACCGGGCGCCCCACTCCCACTGCACCTTTTTCAAGCCAGGCACACCTGCTACCCTGGGCGCTCACTGCTGCTGCCGCGTCTTGCTGCGTAATGCCATTGTCGACCTCCCTGCCTGGCGCGCATGCCATTCTCTTTCACGGGAGGAAGGAATGTTTAATTATTTTTAATCAGTGGACATGGCATCTTGCTAGACAGAGACACTTGGGGGGATCCAACACCATCTGCCTTCTACCAGGCGCCAGCTGCTCTGGTGGATGCCAGCAGAACACCTTAGGATATGGCTTTCCACTTCCGAGCGCCTGCCAGGGGCTGCCACTCGGTAGTCTCCAATGCTAACCTGCCGCTTGGGCTTATTTCTTGCCATGGTTTGCCTCTCACCCCTGCCACCTTCCCAGGAAGGTGCTTCACAACCCCAGCTCCCAGGTCATTTACCAAGCAACCCAGGGGCCTGCCAGTAATAATAGCGTGTCCAAATATAAATGTCACCCTAACCCAAAGGCCATAGATCTTTCCATCACTATTAATCAACCTAATGTATCTGCTGACTTCAGTCCCACAGAGAACGGGCTACTGACCGCAGCGGGCCAGCCCTTGGAGAGCAGGGGTCAGCCAGCTACAGAGTCTTTAAAACAGTGGGAAGGAAGAAGAGAGAGAGATGCCTCTGGGATAAATCACCAAACTGTCTAGGGTGAGCAGTGCCCTCTTAAGTGAGCTCCTGACCGTTGGCGCTCTGCAAGTTCCTGTCACAGACCTGTCTCTTCCACCTCCTACCATTAAGGCAGTTCCTGCAGCTCTCACAGCTACGCCAACACTTTCACTCCTGCAAAGCACGTTTTTTTTTGTTTGTTTTTTTGCTATAGTTGTTTAGCGGCACAGTGCGGCCCCTGTCGGGAGCACTAGCCACCTCCTTCCCAAGGAGCTGTTGGACTCCCAGCGTAATTCCCACACTGTGAAACAGCCCCTGAGGTTCTTTTCACCCCACCCCTGCCCCCAACTTTGTGAAAAGCCAAATTAAGCAGCTCCAACCTCAGCTTTATTTTCATGCAAAGTGAAAGAGTTCAGCAGCTGGGTACTGGCTGAAGGGTAGATAAAAGCCCCAGCTGTGATTTCTCCGGGAGTCAGTTTCACCTCCAGCAGGAAAGCAAACTGTCCTTGTGCCTGAGGGAAATTACGGAGCCTCACACTTTCATCCAGAGAGGGACAAAGGCCAGGTCAGGTGCTGCATCTGCCAGAAGTGGGGAGACTTGTGAAATGTGATTAACCCAGGTAGGAGCCAGACAGAGCCCAGCTGGGTCCTTCCGTACCCCTGCGTGTTTCCCAGAGTCAGGAGCAGGAGAAAGAGTAAACAAAAGCATTAAATAAACATTTTCCCATTTAACCCGTGTGTTAATACAGATTTTCACAGCCTTGACAGAGGGACAGCATTAGTGTAACTAATGAAGGAAATAAGGTACGTCTGTTAAATTCTCTGCGTCTGCAGAAAGAAGGAAAGGCAGAGTGGAGATGAGAAGGGGAAGAGGTTCCAGAAAGACCACGTAGTCAGCTCATACTCCCTCCGTTCCATCCAAAGTACGGCTAAAAGTTTCAGGGGTTAATCACATAAACTCGCTTAATGTTATTTCTCAGGCAAAATACAAACCACCAGTGCCTGTAGAATTAAAGTCATCAATAGCTGACCTCTCCTGCATTTACAGGAAGACACGAACAACATCCCCACTCGGATGCCCCTCGGAGTAGGAAGTCCCCTGTCCCTTTGCAGACAGACTCTCTGTAAGAACTCTGTGTAGTAAATGAAGTACAAGTACATTTGTCTCTCTGTCTAAATAAGTAACACCAATTTCATTTTCAAATAGTGTGCTTGGGCTGCATTCATTATTGTGTTAGGATTTTGTTTCCACCAAACCAGCCCTCCCTAGTCCCCCTGCTTGGACAACTTGTCTCTGGTTAGAGATGTGAGCTGAAAACAGATACTGTTTAAAATTGAATGGAGATGTATTAAATAATTACACAAGAAATTCCAGTAAAAAAAAAATAGAGTCAATTATCAAAAGATTAACACTTTTCTTTGTTCTGTTAAAAAAAATGCAAGGAGTGGAAGCAATTTTCAAGACAGGCACTGATGCTTTAAAAGGATTCTTCATAGGTGAATTATTTAATCCTTTGTGACTAAGGAAATCTTTGCATGTCCTGTGGGGGGGGGAGCAAAATGGGAAAATGTACAATATTGAAAAGTAAAAATACAGTATGTGACACACTGAGAACATGTAAGTTAGAAGGCCTGTCGGGTGGTTGATACCTGAATCAAATCTTGATTACTTTCCTATAGGAAGAATCTGCAGATATTTTCTCGAATATCCCTAAAGGATTAACATAATCAGCCATCAAGTGCCACTGCAGCTACTTCACAAAAATGTAGTTAAGGCAGCACTTATCCGGCAGTGGGAAACTCAGCTCTGAGAGAAGGTACTTCATATATTAAGGCTTTAAATAGTATTTTTTTAGGGCCCTCTTCACTAAGCAAGAGCTGCTCTGGAAGTTGGGAGGGGTCTGGTATCCTCAGTTGTTATTCAGCGAGGGGAAGGCAGAGCAGTGGCAGCCAGGCATGGGAGGGTCCCAAGTGTCTGAACAGGACTGACAGGACTGAGGAGCAATTCGCCTCCAAATAAGCTCCCACACAATTCCCTGGAGGAAGAGGTGGTTTGAAATGCACAGGAACAAGCTTCCAGAAAAGCCAGCTCAAATGGTATTACTCTGAGGACAGCTAAGAGAGTCACTAATATTGACCTTCACAATCGAGAAGTGTCTGTGTCCCTGGGGAAAGCTCCCCAGATGACCTAAGCCAGGTTGCTTCTGATCAATATCCTCTTTTTCTGTACCACTCAACTCCAGCCACAGAGACTAAGAGGCCTTTGCACTAGGCAGAGCTCTCTCAAGCAGACGAATCAATTGGCTTGCTTTAGTAGAAGGCTGAAAGGACTGGTTCCTACAAGAAGGGTCTTTCGGAGGGGCTGATGGTCCACAGCCGCAGCAGAAACAGGCTGAGTTGGATCGGTTTGGAGTGGAAAGAAGCAAAGTAGCATGTCCCAAGAGTAGATTTGTACTTGAACTAGCTCTAAAAGTTTGACTACTCTCACTTCTTTCCTTCTACTCATTTTATGAGCAATATATATTCTGAATGATTGTCATACATATTCTGTAATTTTTCACTTAGAAAAATAGCTTTTGCATTTCATACCTTCTCATTCCAAAATTAGTTCAACATCTAGCAGTGAATGTAGAAATTATACCACGCCTTCCAGAGACATACTTAGGGCTGGTATTGATTTATGCTATATCATGATTTTAGTCTTATGGGATACTCACCCTGTCAAGGCTATATTTATTGTTGTGGCTATTAAATCACATTAATTTCCTGGCGATTGCACAGAGGTAAAGCATCCACACGCTGCAGCACTGACAGAATTCAGTTTTTTTCTCCCTAAATAAACTCAATACAAAGATAGCCATGTCCTAGTTTTTCAATGGTATTTTTTTCTTTCTGCATATCTTACAGGAGCATTAAACTTACAGTTGCAGCCAGCGCTTTGCCATAGATTTGAACTCTGATGGGAAAGCCCCTTGAGGGAGAAGAAGCGCACTGGGGACAAGTGCTCATGGCAGCAACAGCACAGCGGCAAATTGCCCATCAAATGGGACAGCTTAGTGTCGCAGAAGCATTTGCAATGGAAAAAAAAAAAAAAAGGAGAAAGCAGAAATCATCCAACACTGTCTGCCTTGATTTCAGTGGATTCATAGGAGAATGAGGATCCTCTCTGGTGCTCAGGGAGTCTGTAATCACACTCTGCAGACCCGGCTTGCCTCAAAACTTTCATAGCGTCTGAACAGTGTGAAAGTGAGAAAATGAGGGTTGTACAGTGAAGGGATTGCTTACATTGAGAGTTGATAGGATCATTTCGATTCTCCCTAGATTCACATAGGATTCAAAAGTCGATCTCATGGCTTGGGGGGTTCAAGGTTGGCAGGTGACCCCACAGAAGGCCTCCTCTGAGGAAGTAAATCTCTATGGCTTCAACTCAGGACCCAGTCTTATCATGCTTAAAAAGACAGTCTGGCTTCTGACACTACCTAAGAAGTCTGGCTTCTGACAAGAAATACCTGGGTTGAAAGTTGCCGACTCTCTCTGGTCGTTTAAAAAGGTTCTGCTTGTTTTGTATATTTAATAAATGGTCAGGTAGAATTTCATTTAAACTGGCTCACCCTCCTTTCTGCCTTGCACATTGATTTTGGTCATTAATTTGGGGCAGGCTTTTAGCCTGATGGAAGCCCACGTCCATGATCAAAAGACTTATTTATATGCCTCCTCGTTTTTGATGTTCTTCACTTTTATGAATGCCAAATACCTTTCATTTACCACTGTACTTTAGCCGAAGTCTCCTAGCCAATGAGGAAGGAGAGAATAATGAGGAACAGGAACAGTGAGCAAGGGCTGCTCAGGACTCTAATTGTTATTAGTTCATTTTGGACTAGTGAACTGGATCACACTTAATGATGCACTAAGTTTTGACACCAGAAGAAATAATAATAAGTGAGTTTTAAAGTGTAGATGCCTCTGAGGTAACAGCATGTTATCACAGTCCTAGAATTGGAAAAAGCAAACAAACAAAACAAAAACTTCATTGACCCATCATGGGCTTTATAAAAGAGAAAATAAATAGCTAGTACTTCAAGCATCCAGCTCCTAACTTAATTGGTTCCTGTTTAGCATTTTTCTTTTCTTTTCTTTTAAAAAGAAGGAAGGAATACCTGAATTGTGAGATACATGCTTTTGTTCTGCCTTCTGTAACACTGAGGGAAGTAGCAAACTATTTTTACGCGAAGAGGTCTGCATTTCCCTAAGTGTGCCCATCTTGAGAGTAAACTGCTTTTCCCTGAACAGCACCCAGCATACCCACAGTCACCCCCAGCACCCGGCTAATCTACTTTGCCCAGACATTTCCTCCAGGTAACCTTTCCATTTTCACTTCTCACCTCATCAGGCTTTCAATGCACATTTTTACAGAGTGCCCTAACTAAAAGGGCTTTTTTCCCCTCTTTAATTTTATAATAGATGTATTACTGAACAGTCTGAATAGAAACATCCAGAAACAGACTTCCCCACCAACATGCCTTATAGAGTTGGTGTGACTTTTTGTATTTATTTTTCTCACCTATGCATCATATTAGGAAACTGCTTAGAACCAATCTCCCCATGTGATGTATTCCTCCCTGATTAGCCCCCAAGCCCCTTTTAAATTGCTAACTTTAGAGACTGTGGAAAATGTTTGTCAATTTCTCTTCCTTCCCTGCCTGCCTAATCCCTGATCTGTCTCTGAAATCTGACCCTTTCTTTTTCTCCCTAACCTCTCTTTTTCCTGCTCTCTTGGGAGTCATATGGCCCTTCCTCTACTTAATAATTTTTCCCCACTGTGGCCAAAAGCAGATTGTAATGCACTGCTCTGGCACGTTGTCTCTCTTACTCTTTCTCTCACCTAGTTTTACATTTTCACCACCTGTTTTTCTTGGTACTCAAGTTTTCCAGGAATTCCATGAAACTTTCACTCAAGCTGTTCAAGTGTGTATTCCTTCAGTCTGCCAAAAGGCCCTCTCTAGGTGGCTTTTCCCCAAGTCCCCAAGTACTTTTGCTAACAAAACTGCTGAACGGGAGCTAATTTATCACTCTGTTATCACTATATTAGGGCATGAGAGGCCATACCTAGAATGAATTATGGATCCATCCAGTGTCCCATGCATCCTGTACGTCAAGGTAAGCAAATTCTGCGTTGTGTTAACTGTCAGCCTCCGAAACAGCTGACATTTGTTATTTTAATTAATAGTTTACTTTGCTGAAATAAGCTTCTGTGAGAATCTATGACTTTTTATTAAATCTTCACTGCAGCATTGTTTTCCCCAGATTGGGAGACAAAAGCTAATTTTCAAAACTGCTTTATCCTGCAAGGTCACAGTCAACAGCTTGTGTGCACATGTCAGGGAAACATCTGCTTCTGTGCCACAGATATAAGTAAATTTTGCTTTATTTTGAAATTTAAATTTACTTTTACTTGGAGAAAAATGATGAGTCAGTCATTAAAGAGCCATTAAGTGATGTTGATTAGGAAAGACTTTTTAACCAGTCATTTTGTCTCACAACTGACGCTGAAATTTCTCCGACCTCAGCATTCTGCTTAGATGTCGCAGGGAACTCTGGTCACTGGCACATCTGGATCTGGACCAACTTGTCTTTTCATTAATGCAAATCATTATTATGTAATTACTCAGCCTGCAATATAGAGATCATTGATTTCTTTTGCCCAGTAGCAGTTTTTTTTAAGTCACTGATGACAAAGAGAACTTTCAGGACAATCCAAATTAGCTCCAGTTCAAGAAAAGGCAAACTGACTTAAAAGGTTCCAGCACTAAATTTAGTTCGGAGATTTTCTCTTTGCTTGGAATAAATTAACCAAGGGAAGTTGGTTCCTTCGTGTTGTTTTAATTACTTTCAGTAATGCATTTTACTCATCACATTTCCAGGATAATAACACTTTAGTGTTCTTTTCCCAAATGGGCTTGTGTTGTATCCTAGCATGCGCTCTAGTATCATGTCCGAACTCTCAGTGGACTTAGTCACTTTTCTGAGGATACCAGCAACTCCTTCAGAGAGAGATATCTTAATGTCTCATATTCTTTTAAAGTTTCTGGGTCTTGTTTCTTTGAGAGAAATGTCCTTAAACACTGGCTTTCAGAAAAGTAGATTGCACTCTCTGGATTACGAGATCCTCATCTCTTCGAGCCTCAGAGACTATGAGTTTTCTTATGTTTTGTGGTAAATTAAGTGATTCTCCCCACTTCTTTACCTCTTCCTGCATCTACGCTCTGCCTTGGCCTCGTTATGGGTAGGTTATTTCTCCTCCTCTGGCTTTCGGTTCAGTCATAGGATTCATGTTTGACAGATGACACATAGGTAAAAGTGACAATGAGCCGGTTTCAAGCTTCTGGTGTACTTGCTGCTCCATCAGTGTAACCCCAACAGGGGCCTCGCCATCTGACATTTGTTATGACAGGAATAGTTCTCTCAGGCTTCAGATTTGGCTGGCACTCCCAGGACCTGCCTCAGCGTGCTCCTGCTAGGGAGCAGCCCCCTGTTCTTTAAGGTCTGAGTTCAGCTCCTTTGAGGCCCTTCTTCTGAGCTTCTAGTTTCTGTAACTCCAACTTCTTCCCTGTGTTCTCCCAGCCCTAGGGTGGTAGCTTTATCCTGCAGTTATTATCTCTGTTTGCTTTTACCATCCTTCGAAATCCCCAGACCCTTGAGTCCCAGCTTCACTGCGTCAGCCACCTCACAGGCCTTCACCGTCAGTGTTGACTGAATCAGCACTGGTATGAGAGTCCTGTTGAAAGTTAGAATTACTAAAACAACCACCCTGAATGGAGAGGACATTCCCTATGAAAATGTCTGTATTAGTTTTCTATTGCTGCTGTAACAAATACCACAAATTTGATGATTAGAAACAATACTAATTATCTTATAGTCTTGTAGAATGAGACACTGGCCCAGGTCTTCCTGGGCTTATATCAGGGGTTAGTAGACTGTGTTTCCTCTCAAAGCTTGAGGGGAGGATTATTTATTTATTTATTTTTTTTATTTATTTATTTATTTATTTATTTATTATTTATTTATTTATTTATTTATTTTTGCCTTTTTTGTCTTCTACAAGCTGCCTCCTTCTTCCATCTTCAAAGCCAGCAAAGATGGACTTCTCCCTCATACTGCCATTTCTCTAGATCTATATAACCTAAAAATATTCTCTGTAAAGATTTATATGATAGAATTAAGCCCACCTGTATAATCCAAAATAATCTCTTCTCAAAGACCTTAACATTCATCATATTTGCAAATCTCTCTGCTAACTTGAGCACATATTCACATTTCTAGGATTAGGGTGTGCAAGTCTTTGCAGGCCATTATTCTTTCTACCTAGGGTCTTTTTAGCTTCTGCTTAATCTTCCTTCTTTCTAATTTGACATAACTTCCAATCTCTACCCACAACTGAGTGTTTTGCTTTATGCCTTGGAAGCTTCTTTATGTGCTTTGAAGGAGCAGTGGGAAGCACTGAGTTTCTGTGATCTGTTCCTGGTTGTGAGACTTATGTCCTGGGAACATTATTTTAATGTTCTTCCCTTGCACCTCTGTTTTCTTACCTATAAAATGGAACTGTTGATCTGAAAGCTACAAGCTTGCTCTATAACATTAGGATTCCAGGGAAAGAGTATAAGAGGCACCCTAAAAAGGAGAAGCAGGGAGCAAAGCAGGCTGGCGGTCACCAGGCCCTGACAGGGGAATGACAGGTGTCAGTGACATGATGGCCCCTCTCACCCGAGGGTTTTCTGCTCAAGTTTTCTTCTCCTGCCCTGGACTTCCGAGTGCAAGTTGAACCACCACCCGTACATTCCTGAAGTGGAGAGAGAGAGGCCCCTTCTCCTGCAAGGTTTGTAGTTTTCAACAGTTATGAGAAGACTTCTAAGACTGAAACTCTGTTCCCTGGGGCTCATGCGTGAAATTAAAGAACATTCTCAGGGGCCATTCTTGTAAAGAAAGGACTCAGAGAAAAAGAGATAGAGTGGAGTATAGGAAAGTCGGCTAGTTAGCCGGGTTCTCTTTCCTCTCTCCCTCTCTCTCTCTCTCTCTCTATCTCTCTCTCTCTCTCTCTGTCCCTTCCCAACAGTAATGAAAACATAACTAATTCCATGCAGTATTTTTGGATTCATTCCAAATCTTTCTTTACTTTGAGGCAAGGTGATTTCTCTGTTTTATGCCAAACATACTTTTACCTTTGGGCCTTTGGAAAAGCTGTTCGGCCGTGAAATTTGGTGAGGGCAGTTCAGACGGCTCAGTGTAAGTCCATGCTGTTGGATCTCCTGCGGGCGCAGGAAGACCTGAAGCTCTCACAGGCTGTTCCCACCAGGGCTTTTTCTCACCCATCCAAAAGCACTTCAGCATTGAGTCCTTCGTAGGTTATGTTTCTTATCCCTTAAGTGTGTGTGGATGTTGAAGAAGTAAGTACTGGAAGAAAACAAAAAACAAAAAAAAAACCCTGCTTTTCTCCCTGATCTATGATAGGTTTTGCACATATTTTCTATTTCTTAGGAACTTGTATTTTTTTTTTTTTTTGTATCAGGCTTCATTTCAGAAGGCATTGGGGTTGACTCTGTGGTGATTTATTTGTGTGGAAAAAGGAGGTTATTGGTTTTTCCTCATTTATATGTAGGGCCTCTCACAGAGAAATATTTTTAGAAACATTTTTTATTTCTCTTCATCTCTTTCTTCGGTTACAATGTATTTGCTTGCTTTGGGGGTTGGCTGCCTGTATCCTTTCGGTGTGCAAAGTTGGAAAAGAAATGTTTAAACAATAGGAAGCTTTCGTGGTCCCTATCACAACACTGTGTCCAAAGGTGTCATCTGATGAACAACGGAGGGGTTCGAGCTTCTTTCCCAAGCAGTGTGGCTTTCACGGGTGCTGGGGCTGAACGGTGATGCTGAGGGCTCTGCATCCCTTTCTGCACTCTTCTACCCACACACATTCATGGATGAACTGCACTGTTGACAGGTCTGATTTTCTTTCTGCCACAGCTAGCTCTGTTATCCCGCCTCAGGCTTGAACCTGCAGCAGCTGAATCTTGTATTTGCTCTGCCTGAGGCCTTAACCTACTGCTCTTTCCTTCATCCTTTATTTGTTCCTTCCTTGTGCCACTTGTTTGTCTCATCTGGCACTATTAGAAGACATTCCTGCATCTCCTTATTCCACCCCGAGTATTTAAAAAAAAAAAATCCCAGGTGGCTTTCTTTCACCTTGTGTGTGCTTGAATCTGCCCCAGCAGCTGTCAAGACGAGTTTTCTTCAGGCATATGAATTCCAAAGCCGATTTCCATTTGTTCTAAGAGAACAGGCCTCACTATAAGACATCAGAAAGGCACACGAGTACTCTTCGCACACTTAAAAGAAAAATTAACAAACAGAAATGGTGATGTGTCCAACACCAATGACACTGAAGGCCAAAGGCCCTAGCAAAATCTCTTTTTAAGTAGAGATGCGAAGCATAGCTCTTATCGAGGCCAGCAGATGCCATCCTGCTACTTTCTAAAAGTACTACCCCTGTATCTCTCATTCTAAAATTGCGTCCTGCAATCTGGTGGCCACCCACCATGTGAGACTATGAAGCACTTGAAATATGGCCCGTCCAAGTTGAGATGTGCTGTAATTGTGAAATACATGCCAGATTTTGAAGACTTAGTATGGAACAAGATAAATGTGCACTATCATATTGATAATTATTTTACATTGATTACATGTGGAATGAAAACATGTTGGCTATATTTGGTTAGATAGAATATGCTACTTAAAATTAATTCCACCAGTTTCTTTTTACTTTTTTCAGCACGGCTCATAGAGAATTTAAAATTACATGGTTCATATTATATTCTACTGGACATGGCTGTTCTGGAACTCGGTTAAGAAATGATGTTTGAGATTTTTGCTATTCTGCCAATCTGAAACACTGAAATTGAGAGATATATTATTCTTTAGTTTCCTTTCAAGATATTTGACATAGCACTGGGTCACTGGAAGCAGTTTTTATACAATTTAGGCACATCTTTTTAATGATTTTAATCTCTTTTTGAAAAGGATGCTTTCCGTTTCATAAAATGGTTTTTTTAATAAAGTCTGGTTTCTTTCTGTATACACTGCCTTTCCATCCAATAAGCTCAATATGTTTTGAGATTAGCTTAGCATTTATGAGGTGCTCCCAGTCTGTACAAGAACTTATAAAATTATATACTCCTGCCCTCAAGGAGAACATACTCCTAATGAACAAAAACTGGCAAAGTCAAACTTCCTCTGTTTATAGCATTTTAATAGACCAAGTTTTAGGTATTAAAAGGAAGTAAGGGGCATGATATAGATTATATTTTCATCGTGTTTTAAGTATATTTTTTAGACTGATTTTTATAACAATGTTTAAGCAAAAGGAACACTATGGCTTCACTGCTGAGGATGAAACTCTCAAATCTGTGAGGTCCCAAAAGATATTCCAGGATTTGAAAAATAGGAATAGTGTGCATTTATATAGCACTTACCATGTACTACATACTTCTATACGCTTTACATATGAGAGCTCATATAACACTCAAAGGAGTTCTATAAGGCAGAAACAATATTTATGCTTTTGTAATATATGGAGAAACCGAGGCATAGAAGAGTCGCGTAAACTGTTCAAGGCCATACAGCTAATGAGCTTGTTAAGGGGTAGTAATCAGCATTCTGACTACGAAGACTGGCTTTTGACCCTGCACTGCACTGCGTCATCGCCGTGATATAAATGATTCATGATGGCAGCTTCATCATGGTGTTTTTGAAGTCTACCTGAAATTTCAGGGACTATTTCTCTAAATTTTGCTTTGTCCTTGATTTTAATTCCATTACAACTTTTACCAGAAATTACTATATGACAAAATTATTCATCTTAGTTTCACCCCGTGTTTCTTTGCATCAATACTAACTAACCCTAAAATAACTAAAACACAAGACATGGTAGTACAAGGATGTGACCTAGATAATCCATCAAGTATCTAGAATTTACTGTTCGTACTTTCTTTGCAGCTCTTAAGTGAACACAGACTAAATCTTGTCCTTGTTCATGGATTTCTATAGAAAACTTAGTTGCACATATGAAGAGAGAATGGGGGTTTTAATGATCTTAATGGAAATTAGAAATATGTCATTTTCCTGATAAGTTGTCATTTTGGCTGTTCACCTTCCTGGCACTAGAATGCAAGCATGTAAATCTATGAACTGTTGCCTACCATTAAGAAACTGATGTGACATTCCCAGCCTTTGCAGCCTATTCACACACCTGGTTTTTGTACTACACGCTGGTTTGGGTTCATTTTTTCCCCCTCTGGTTTTTTGTTCTTAAAAGCTAATTTCCAATGTCAGTCCATAATGATTCATGTAACTCTTAACACGAAAGCACATTATTTATGGATTACACTCCCTGGTTGATCCAGGGATTCTTTCCAAACAAGCCTCTAAACTACCTTTTGAAATCTTTAGCAGTATTCCTGGAACCTTCTGACATTATGCTTAATTAAGGTTTACATGTTAATATTGAACTATAAAATGAGGACAGCATAGTAATGCAGAAAAAAATAGAACCAAAGTAATTAGCAGTGATGATACTTGTTCATTGAATTGTATCCTTGCACATATGTGTCCTTGCCAATTTATAATTTTTTTCAAGTTATTAATTACAGCTTCTGAAGCAGTGTCTTTGAAATACCTCAGGAGCCATCTTCTAAACATCCCTAGATTTAATGAAAAGCTTGTGATTATTGCCTTAAATAGCAGCAGAGTTGCCTCTCAACCTTAGAGAAATCAGTTAATCTCCAAATTTCTCTTGTCTGTGAACAAGCAACTCTTATTTCTCTCATTTTTCCTGAAGTTCATTACCAATAATATAACTTTGCTTTGTTTACATATTCCTTACAACTCAGATGGGATTTTCCTTGTCTCCAGTTTGCTTTCTTTTTTGAAGAAAACAATACCAATACATTTTATGGTCTAAAACTAGTAGGACAAAACCTACCAAATATATAAAAGATAAGAAAGTTGTTTAAAAATGTGCTAGCAAGTGGGGGGAAAAAACCAAGGTGTGTGAGAGACATAAAAATTACTTTACACATGTCCTTCAAAAAAGTTTAATACACAGTCAGGTCACATTACTGCACATCAAATTCTCTAGGTCTCTGGCTGCCAGTAGCAATTATCTGTAAAAGAACATGTTTTCCCTGGTGACTTGCTATCGGGAATTTTCAAGTATACCTAAGCATAGCCTTGAGCAAAACTCCTACGGGGCATATTTGGAATACAGGATTTCATTTGGATGTAATATCAGGGTTTCTGTGCTATATGTCTATCCATGTATTTTTACATCTGTTTTAACATATTGATGTGTTTACTGTTGGCTTTAATTACATGATATAAGTATATGTAAATGTAAATAGTACTCCTGAGTTTCCACTCAACTTTTTGTCATGAGGTATACGAATGTATTTCCCTTGATGCCTGGATGATTTTATATTATAATGATGTCTCCTGAATTTTCATGATTACTTCACTAAAAATGTGTTGAATATTTGCAGATTGCTGAGACATGAGGTCTCATTCTACCTGACCAGGTCACATCTCATTCATTTCCAATGATCAGTGGAGTCTCAACCAGTAAAATCTCTTGTGTCTGTCCCAAACCTGTTTCAATGAATGATGATGTCGCCTTTTAAAGGCAGTTAAAGTCTGAGCCCAATTTTTTCAATAAGTTGATGTGCCATTTTGCAGAGCCACCAAGAAGTGAAAGAAAAATGTTTTTGATTGAAAATCATTTAGGATTCACAAAACAATTCAAATACTCAAAGTTTTAAATGTAATAGTGCTGTCCAGGAGTTTCAGGTAATGATTGTGTGTGCTGCAGCTTGGCTCAGGGTACTCCCACGATGAGAGAGTAGCTTCTAGAAATGTGTTTTTCCAACATATGGAAGTTAAAATCTTTGGGTGCCTACTGGGTTAGGATTTAGAAAGGAGTAAAAGGTATCATTGGGGTCTGAAGAGTAGATAAAAAAAAAAAGTAGGACTTAGTCTAAAAAGTAACTTCAATGATCATCCTACCTCTTAGCAAGCTTTTGAGTAACACATGGCAAGCCCTCCTCTACATTTGAGGAATTGAGCTAACCAAATGAAATAATTCACTTGTACATCTATTTTCACAATAAGAATGTGTGTCCTTTCCCTTCAAGTTTCCGGTTTATTCAAGGTGGCCTAAAAAGACCATAGTGCCACAAGAGCAATGATAAGTATGTTTTTCTGTTGGGTCAGCAAGGCACTTTATTTGTAAATGGATTACCGATGAGTCCCTGACGTGGGCAAGTGTGGACTTGACTCAGCGGGGCAGGTAGGGTGGACAGTGGTGCTCTAATATTTGAATTTGGGCCACATAGCCACCTAATTTGGGTGATGGGAAATTTATAAAGGATCTGACTGATTGACTCTTCAACATGGGGACTTTCCCAGGAGATTTATAAAGGGTGAGAATCTGGCAGGTATGTTTAGAGGTAACCTGGGATTTATCAAGAATATACCATCTGAGGGCTTTAGGTGATTTCTTCTCTAAGAAAAAAGTTTAAAGCCCAAGTGTTTCCTGCAAGTCCACATTAGTTGGGGAAAGCTGGAGAACATCAGTTTTTACCCTAATACATTAGGTTTAATGTTTGCAAAGACCATGTAAACCATTCGGAATTTTTATAGAGCCATATGCAGTTTTATTACTGCAAAAGACAACACTGTTACAGTCATGATAAATAAAATTATTTGCAGGCCTTTGCAGCTTAGGCAATCCAGTGGTACTACATTTTAACTTCTGTGGCCACAAAATGTAAATGAAGTTGAAATAGTAGAAATTTTCATCTTTTCTACTTGTAGTAATTCTTGCAGATCATGAATGCCTTTCTTCCTCCTTCCTGGATCTCTCCAAATAGATCCCATTTATCTGATTGGATTTCTGTCCCATCTTTCGACATATTACAGCTAATTAGGACCCCCTGATGAGAAACAGTCCACTGATGGAAAAAGCAGTTAGATAAGATCTGCATTAACAAATGTAGTTCATTTAATATCATTTGTGCTGCTGCATTATTAATAATACATAATTACCCTGCACAGGCTGGAAGGGAAGAATAAAACTGTTCTTTAATTTCTTGGCCTTTGCAGAGAAACAGTATATTAGAGAGAATAAAACAGTATTGGACTATTTGTTGCCATCCATCATAGAGCTTTATGTGTCACACAATTTTATTAACTCTGGGTCTAGCTCGAATTTCTATATTTCAACACAATCGTAGACTACCCAGAGATAACCATTTGATGGAATTTTGAACAGCTAACTTCTTGTTTCAGAATGTTAAATTGTGACACCAGCCAATGGCTATCAGAAAGTTGCGATTTTCAACCTGTTTTTGAGAGCCTTTCACTGTAGTAGGTAATGAACATCATTGTGGCCAATAACTAATGCGCACAAAATTAGATTTTAACACAATGGAGGAAACTGACTTTGTTCTCTCCATTCCCCAGAACCAGTGGATGCTGATTAGAAAGGGATTCTGGCATAAAGCCTGTGTTAAAATAATAAAACAAGCAGTGGCGACAGCATTAGAAGAAGAATGGTCAGCATTGATCGAATGCCTGTTTTATGACAAATTTTATGCTGAACCTCTTACATGTATTCATTTTCATAACAACTCTATGCTGGGCTTACTATTTTTATGGTAGAGGTCATCCAAATCTGGCAAGACCTCATGCACCACCTTGAAAGAAAAATCTCTAGAAGAGAGGCCATGTTTCCTGCGTTTTTCTTTGCCACTGCTTCCTACCTTACGAAGTCAAGCCTCCTGAACATGGTTTGCCACATGGGGCAGCATAAACTCATGCAGAGGCACTGCAAGTGTTTTTGCTTGTGCAGGTGAGGCAGGCCAGAGATGCAGGCCCAGCAGCTGGCTCAGGAAATCACAGATCCTCTTATCCCGGGTCCAATACCCAAAGGAAGGAGGAAGTCAGGAAAGGGCAGACACAGGGCTGAACATTTGAGGCATTTTTATTTGCTCCAATTAAAGCTGCCTGTAAACCACTTTATTTCATTCATCGGTCCATTCTTTATTTAGCAAATATTGCCTGAGCCTCTACTACATCAGACATTGGAAAGGAGAAAAATTCCTCAAAAAAGGAATTCGAAATATTAAAGAGAGAATGACACTTCTCTCATTATCAGAGAGCTCACATGCTTATTGTGAAAACAGATGCAAAAATAAATTATTATAATTCCATGTGTTCCAGGAACAATGTGTACATAAAGGAGGGAATGCTCACCTTGGCTCAGGTAGGTCAGAGCAGATTTGATGAAGAGACAACAAGCTGATTCTTGCAGAATGAGTATTGTTTTTCATGTAGACTGGTAGAAAATTGTTTTCTCTCTTAGTAGTGTTATTATTATCATTTTAAACAATAACTTACAAATACTGTGCTACCTAACTGTTGAGTACATAGAAATTCTGTTGCTTATTAGAATAAGGCATCTTTTTTCTGAGGGTCATGGCTATATATCAACATTTCAATATCCCTTTGAAATGACTTTAAACCAGAAGCACAGAAGAATGGTTTGTGCATATGCCATAATCCTGCTAAAGAGAGAAGAGAGATGGGTAAGATATGGATTAGTAATAAGATTTGCAACTTATATAGTAGAATATTAGTATAGGACCTTTTTTATAGTGTTTTTTTTTCCCCTAGCGGATTCATAGACATATCACAATTTTGAAATACAAATTATTGTTTTTCCCCTCCAAATATTTTAATGTCTACAAGATGCAAGACAGAATAAAAGTCCTCTGAAAGTTGAGATAACATCTGTACTGTCAAAGCAGTTCGTTCATGTCTTAGTGCATCAAAAAGTCATTTTATCCATCTGTGACTTCCTGTGTCACTCACTTCCATTGCTAAAGAGTGGGCACCGGGCTCAGCATTTCAGACTGCAGACACTGCTCCAGTCTCCCTCAGACATTGTCAAGATATAACCATAGTGTGGTGAAGACTGGCAAGTAGTCACCAAAACTCTCTTCCACCTGGGCGGACAGCTCAATAGTATTCCCACTCTTCCCTGAAGTTACCTAGGGCATGTGACTGAATTCTGCCAAAGAGATGTGAGCAGCAGCGATATGCTTCACTGCAAGGCCCAGCCCATAAACCCTCCTGCAGGTTATGTTCCATTTTCTTTCCTTGTCTTCTGCCTAGAAGTAAAGCAGGGGCTCCATGTAGAATGAGCCCAGGTCCCAGTCACTGCAGAGAGGAGAGCAATCCAAGAGAACACCAAAACAGTAACAATTATTTTTGATTATTGCATAAATAAGAAATCAACTTCTCTTGAGAAATTTGAGCTTCTTGACTGGTTTGGCAGTTGGCCTATCCTAAGATACATAAGCTCTTCAATTAGATTATTACCCAAATAAGTAGGAGATGAGGGCGTGTAGGGCAGAAGAAACTGAGGATTTGCTACGGTGATGCAGATGGGAGCCGGGGTAGGTGCCATTAATTACAGCTATCATATGGAGTGGGGGGATATTGCAGTATGGATCACCACTCTCATGCACAGTGACTAGAGAGTTCTCAGTTTGAATGTCATTTCTTCTTGCAAGCTTTCCCCAATCCCACAGTCCAGTTCTCTTTTTATAGGCTTCCTTAGAATATTATATTTCTCCGCCATGGCACTTTACACACATAATTAAATAACTGATTTTTTGTTGTTGAATAACTGTATTCTTCCTATACTATAAACCTTCCTGAGGACTGGGACTATTTCATTTCTCATCAAATGACCCTTGTCAAGAATTTTGCTGATGTACAGTTGATGCTTCTCAAATATCTATTCACTGACTAGTGCTCATCTTTTGGTTGTTTATTCCAGTTTAGTCATTCACTCTCCCAACAGATAAGAGATTTCAGTTTTAGGAGATTACATTGAATGACCAGTAAAGCCCTCTCTAGTTATAATAGAATATGATTTTAAGTCCTTGTTTTCAATAAATACCCACTCGTTCACTCATGAAAAACAAATACACATACATAAACTGATACCACCATGGATACACACTGATTTTTTAGAAAAGAAAAAAAAACTATTCTAGACCTCTCCTACAGCCAGCCCCATACCACAGCCATAGACATGGATCCAAAGACACACAAAACAGCCACAGACACCTCAAAACATAAACACACCTCCAAAGACACACCCTTCCACTACTGACATACTCAGACAACTGCAAGCACACTTTAAAATCATTTAACAACAGTCATTTTGGTGACATTTATTCTGTGCTTTCCTCCCTCATCCAATAAAAGAGAAATGCATAAATCCAAAATTAAAATAACATTCTCATCTCTATTATCTATTCTGTTTTTGAAGCTGCTTTTCTTAAATCAATGTCCTCTGTGGGAAGAAGTACATGAGGCATAGAGGGGAACAAATGTCTCTCCCAAAGTCTCCCATTATTCTGTCATTTACATTGCAAATGTCATCAAAAATGCAAATATATGTGACATCTCTAATTGTTCCTAGATCTTATGCTACAATAAACACTGGCTTGGTTAAATCAGATTTCCAAGAATAAAAGAGCTGACGATGTTGTTGTTATTCTCTACTTTGTAAAGGTGCTTAGAGATCGCTGAAATAATATCGTTTTTAGAAATTGCCCATCAAAAGTGACATGTTAGATTAAAGAATGTCATAGACAATGTCACAAGTCAGTAGGTGACATATGGGAATTATCCACAAATATTTAGTACTAATCTGGAAGAGGAAGGAAGATATAAAGAATAACAACAATAATAAACAAGTCACTTTGAGGTACCCTCCAGGAGACCTCAAGATAAACAATCAATTCTGGTTTTCTCTTTTCATCTGGAAGTTTACAGACATGGCCTCCCCACCTCAGAGTAGAAATTCTGTCTCTCTCCATGTCTCTGATGAGCCCCTGATGCCCAGTCAACAGACAGAATACTGTTTAAGGGAGTGTGGTCAATCACTTTCAGATGCTGTGTAGGCAGCTCTTGGCAACATATGGAGGACCAGCAGCCAATGGTGCCTAGTCTTTTACTCCAGACATAGCTTTTTTCTTTTTTTCCAAAGAGTCTCATTCATGCATACCATAAAGTTGCTAGGATGTTCGCCAGAGCCAATCTGAACAGGATGTGAAGCAAATCATATTGTTGTTCTGTTCACTGTTGCTGCAGATCAACACACACACACACACAGTCACACACACACACACACAGAGCCACACTTTTTTATGTAGAGAGACCAAGCTAAAATGAGCATTGAGGGCAGCATTCAAGCAGTGGCATGTGGAAGACACGTGGTAGTCCCACCCTTTTGGTGGTCAGAGTTTTTTTTTTTTTATGTATGACTCAGTATTTTATGAGCCACTTTCTCCCCACTTTCTGTGTTTCTTCATTACTGCTCAGAAACCTCATTTGCTTAGAATTGTGCTCTCCAGTGGTCCTGGAAAAATACATATTTAGAACAACGGTAATGCCAAGATGAAGCTGTCTGCAAGCACTCAAGGAAAAATCAGCTCTTCACTGACAGGGCTTTTATGAGAATCTGATGAAAGCTATAGATCCTCTTCAGGGGGAAAAAAAAAGCACATATCAACACACGAGCATAATTTTTGCATTAAATTTCAGAGTGTTCTTTTTATTCTTAGTCAGTCCTTCCAGACTCCAGAACACGCATCCCTGGAGTCTCTGCCAACCTGCTGCAAGAGTCAAGTTCACTGCTGCATCACTGGTAAGAGGATGGACCTCAGACTTAGAGGCCCAGATCCACTGCTTACTCTCTCCATGAAACTAACTACATTGCTTAATTTCTCTGACACTTTCATTTTTTTTCATTCTATAAATATAATAATACCAACACATAGAGCTATTGTTAGTTCTATGAGAATATCTTTTTTTACCATTACATCTGTGGTACCATATAAGCCATATAAGATATATAAGAAGCTCGATGAGTGATCTTGACTGAATGAATATATGAAAACATCAGGTATAGTGCCTGGCACTGAAGAAGTAGTCACTTAATTTTATATTCCATTTCTTTATTGCAAAAGTAGGAAATAAATTCTTATTCCAAGATGTTTTATAATTGTAAAACTGACTCCTCTCCTTAGTCAGCTGCTCTAGGGTACATTTTCCAAGTTGTGACCCGAGAGCACTTAGAGAGAATGTCAGAGGGATTCTTAGATGACATTATTGTTAGCTGTATTGGGATATTTAAAAAAAATATTTTCATATATGTTTTCACTCTCCATCTCTGTGAATTCCCTTCATTAAATTAATGATATTTACCCATTGGAGGGTCATTATTCTAAAGCTAATTTCTGTTTTGAGTCAACATGCTAGAAATAGACTTGAGAATCAAACATATATGGAAAGAAAAAGGAATCTTAATTTTATTAAGTTTCCATTAACAAACAAACAGTTAGACATTAGCAACTTGATTAAATAGATTAAGGGAGATGCCTTCTAGAAAGGAAGTGAAGAAGAGAGCATGTCCCATTCGGTTAGAGTTGAAGGGAAATAAGAGACAAAAAGTGGAAGCTGGCCATGGGAAAGGCATGACTGCAGGCTAACGTCTGGGAGGGCATGACATGACACTAGACAGAGGGGAACACTCAATTCAGGCAGAGAATGTCCCGTTCATGAAAATTAGCCCCGACATCCACCCAGGATGGTAGACAGAGAATGAATCTCAGTTGGCACTTCTGGCTGTCCTGGACTCTCCTGTGGCCTGGGAACAACAACAAAATAACTACAATGACAAGGGTTTATTTTGTGTCACACTGTATTCTAATTTTTTTTACATATTAGATGATTTATTTTTTATAAGAAATCTATGAGGAAATTATCATTATGATCTTTGTTTCACATATGGTAATACTTAGGCATAGAGAGGTTAATAATTTGCCATATGCTATTTTCTAGTCTTCTACTAGCTAATACAAGCATGTACTCTGTGCTTACCAAGCACAATTCTAAGCACTTTACCAGTATTCTCATGTAACTCTCACAAGGGTCCTATAGTTATTCTTTTTAACCCCATTTTGTAGATGAGAAAATAGGAGCATGATGTTAAGAAGCTTATCTGAGGTCACTCAGCTGGTAAGCCGTAGAGTGGGACATCAAACCCAGGCAGTTTGGCTCCAGAGTCCCTGCTCTTAATCAGAAGTTTCTTTCAGTTTCCTTGGAAGGGGATCTAGAACTTATCAGAAAATCTGACTGGGGATTGAGTAACACGTACACAGTGACCCTGTGGCCATGGAGTGTGGAGGGAGCCTTAGAAGCTAAGACTCAGTGGGAGTCAGAGCTAAATTTTAGCGGTTCCATAGAGCCAGGGTGGAACAAAGGGGATCCAAGCTGGCAAGGGAGGTGGCTAAGCCCTTAAGGAGAATAAACTCTGCATAACGGACATTGAGTTGCATAACCATAAACCTCGGTTCAGACAATAGCAGAGGGTAGGGGCAGAACTACTACAGTTCAGCAGACAACCACCAGAGCACGCTTAATGAATCGCCTACCCACCACCATGCAGTGGGGAGCAGTCCAAGGGCCAACATAAGATTAACAGAATCTACTCTTCCACCCCACACCCCTACCCTTCAGCAACCCAAATCCACAAGTTACCTAAGCTACCCAGGCGCCATCAGGAATAAGAGCTGGGGAGGAAAACAAATCTGAGAGGGGAAACATTTACCCACCTCAGACATTAAGAAAAATTATGTACACAGTAACACCCCATCCTCTGGTTTACTGGAAATTTGACCAATTTGATTGATCTGGTTTGGAATATTATTTCACTACAGACACAATCAAGTGTTTGCCCAAGCCACAAGTTGGCATTCTTTAATTCTAAACAAAACCATTTAAACTCACACACAAAAAAAAAAACTGAGATATTTTGGACTGGAAAGTTTAAAATAAAGTTATTTTTGTCTGCCACACACTGGGGTGGGAAGCTTGTGAGGAAGATATCAGTTATTGGCAATAAATGACATTTTCTTTGAACTTCTGAGTGTTGTGTGAATACATGTGAGCTTACAACTCCAAAGGATTCTAAGAGCCTGGCTAATGAAACACCTGCAGTACATTTATTAACAATTAGGAGGAGGAAATGGACAACATACTGATCAAATTTGTGGCTGATGCAAAGCTGAGAGTTATGGAAAATGTATTAGGTGGCAGAATTGGGATCTGAAAAGCTAGCCACTGACTGTCCCAGTAAACCAGTGTCTTGCCAGAACACATATAATCTGAATAAAATTAACTAAGGCTCAACAAACCATTTGTACAAGAACACTGGCTGAAAAAGGGTGTCCAAATATTTGAAAGTTCACTTTGTGGAAGATGGATTCGATTATGAAGTGCAAGGGGAAAAGAATAATAACCGTTTCTTGAGCCCTTACTGTGTGCCAGGCATATATACCATCTCATTTAATCCCGTGGCAATCAGCGTAAGGAAAAACAATTCTAGTACTCAGAGCCTTCCACTGAAATTTAACATCTCCCAATATTGGAGTCAGATTGTGGCTAACTCTGTGACGGGATGGTAGAGACACAGGAAATCAGGTGCCATCAGCAAGACTCTTTCCTAATTCTGAGGTTTTATGATTTCATCTCTGGAAATTGGAGGACGCCATGGTCCCATATTAAATGGCTTATCCTACAGTAAAATACAAACCCATATCTCAGTGCCTTATAACAATAAACCTTTATTTCTCACTCATGGTTCACAGACAAGTTGTAGCTGGATGCCAGGACAGGGTCTGATTGGCTTCCTTTTGCTTCCCATTCTGGGACTCAAGTTCAGGAAGAAGCTGCTAGCTGGACATGTTGTTCACACACACGGGCAGAAGCTCAAAAGCATTTGTGAAGCCCCACCCCTGTTCAGAGGTGAGCATCATTATATTTGCTCACATTGCCCTCTGCCCAAGCAGATTCTGTGCCTACTCAGTAGCCTGCATTTGAACTGCAGCAGATCTCAATTATTTCCCTGTTAAGAAAATCGATTCTTAAGAATTCTCCATTGCCCTATGGATGGTACCACTTCACAGAGATGTTTGTTTCCCTTCACTTTTTGCTTATTCATTTTGTTTTTCATTTACTCTACCTTTGAAAGAAACTGTCAGTGGCAATAGCAGCCCCATCCTGATCAGAAATAAAAGAATGGGTAGAATGAGGTGACTGGAAAAGCACCAAATCTCCCCATAGCTTCCACACTGCAATAAAAGGGTACAGTCATGTGATTGCATCTTTGGATATGGAAGCCTTTTATTTATTTTTTTGAACTTTGGATACTTCCCTAATATATAAGCCTTGGGATACATTTACAAGCACTGCTGGGGGAAAAAAAATTGAGAAAGCCATTATCTATTTATTACAGGAAAGATTTACTTCATTTATTTATTTGTTTGTTTGTTTATTTATTTATTTGATTTATACAGCTGGGTCCGGTATAAGCCTCTGGCCATGCTCACATCAATTAAAACCACAGATAGAAGCAGAATGCTGAACACAAACAAAATCAACAATTAATGGACTATCCCCAAACATAAAGCAGTTGAGCAGAACCTTCAAATCATTCCTCCTCACTAACCCCCTTGGGCAGAAGATTGGGTTAACAGATGGTTAAACAATGTTAAAGAAGAGGACACAACGTTAGTACTATAGATAGAGGATAGAAGAAAAGCAGTATGTGAAATCTATTGTATAATTCATCGTAGCACTGTAGGATGAATTGGTAAACTTGGGGCTAGAGTAGGATGTAACAGTAACCTGGCAGAGCTGAGCCAACTCCACAGCTCTAACGATGGAGGAAGAAGATGCTAAGAATGGTTGAGTAAAAATCAGACATGAAGAAAAATTATGTACACAGTAACACCCCATCCTCTGGATTTACTGGAAATTTGACCAATTTGATTGATCTGGTTTGGAATATTATTTCACTACAGACACAATCAAGTGTTTGCCCAAGCCACAAGTTGGCATTCTTTAATCATTTACTACTGTACCTGAGCACTCCGGTAACTGCTGGGGGCTTAAGATAAGGTAGGCCATTTCAATCTTTGGTATTGTATATTACTGAACATTTGTAATATGAGATTTAAAAAAATCCTACAACTTATGTTATTGTTGTTGAGTATAATACATTATACAGTAAATATAAAAATCTTAGTAGGTCAATAAATTTTTACTTATGCATCATGTCATCATCATGAATATAGAACATTTACAGCATCATCAAAGCCACTTTCATATCCCTTCACAGTCAATATTCCACCTCCAGAATATCTGGCTTTTGTCACTCAACATTATGTCTGTGTTATTTATTCATATTGTCACAGGTATCAATAGTGCATATTTGTATTACTATATAGTATTCTATTAATGCACTATAATTTATCCACTCAATTGTTGATGGACTTTTGGGTTGTTTCCTGTGATGATGAGTACGATAATTTATAGAGCTGCTATGAACAGCGTTTTACATTATAGTATATGTACTACATAGTACAGTATAGTCTTTGGGCATTTAACTAGAAATAGAATTGTTGAGTCATAAGATAGGAGTATATTTAACCTTGATATATATTGTCAAACAATTGTCCTAAACTGTAAATTGGTTATATCAATTTACTCTCTCATTAAAAATATGATGTTTCAATTGCATAATTTCCTTGTCAACGCTTGATATTGTCAGTTTGTTTAACTAGCAATTATGGCATGCAGTGGCATCTTATTGTGGTTTTGATCTGCACTTTGCAGATGATATTGCTTATCTTTTTATAGCTCAGATGGCCTTTTTGATATTCTCATTTCTGAAGTGCCTATTTGAGTTTTTTCTCAGCCCTTCATTAGGTTGTTTGTACCTTTTTTAAAATTGAACTTGTAGAAATTTATAACATATTATGGATCCAAGTTTTCTTCTCTTTATAGCTTGCATTTTCCTCTCTTAATGGTGTTTTTAATTAAATTTTTAAATTTTATTGAAGTCTAATTTATCAATCTTTCATTTTGACAGTGAACAGTGAGTGATTTTTTTGTCTTTTTTAAGAAATCATCACCTCTCTCAAGGTTGTGAGATTCTCTTGTGTTTTCTTCTAGAAATTTTATTTCTTTACCTTTTACCTTTACCCTTACCTTTTACATTTAGGTCTCTCTCTCTCTCTCTCTCTCTCTCTCTCTCTCTCACACTCACTCTCTCTCACACACACACACACACACACACACACACACACAGAAAAGTATGTGCATATATCATATGTACACACACATATATATGTGTGTATATATATGTACACTTTTCTATGTTGATATCCCATTACATCTTTACTGAAAAAACCATCCTTTCTCTACTGAATTGTAGTGGTGCTTTGTTGTAGTGGTGTGGCTGTATATGTGGGGGTATGTTTCTGGATTCTTTACTCAGTTTCATTGGTCTATCTGTCCACTTTTGCATGAACAACACACTGTAAGTATTGCTATTATTAGTTTAACTTGAACTCTACTAATTTACTATCTGTTTATGATTATCTTTCTCCTGTCTTTTGTATGTTGGTTACTTTCTCTTTTTTTACCTCTGGATCTGACTTTTGTCTGAAGCTATCTCTAAAGCTTAACTATTTCTATTCTACAACTTTATTTCTCTCTCCTTGCTATGTAAGGGATCCCTAATGCTACATAGTACAGATATACCATGGGGTATGTTTGGGAACAGCTTAAAAACAGATAAATAGCAGAGTGCACACTGCCCTCTGAATTTCATTATTTTATAACACAGCCTTGGTATAGGTATTGTGCAAGTACTATGGCCATAATTTCAGCAAAGAATGGCTGGCTTCAATCAGCAGGTTGGACTTGCTCCCAGGAGCACAGCAAAAGAGAACAAGTCTTTCCCCACAGTGTGGCACACATTTACAGGTTACCTTTGGAGAAGCTAGAGAACACCTAGTTTCTCTACGTAAAATAGCTAAGAAAGACAGGAAAAAATCTCCGGTCTCAGAAACATTGCCACAGAGTGTATGCACCGAAGGTCAATGTCTATTCCAAGATCCCTAGGAACAGCTTTTCCCGGCAAAACCACTGACATCAATCAAAGGCTTTTTCAACAAACCAAGCCAGTTCTCTGTCGAGCTACCTAAAGGAACAAGGAAATATGCCTCCAGGACCATCTACAGTGTCTGTCATTACTCTTCATTCTCTGCATTTACTTTTTATTAAACTATGTTGCTGCATCAACATTTCTTGAATGCCTATGTGACTGATTCCACCCATCCTTCAAGATATAGTTGCTCAATAAGGTCACTGCCATGAAAGGGCTAACATCTTATTAACAATCGCAAATATAGAAATATAAGTTTGATGATAAGCAGGTCCTATCAGGCTTCTCCCGTCTTCCAAAGTATTGCTCAAAACTCTATTATTCTGAGAGTTCAGGTGTATTCATGCCTTGTATCTTTGTAAAAATAACGAAAGTAGTTTTCTAAATTTCTTATTGCATTATATTTATGTCTGTTAATTTTAAAAGCAGATGTATCTGTCCTTGTAAAATTTAGAAACATTCTAAATATCCAGCAGTAAATGAATAGTTAAATAAATTATAGTAAATTAACGAGATGGAATATTAATATAGCACTAGAAGTGATCATTAAAGTACCAAGTAGCAAAACAGAAAAGTGATCCAGATTGTATATATGAAAAAACACTTAACATTTGTGGACAAAATATGATGGAAATGCAAAATGTGTTACAGTGAAAAAATTTGGGCAAAATATAATTGTTTTTTCTTAAAATTTTCTTTAATATTATTGTTTTTATACTAAATCTAGCTCTAGGAAAAATAATAAAGGTCAACTTTTCTTTTTCTTCTCCCATACGTGTTTCACTGTATATTGATATAGACATAAAATAAGCATTTTTCTTTACATGTGTGAATATGTGTGTATCTATGTCAGTTCTTCTCCATTGAAAATAATCCTTACCAAAATAGACACAAGAGCAGTCCGACTCAGAATGAGCAACAAAGCCATTTATCCTGGAATCTTGGACTTAAGGCACTGAAAATTCTTTGTTTTTGTGCTTTCCATTCCAAAGAGTACAGTAGGTAATTCCAACTTTTCTTTTGAATATACCTACAACAGAAGCAAATGTCTAAAGCACATCAGCTGCTCTGTGGTGAAGGCCTCCCAGCCATGCCAGAACTCTTGCCTTTCTGGACCTGAAACCGGAAGCAGCGCTCTCTGGTCATGCTGTGGGCACAGAGGAGTGAGGAGCTGTTGCCCATTCCTGGTATTCCTCACACAGGGATGGAACACCACTAGGGTAACCATTCTGGCCTCCCTCTGCATGCTTCATTCTTCTCCACTCTCTGCACATCTCACTCCTCCCCATCAGAGTCACTTGCAAGCAAAGTGTAAGGTACAAAATTTGGTTATGTGGATCCCTGCCCTCCCATTTCTCTGCCCCTCCTTGCTGTACTTTCTCAAGAATAGGCTTTGTCTCTGTGGTGTCTTGTCAGTCTTGCCCAGCTTAGCGCTGTTAGAGGAATAAATGGGTCTGAATTTATCATACAGGATGAAGCAAAGAGCCCATGGTTATATGGATAACTAATATTTTGGTTTCCAATATCTAATATTCTTTTGTCTCATTTTTGGAAATGCTCAGAATTCATGCAAGATAGGAAGCTATTTATTGAGCCCCTCGAACTCTATTGCCTGTTAGTTTCTCTGGGAAGCTGACTCAGAGACATAGACTAGTGTACAAAAAATTTATTGGAGAATGATTTGGAATATCATCTATGGTAGAAGAGAAAGAAACAGAATTGGGCAGAGGGAGGATCTAGGAAGTCAACCAGCTACATTAGTTATATAGGCCTCAGCCAACTATATGAGGAACTCTGACCCCAGATGTTCCTTTCAGAGTTTTCCTGAGTTAGGGTGAGGGGCTGGGTTTTTACATCTCCCCTGCCCCAGCACGTGGACCAGTTATCTGATGCCAAGCAAGAGGAGGGTCACCTTGAGTGAGACAGCTCTCTTCAGAAAAGGATGCTCCACAGAGAGAGCTGCTCTGCGAGGCACTCAATTGGCAGATCTCCTAGGAGTTGGGGCATAGTCAATTTTTCAGTCAAGCATTATGACAGATCGAAATGTGAATGGGTGCTACCCAAGGGATTCAGCAAAGTCACACAAAGAAGGAAATTCTGTCATTTGCAACAACATGGATGAAACTGGAGGGCATTGTGCTCTGTGAAATAAGCTAGACAGAGAAAGGCAAATACTGCATGGTATCACTTACACATGGAGTCTTAAAAAAAAAAAAAATGTCGAACTCATAGAAACGGAGTAGAAAAGTAGTTGCCAGCATCCAGGGATGGGAGAAATGGAGAAAGGTTGGTAAAAGGGTACAAACATTCACCATATTAACATAAATAATATTTGAGGACCTAATGTACAACATAGTGTCTATATTTGATAATGCCGTATTGTATAACTGAAATTTGCTTAGAGAATAGAACTTAAATGTTCTCGGGGCGGGGGGGGGGGGGAAGGTACATTTGTGAGGCAATAAATGTGTTGATTAACTCAACAGAGGAAATAATTTCATGATGTGTGTGCATATACATGTGTGTAAAATCATCATATTGTATACTTTAAATTACAATTTTATTTGTCAGCTATGCCTCGCTAAAGCTGGAGTGGAGGGAGAAACTACATGGTTAGAATTCCTATTCTTAAATGTTTTTCAGTTCTCTTAAACTGTTTTTCTTTTCAGAATTTTACCGGGGAATCACACCTGTCTGTTTTCCTCTCCTTTTAAATTGCCAGTCTTCCTGAAGTCCAGGAAATACCTCTGACCAGGCCAAACCTCCTCACACTTGGTTATCGCTTTCAGATGACCGGCATGGACACTTATCCTCCCTGGTTTCAATCACTTCCGCTTCATCAACTAACCTCCTGAGATTCAGAATTAGGACCACACGAGCAGTTTCTCCATTCCCTTTCTCTACCCTGTGTAAGAAGAAAGTATCAGAAATCGTGGCTTCCTTTAGTCATGTAAGCAGCAAAGCCAAAACTCATAATCGCCTGGGGCTTAAAGTGTCTCAGTGACCACCTCTTACCAGCTGAATGGAAATGAAAATTGACCAATTTCTAACTCTTGAATTCTCATCAGGGCAAACCCATTAAAAGCATTAGCATATAGAGTGGGGCTTGCAGGAGTTACTGGGCTGCTGTCCCCTTGCCCTCACGGATGTACTGAGGAAGCTGTCATGTGATGGTTCACAGACAGGCCTGCTTTTGCTTGGTGCCTATTGAGTAATCCCTATGATGATACCTAGCACTTTCTTTTAAATACAGGTGAATCGGGACAAATAAACATGTGACATTTAGCAGAGATCTGTAAGTATGGAAGATGAAAATGACTTCCAAATTTTTCATCATGTCACGTTTCTCATCACCTCCTCAGATTTCCAAACGGCATCTCTATTTGTACATCCCAACTCACTTCCTATATACCATAAACAAAATCAATATTATCTTCCCACCAAAAATAGTTCACTTTCCCAAGCTTCCATTAATGTCACTCTTATTCTCCCAGCCTCTCATACTAGAAAATTTGAAATCACCTAAGACTTTCCTCTCCTCCATGACCTTCTAGCTAAAATCCATGTATTTAGTAATGTGAAATAGGTTATGAGAAAATCCACCTACTTTAAATATTTCTTGAATTATTTTTGAATATTAAAAAACGTGCAAAGTGAAGTGAAAGCTAAAGAAGATTTAGGAGACTGGTATGCATTTTGACTGCTTTTTTAAACTTCTCATGAGTTCCAAACAATCTGAAGATTAAAGAATTGTAATTACAGAGGTTGCATGATAAAATGTTTACTCAGAGAAACATTTTTGAGTGCTAGTTTGTTAATTGTTTTTTTTTTCTTTCTGTGCCAAATGCATTGAGTTGGTCATATTTTAAATGTAATATAATTAGGTATTAATTCAAAAGAAAAGTAGACAATATGAAAGTTTTGACCCCAGCCTTCTTAGAAATTATTATCACGAATGATTTTCTCCAAATTTGTATTCATAACATTATGAGCAAAGCCAGAGGGATGGCCTGGCATCTGGTCTGGGAGTTAACAAAAGAAATAGCACAGGGGCTAGGATCCCAGCTAAGCTGCTTGGTACTCAAGTCCATCTGCAAGGACCTCCTGCTCTATCTTTCTGATGGAATGCTGAATTATTCTAAATCTTACACAAGGAGAGGTATACAAAATAAAGATGATAAAAAAAATAAACCCAGGAGCAGCAGGTAAAAATGACCGTAGAAAAAGAAACCATATCATGGGTCCAGGGGTCCTCCTTGCTGTCTGGCATCACAGGGTGAAGCCTTTGTAAGGCACAAAGCCTCCTTTGGTTACTAAACCAAAATTCGGATGCAGAGCCATGTCCTCTGTGGGAGGCAATGCAGTTTACTGGAGTAAATTGAGGTGTCCAAGGCTTGAGTAAAATGTGGACTCGGTTTTGTGAAAATGATGGAAATGAGAACATTTGAATTAGCAGAGATCGAGTGGAATCCTAATTGCTGGGCTGCAACTAAGATTAGAACTAGCAAAATTACTTTTTGAGGTCCAAAGGGAGGGTGTTACACACAGCCAGACCCCCACACTACTGGGCAGGTTGTTTTAATATCTGGAGCTGTGCCTCTGCACAAACATTTCTGTGCCAAAAGAGATCTTTAAGAAGAAAAATCTCTATTTATGTGGGCTTTATCTTTCTTTCTTTTTCTTTCTTTCCTCCTCCTTTCTTTCTTTCTTTCTTTCTTTCTTTCTTTCTTTCTTTCTTTCTTTCTTTCTTTCTTTCTTTTCTTTCTTTCTTTCTTTCTTTCTTCTTTTTCCTTCCTTCCTTCCTTCCTTCCTTCCTTCCTTCCTTCCTTCCTTCCTTCCTTCTTCTTCCTCCTTTCTTTCTTTCTTTCTTTTTCAATATACTATCTGTATAGCACACTTTTGGTACTTTTGGGGGCTGGGTGGAAAAAGGATTAATTGTGGTGCTTTCCTTAGTCATTGTGGTTATTTGGAGGAAATATAGGGAACTGCAGTATTTGTTCTTCAAAACCTTGGAAATGATCTCATATCTGAGATCTACAGCATTATTTTTTCTCAGCGGTGACTGCACTCCTCTGAGATAGCAAGCATTAGAAAAACTAAATAATTTGTTTGTACATTAAATCTGTTTTTATTAGAATAAGAGTCAACACGGACATTAAGTTAGGTAAGGCTCTGTGAGAATAACTTGAGAAAATTTATGGTCTAATAGAAGAGGCCAGAATTTAGATGAAGATCAATTCTTTGGTTCTATTATCTGTTTTTGTTTTGTTTTGCTTTGCTTTGCTTTATTTTCTTGGGTTATTATTCTTGTATTCATTTGCACAGGGGGGACTTTTTTGTTCACCAGATGAAATACAAATAGATGCTGTTGGTGCTCTGCCCAGATTTCCTTTACTGAGTCAATGAGTACATCCATTTCAAGCTGTTGTGCTTGTTGTCACCAATGATTCACAGCTGCTTCCCTTTCTAGAGAATTCTCCTCAGCAGACAAGGAGATTACAGTCTCCCCACCCCTTCTTCCATCATGGGACAGCCCACAGACAATGACTTGCTTTGAGCAAGGTTGGAAAGGCTGGTCTCCTTGCTCAAGGCAGGACAATTCTGTGGAGTGATTTATGCTCCAAAAACCCCAGCAGATCAGGCAGCCAAGGCCAGACTTGCTCTTTCCCCTTCCCTTATCCTCACTGTCTCCCAGGGTTTTTTTTCGAGAGTGCATCTCAATAAATCAAGAACACAGGATCATGTCTCTGTTTCTCAGAACCCAACTAAAACAAGTGCTGTTTTCCATCTTGCCATAGATTTAATAATTTCTATAATGTAGGCAAAGTATTTCAGGACTATAAGGAAGGCGGATAAGATTATTAACTCTTTAAGAGCTTCCTGATATGTCAAATCACAGCCTTAGATCCTGTAGGAAAACACTGTAAGAGGTAGCTCCAGCCCACAAGACACTAACATTTGGTGGGGAAAATATATCATGGTATAAACAAACCAAACAGTGAAATTTAAATAGCTGAAGACGATATCAGTTATGTCAAGACAGTACATGACTAATCACCAAATGAATTGTGAAGACGATTGCCTCAGAACTGTTTCTACCAAAAGTCAGGCAGATTTGGTTTCATTTTGCTTCCTTTTCTTACTGACTTTGTAAATAGGCACAAGTTACTTGATCTCTCTGGGCCTCAGTTTTATCAATAAAATGGAGGTTAATGACTAGATAATCCCAAAGGTTCTTCTCAGCTTTGAACTGCTTTGAATTTGTGAGTGTGCTGCCTGGGGCTAAGGTGGCTTCCCGAGGAAGTTTATGTTGAGATGGCTGTTTTGAGAGAAAAGCAGTGCAATTCAGATAACGGGAAAACTCGTGCACAGGAACAGAAATAGAAAAATAAATTCACGTATATGGTTGGCAACGGAGCATATTGGAAGGGCACCTTCGGAGTTAGTGCTGTAAGTGGGAGGCAGACAGTAAAGGTGTTTTAAAATACCAACGCTAAGAAATGTAGCCTTTATTCTATAGCATAAAAGACAGTCTCATTGGCATAACCGCTGCTGCACCCAGGCCTTTTTCCTATCTAGACCCCATCTATTTTTTCAGTAACCCACAGCATATCCACATATACTCTGTAAAGCCACAATGAACTATCTGTAGTTTCTGGAAAATAACAAGGCCTCTGACACTCCTAAGGCCTTTTCACGTGCCATGCATTTGCCAAGAACACAGTCCCCCTCATTAGCCCCTTACTAATCCATCTCATCTCTCAGACTCAAAGTAAGTATCATGTGCTGCATGAATTCTTCCTCCACTCCTGCCACCAGGCTGAGCCGGACACTGCCTCCTCAGTACTTCCCTTGCAACCTTGTCTATACGTATAAAATCACGTACCACATTTCATTGTAATGACCCGTTCACATACTTTCTCCGCTCATTTGGAGTTCGTGGATCCCTTGAGGACAAAACCCGGGTTCTCTCCACTTTATCCAATCTACCGTTTTACTCCACTTGACTCCCACCCCACAGATACACCAGCTCTAGCACAGACCCTGACAAATAGCAGGGAGCTCAGTAAATCCTATTAAAATGAGAAATCTGCACCACAATATATCTGCATGAACCCTGGGCATTTTTGCTTTTGTGGGCCACTTTCTCCATTTAAAAAGTTTTTAAGTTACATTTTATCATTGAATTATTATAAAGATAGCTATTTAATATTATATGTTAAAACATTTTCTGTGACCTAAATATTTTTTTTTTCTGATTTTAAAATAAAACATTTCTGTGTACATCTAATGGTACTGTGAATCCCACACACATTGTGCCTACCGAGCCTAATAAATAAGCCAGCCCTGGGATGAATGGCCAAATGTATTAATCAATGAAACTCTTCTTACAAGTATTTATCTTTACTCACATAAACTGATTTAGGTTTATTTCATCTGTTTTGAGTAAGGTATAAAATGTTTGATTATATATTCCTTTGGCTTTTTTTTTTTTATACTGGTGTAGTTCTTTTTTTAATCATAAGTAACATCATGGGAAAGGTAATAGAAATGTTCATGTGAAACACTGCTCAGTTCATTTTGAATAGCAATTTAAAATGACTGGTCAAAATGATCACTAGGAGGGCACCCTACCGTTCTTTGAATAGAACAAGAGAAACGTATTAAAAATCAAAAGGAAAAATTAATTTCATAGTATAACATAAGGAATGATGACTTCAAACAGCACTGTATATTATTAGTTCATAACTACTATCTACAAAATGTCATGAAAATTAGATTTCAGATGGTAGATGAGGTTTGTCTCACTGAAAAAAAAGAGTTTTAATAAATATTAAGCACGAAGTATTTGGAGATGATGAAGATTCAGTAATTAAGCATTGAACATGCAGTGATCCATTTGACACCAAAAAATTAAAGACACAAAAAATTGCTTAGCTAAATGTAACTGCCAAGAGGGTTGAACTCACTATTTTCGTGCTCTAAAGAATGATAATTTATCTAGTAACAAATTTTTCTTCACCACTTATGAGTTGTTAGAAACACTGCATATTAGAATGAATAGTATTTTTGAGACACAGATTCTTAGAAATGAGATAGGTTCTTAGTGCTCCATTTCCTTTTCTCAATAGAAATAGGTCTCCAGCATCCCTGGGTAATATTAAGTACCAATAGCTACAATATTCTCAAAGACGGGATCCTCACTACCTAACAAAGCAATCTGTTCTGTCGCTGTATTCTAATTTTTTAAAAAAATCTTGTGCATATATTTATGTTGAGCAGAAAAATACTCCATTTTTCCACCAAAGAACACATAGATTAGCCTTCACTTACCTGATACTTTGGAGGAATGACAGGTAGAACAAGATTAATTAGGTTTCCAGATTAGCAAACTATACCCTTTGCACCTAGAACACTTCCCCGACCCCCCCGACCCCCCAAAAGCAGTTCCAATTGGGTGTCTTTCAGGTAGCATAGAAAAGTGGACAGAGTGGAGGGTTTTCCTTCAGAGAAATCTGAATTTGGATCCTAGCTCATATACTTATTAGCATTTGTATGACCTTAAGGAAGTGGCTTAAGCCCTGGAAGTCTTATTTTTCTCTCTCAAAAACCTTAGGATTAGAGATAATGTATGTAAAGCACCCAGCACAGTTCTGCTACAAAATAAATACTCAAAATATGCCAGCTACAATTAGTTTGTCTCCTTAAATTTGCTGATCTTATTTTGACAATTTAATGACATGGGGGTGATAATTATGAGCATTAATTATTGTTGAGCACTTTGAAACAGGTCATAATGTTTGTCGCCACTTTAAAAATGTCCCAAACCCGTTTTCTCTGGTTCCGCGATTGCTTTTTCATTTCTTCTTTATCCCTCCTTGCTGTTGTATAATTCTGTCAGTGTGGCAGCCTCTCACTACAATTTCTCAATTTCTTTTCTATTAATGTGCTCTGGTCTTGGAAACAAAAAATGAACAAAATCAAACTTGTTAGCATTGTGCTTAAAATAAGTGTCCATAGATTCTGCATAGAAAACCTGAGATCCCCTTTAAAAGTTAAATATTCCCATTTCGGAGCCTAGATGTTTGTGGATCTGTGTTTGCCAGTTATTGTAGCCAATACTAAGAATCTTTTGCCTTAATTCCTGGATAATGACTATCTCCCAGTGGGTTGAGATTGTCAGATAGCTGACCTTTAGATAAGAACAAAAGATAGATGGACGGATGGGTAGATGGATGGATGGATAGACAGATTCATAGATAGATATATGATATATGGATATATACATGTTTCATAAAATATGAACTAAAATTTTTAAATTATTACAATGAAATACAGTTTAGTCAATCTGCATCCCCAAGGTCATAGAGTTAAATCTCTATTTTTCTTGTCAATGGGGCAAAAAAAAATTTAATCTGATCTATTTCACAACAACTATAAAACAACATAGAACAGCGCTATGAAGAACAGACATAAAAGTGACCTATAAATTCAATTTATTAATGCTATAATATATCTTGTACCCTATCTTTAAAAAAGTGAATGATGAATCTATCTGCAGTTTTATCTAATATGGTAAAAATTAAATGCTTCCTTTCAGTTCTGCAGATCATTCTTTTCTTGAGATCCCATTATTCTGCTTTCTTCAAACACCCTTCTGAGCAGCCACATTCTGTGTACAGATGTCATTTGTGAGCTTGGATCCTAAATTGTGTTGTGATTTATTACTGTGGTACTCAAAGAGTTTTTTAGCAATGCTATGCCATGCCTGATTTTTTTTTTTTACTTATAGGTAAAAATAAAATACCTTTGTGTGTCTTTTTTATTTTATTAAGTCTAACAATATTTTACCCAATGATTCTACTAAGTAAAAAAAAAAAAAAAAAAAAGTCATCTTCTGATTAGATTGCCTCTTCTATTTTTACAAATGTGTATATCATTTTGTATATCATACAAAAGTGTATATCATTTTTTATATCATACAAAAGTGCAAAGACCCTAGTATAGAAATAAAACATAGATTTCCATTATACTGTTGAACTATTGAAGTTAAATGAAATGCAAATATTCTTGTGTTTAGAAAAACACACATTTGTTCCAAGTTGAGCATAGTTTTTATTTATTGCTGTGTGGCAAATTATCTCATAATCTAGCAGCTTAAAATAACAAATGTATTAGAGTTTTTGTGGGTCAGGGATCTAGGTTCAGTTTAACGTGCCTCTGGCTCAAGGCACTGTCAGAATTGTTGGCAGGGGCTGCAATCATATCAAGACTCGACTGGCACTAGAGAATCTGCTTCCAAGCCTGCTCACTTGGCTATTGGCAGCATTTAGAAGACCTGCTTCCACATTAGCTCACTCATGTGGATTCTCATTACGTGGGCCTCTCTATAGTCTGCTTGGTTTTTCTCCGAACTTGGCACCTGGCGGTGAAAGAAAGATACAGAGAAACAGAGAGAGGGAGGAAAATGGGGGTGGGGGAAGGGATGCCCCAGAGATTGGCCAAGACAAAAGCCACAGTCCTTTTGTAACTCAGTCTCAGAAGTGCCATCCCACCACTTTTGCCATTTGCTGTTCGTTAGAAGGGGGCACACATGCAAGGAGAGCAGAGATTAAACAAGAACATGAATACCAGAAGGATTATTGAGGGACTTCTAGAGACTGATTACTGCAGTGGAATAAAATGCCTGGACTTATAATTACTCAATTTTTTTTCACCCTGATAGTTTGGGCATAACATACCATTTTTTATTTTAATTTTTTATTTTAGCTTAGCTATAATCTTTCTGTAGAATTGTGAACTAGGTGTCTGTCGTATTTATTATAAAAATATCCTGATCAAGTTAATGCCAAAACACTCAAGCAAACACAGTCTTTTGTTATACAGAGCCTTTGTAGCACATAGCAAGCTCTAGTAAAATTCTCTGTGTGCATGTCTACCTCTATCTGAGGGAACACAGCCCCCATTAGCTCCCTCTGGGCAGTGATGGAAAAGGAAGCTAACATTTACTGAGCTCCTAAAAAGAGGCAGATTTTGTGCTAAACAGATTCACATGGTTTATTGTTCATCTTTATCCAAACCTGCCAAAAAGGCCTCTGCATCTGTAACTTATAGATGAAGAAATTGAAGTTAAGTGACTAGTCCATGGCTAGCTACACAGGTGAAAATGGCAATGGACTCAGGATTAAGACCAAGGTTACAAGGATCCAAAGCCCATACCATATCCATTAATATCCTACATGGCACCCATGCCTTCTGTCACTGTGCCAGGGCTCTAGTTTTTCTCTGGGAATGTTTAATGGACAATGCAGCATTATGGAAATTTGAAGGAAGAGATTGGATGTACCACATATTTCTTAAAGGCCTGTGATGAATAAATAAATTATATATATAAATAGAGATAGAGAGAGAGACAGAGACAGAGATGATATAGAGATAGAGATAGAGATGATAGAGATGATGGAGGGAGATGAGTAGATGATACAGATAGATGATAGATAATAGATAGATACATAGATGATAGATAGATGATAGATAGATAGATAGACAGACAGACAGATGGGAGGAGAGAGAAAGATACAGATATAGATGATACAGATACAGATACAGATACAGATGTTATGGGCATAACTGTGTTCCTTCAAAATTTGTATGTTAAAGCTCTAACCTCCAGTACCACAGAACAGGACTATATTTAGCAATAGAAACTTTCAAGCGGTGATTAAGTTAAGAGAAGGCCATTAGAGGTGGGACTTAATCTAATCTGATTGGTTTCCTTAAAAGAAGAAGAAATTTGGACACACAAAAAACACTAGAAATTTGCATGCACTCAGAGGGAAGACCATGTGAGGACCCAGAGAGAAGGCCGCCATCAACAAGCCAGGGAGAGGCTTCAGCAGAAACTAAACCTGCCAATGCCTTGGTCTTTGACTTCTGGCTTCCAGTACTGTAATAAAATAAATCTCTGATGTTTAAGCTACCCAGCCTGTGGTATTTTGTTAAAGCAGCCCTAGCAAACTAAAATAATATTATACACACACACACACACACACACACACATATATATGTATATATATTCACACACACACTCGCATGCACTTATATTTACATGCAAATATGTAGTAACATATAAAAGCATATATACAATATAAAGATACATGTATACGTAAGAAATTCTTAAAGAATACAATTTTATATTAAATAATAAATGATATCTTTTATACTGGGAATTTGCATTAAGTTAGCTACCTAGGTATTCTGCTTGATTTCTTTACCTGTCATTTTCAAATATCTTCTGAGGCTTTCTAGTGAGTGACAGAGAAGTAGTTAGGGTATGAGTAAAGGAAATTAGACTCATACTCAGATGAACTGGCTTTAAGTTTTGGCTCTGTCATGAATTTTCATCTATATAACCTTGGGCAATATGCTCAAGCTTTCTAAGCCTGTATCTTCTCATTTTTCCACTTCAGCTAACATTTCGTGAGTATCTACTACAGGCCAGACTACGCTTTTACGTAAGTCACCTCAATTTGTAAAATGTGATAACAATGCCATCTAGCAGGGCTGCTGTGATCATCAAGTGGGATAATACATATGTGAAGGTTTTATAAACTGCACAGGCTCATACAGTTATTAGGGTGTGTCATTCTCCTATTTTCCACATCAATACTTCTAAATGATAAAACTACAATTTTAACCTTAGAACAACTGCTCATCTGGTTTTATTCTCTAGCTAAATGACCTGAAAGTAATATAAGAGTTATATTAATTTTCCCCCAAACCCAGCTTTAAACATATCACTCCCCTGATGAATAAACAAACTTCAAAAACCTGAATAATATCCAAGACACTTAGATGCTGTATGAATTTAAGGTCTCCCACAGTCTAGCTTCAACCTACCTTTCCAAATTTATTTCCCACTAAGTATTGTGCATCAGATTTTCTGCAAAGCCAAAGAACTAACCGCCTCTTATTCAGCCCTGAACTGTGTTTCTTTATGTCTTATGCTGAAGATTTCCTTCTCTGGTCTTTGTAATTGATGAGCCATGCAAAGCATTTAGCACACAACCTGGAATGTAACAAATCCTCAATAAACGGTAGCTGGTATTATTTTGACTATTACTATTAGCATCATCACCAGTCCTCATAGTCTTATTGACATATTTCCTTCACTACAAACCTTACAAGTTACAAATGATTTCACCCTCTTCTACCTGTCTATAGACCTATATCTTAATTTTTTGAGGAGACATTGGTGATTTTCTGTGATATGGTAAAGTTATGTATCTATTTATTTAAAATACATGTAAGCACTTACTTGGTGGCAAAACATATGTTTAAAAGGATATCTCAGACAAGACAGGCTTTCCCTAAAGAGCTTGCAGTCTAATGGGGGAGTCAGACACTAATCAGGCATCATCAGACCTCACTTATATTGTACAGAAGCCTCTGAACTGGTCTCCCTGCTTCTAATACCCATACAGTCTTTCCTCAGCACAGCAGCTAGAGTGAGCCTTCTAAACTGTGTATCAGATCATATCACTTCTCTGCTAAAAACTGTGTCATGGATCTCCATTTTACTCAGTTTTTCTTTGCAGTGGCCTAGAAGACCCTATGCCATCTGTCCCTGCGAAACTCTCCCAATTTCACCTCTTACTGTTCTCCTCCTAGATTGTTCTGCTTCAGCTGCACTGGCCTGCCTCCTGTCCTTCAACATGCCAGGCTTGCTCTCACCCTTTATACTGACTATTCTTTTTGCCTGAAATGTTCTTCTCCAGGTATCTGCTTGGCTAATTCTCTCACCTCTTATAAGTCTTAGCTCAAATATTACCTTCTCAGTAAAGCTTACCCTGATCACACTATATAACTTGCTACCCAGCCACTTTACTTACCCTCATCTGTTTTGTTTCTTTGTTTGTTTTATACCTATTGTATGTATCTCCTTCTGGTCACTATATAATTCGTTTATGTTAATTGTTACTATTTGTTGAGCTCTCCCTTCTAGCTCTGTGTGGGTAAACAGCAAGGACATATTTTGTTGCTCCCTAACGTGCCCTATGAACCTAGAACAGTGTGTAAAATAAAGCAGGGGCTCAATATTTGGCTTCCTAATTTTTGTACCCTCAGAGAATCTGATACAGAACCAAACAGCTAGGAGATGTTGAATAAAAGTTTCTTATTAAATCACTTTCAGTCTTTTAAAATCATATATCTAGTATTTTCAAGGTGTTTCATTGTTTTATGATATATATATATATATTTGATATGATTTTATAAACACATTGTTTAAGAAAGTTTTGCTTTTTAAGTTTTACAAAAGTCATCAAAGTACCCTTTAAATTCATGCTTTTCAGGTTTTTTGTACTTAAGGCATTGACGTACATAGTGGGCATTTATCATTGGTAAAGCAATATATCTAAAAACATATTACAGAGGCAAAATCAATTTGACTCGGCAAATAATTAATGAACTTTTATAATGTGAAATATTTTACTGGTTTCACAAAGATAGAAATAAAAACACTTCTGCTCTAAAATTGTTTATAATCTCCTGGGTAAGAGACATATGGACATATGTACAATTCACTATAAAATACACAAATGGAAGAATCAGAAGAAAGATACAAAGTAGTATGAGGTGAATCGTTAAATTGTGCATATCTGAAAGGAAGCATCCATCTTTCTGAGCTCTTCAGCCAGACCCCTGCTCTAGGTAAGCTCTGTCCATAAATAGGTTAACATTCAATTAACCAGAGATGCCATTACTCTGAATGCTTTGCTCCTCAAAATTCTCGAGGAACAAAAGATTCGGTGTTCTTTCATTTTTTTTCTTCTTTTGGTGCATCTGTGCTGTGTCTGAGTAGTATGAAAGGCAATGTAAGTAATAACCCTGAAGCTAGACTTTAAAGCTGATCACAAATATTTAGTAACGTGAACCCCTCTTTCCCCCATCCCCATCCCCCTCCACCTTGATGGATTTAGACAGGGCTGCTCTGAGTTCCTTTGTGAGAACTTATGCAGGATAACTGATTGACAAGTGGAGCTTTTTCCTTTTCTGGGGGAAAAGAAATTTCTAGGGTCATGCTCTCTGTATTTGCAAAGAGCTCTAAAAGCCCCAGAGAGTGAAAAGAGTCAAAATTGACTTCTTGCTGCTGATCACAAACTTCATGACAGGGGAAAGGAAAAACAAGGGAGATTGAGGCTCTGATGCAAGATGTCAGGATAACTACCAAGGAGGACGATTTCAAAACAGGCCTCTAGATAAATAGGAAGTTAGATACTCAACTAGAAACTATAGGCATTTGATAGAAGGTGCAGAGGTTGAAAAACTTCAACCCAATCAAGAAAGGGTCTACAATAGCAGCCTGCCAGGAGAGAAGAGTGACACTTTACCATGTGGATAGCTTTCTTTAAGAAAGAAAAAAAAAAAAAAAAGGAAAGACACAATGCCCATCAGAGTTTTTATGCACTTGCTAATCCTTCAGTATTATACTATGTATGTCCTGGTACATGTTTCAGTTGTTCTAAGGAAAAAAAATTATATTTCTATTATCCATATTCATATTCCCATAAACTATATCTGTATTCTAATACTCATCTTGATTTATTCATAAGGGCCTGCAAAATTCATGCTTTAGTGAGGAAATGTTTTAGCTCTTCACATCTCTTTTGTGGTCATTTTCAAACCTAAATGACTAAAGGGTGGGGAGTTTCAAGCCCCGTTCACTTCTGGAGCAAAAAAAAAAAAAAAAAAGAGTTCTCTATACTTTAGATCTTCATTTCTAAGAACAAAGTCCTGGATTTTGAAGAGGGATATTTTTATCCCTAGGAAATAATCTTCTTTAGAAAAAATAGCTGAAAAAAAAACTAGTTATATTGGTATGTGTTTAAGCCTTTATATTGAGAAGGGAGATTATTAGCATAGTGGTTTGAGAAAATAAGTAGAATTCCTGTTTAATGAAACCCATTTTCATTACTGCTTGGCTTCGTGACTAGATAGCCAAAGGCAGAAAGGGTATGGGAGCTGATGGTGAATGGAGCTGTTTTAGAGATTGAGAGAAATGAGCTGATTACTCTGAAGTCACGGGAGACAAAGTGAGAAACTGGTGGGGTGATGTGGGAGGACACAGGGACTTGGAAAGTTGTAAAGAGGGACTCTGAGATCAGTGTGAAATAGGAATCGACTCTAACATGTGTCAACTATACTTCTGACAGCTGGAATGCTTTTCTGACTCAAGCTGCTGTTTAAGATTCAGATACATTGCGCTTTCCATAACTTCCTCACTAACAAATATGACGTATTCACCAGTGAGAATGAAAACCATTAGATTTCACGCTATAAGATTGCTAGGAATTTATTTCACCTTGGAAAATCTCTAGTTTTACAGAGATCAGAAACAAAAATCTATGTGTTTGTTTAGCTTTTCACAAAGAAAGTACCAAATGCATAGGAATCATGAATTGTTAAAGAGAAAGTATAGAGGCGTTAAAAAGAGACATTTCATATAAGAGTGCCCCATTTGGGGAGTAGCTTTAACCAGAGATGCAAAGTATGAATGTAAGATCTTGCTCATCCCCCAAGAAAGACAGTTCAAATCATCATGGCCTTGTCTGCCCAACTATAAAATAAAGAGTAAATATACTTTACTCTTGACGGGGGGATATTAAAAGGTTTAATTCAATAATAGACATAAAGAGCATTGAGTTATTTGAATAAATGAGGTTATATAAATGGGAGGTATCATAAACTTTTACATCCGTATATCATTTGTGATCCTCCAATTGTCAAGTAAGGTCTGCACGGAAGTATTTTCTCCATAAATCATTTTCTGAACATGAAGTTAAAAACCCCAATGCCCTGGAAAACATAAAATCCACACTATATAATTAGTTGAGAATGGAGTTGTGTTAGTCACTCCTCCAGTGCTAACACTGTCATCTAGCCTCTGAAAACATTCAATCAAGTCATCCTATTGTTTACAAATCAGATGCAAACCCAAATACTGCAAGGTTAGCCTGTTCTTCAAATAGTTACACTTCTGGCATAATTTCACAGCAAAGTAGAACTACAGAGAGAGATGCAAGAGCTTTCCCTGTTGTTACTAATCTTTCTACTCCAAATTATGCTGCTGCTTCTGTATTTTCTGCTACATTTGCTCTTTTTCAGGTGGAGCTGACAATTCTGAGGTCACACTGGGTCGTCAATGGCAAGCTGACAGTAGGACATGGCTGTTTGAGCTAAGTTACTAATAAGTGAACCCATGGAGTGCCATTTCATTAGTGAATGTATCATTAAAAGGATCACCTTCATGACTTACTCATTGTTCTTTGCCCAGCCTTGCCCCTGCCTTGAAGCTTTAAAAATAAAGAAACCATGCTAGCCTAGCGAAGGGCTGGAACCAGCTAATTAGTGGCCCCCTTCCTGCATATTTTCTTCTCTCTCTAGCACAGAGCAAGAGCACCTCTCCCCCCACCCACAACTAATGTTATGAATGGATTTGTTTCAGGGAAAGGAAAGGAAGAGGATGGGAGATAATGAACTAAGCAAGGAAAATAAAAATCAAGGATCTAGAGATACAGCAACTTGGGTCCAGGGGCCCAGGACTCAATGGCTATATTGATGGCATTTTTGGTTGATCTGACAAATCGATATTTGAATCAAACAGACCTGGATCTAAGTCCCATCTCTACCATTTACCAACTCTTTGAACCCAGGCAAATTATTTGATGTCTGAGCTTTACTTTCTGCATTTGTAAAATAAGGATAATCAGAAATCCTGTCTCCAGTGAGATAATACAGGTGAAGCATTTAATGCAAATGCATAACTGTTACTACTAGCTTCAATATTTAGTATCATCTCTAAAAAGGTTCATGCATTTCTTCCCCAGGAAGTATACTGGGACGTTCTACTACCTCTCCATCCCCTAAGGACCTGATTATCAGGCTGGAGTCAGTTCCCAAACTTTGTGCTCACAGAACTTATTAATCCGTGTTATCTCCTGTTCAAGATTGTAAATACTTGAGGACAGACACAACTGAAAACAAAGTCACATATTTTCAAAATGGCTTACTAAGAATGTTATCTATTGAGGCAAGGCAATTGAACATGAAATTAGAGAGAACCTTGACCTGGGGAGTCTTTCATTTATTCTTCAACATACACTTATTAAGAACACACTATGTGCCAAACACTAAAGTAGAATGATGAATATATAAATTCATTACAGTAGTGATAAATGCTAGTTGTGAGCAACAGTCTTGAGTTCATGGAAGGCTTCCTGTAAGGAACGATATATTAGGCAACTATGGCTACAATTATTGCTGCAAAACAAATGACCCCCAAGTCCAGTGGCGTCCAACAACAAACCTTTTATTCTCACTCCCAGGTCTGCAAGTTGTCTAGGGCAATTCCACTCCGATTCTGGGTTGTTAGAGTTAGCTACGAGCTTCTGGTCAGGCGCTTCTCTGCTCTGTGTGTCTCATTCTGGGACCCAGAATGAAGGAGCAATAACTACTTAGGACTTGCGCTCTTCACTATGAGCAGAGGAGCCCAAGTGATCAAGCACCACCTCACAAGCATACTTAAAGCCTTTGTTAGTGTCATATTCCCTAATATTCCAAGCTAAAGCAGGTCATATGACCAAGCCTAACTAACATCAATGGAACAGGAAATATACCCCACCAACTCTAGTCTCTCCTTGACAAAACTTCACTCAGGCTTCTCTGAACTCTCTTCTCAATGAGGCCTTGATAGGCGGGCTTCTGTATTCATCTCTGCATGGTCCAATTTTAGCAAGAATCCTACTAAGTCAGCTTAGCCAGAACCCCTCATCCTCAATATCTGATCATCCTTGATATTGAATTGAGTCCCTCATCCTCCACCATCCCCCAGTGATACCTGATCATCCTGGTCTGCCTTCAGCAAAACTTCTGTTCGCTTGATTTAGCCTTTTCCCTTGTTTCCTCCTGGTAATTTTCCATCCACTCACCCCCACTATACTCTGTGGCTATAAATTCCCACTTTTCCTTTTTGTATTAAGGGTCAAGCCTAATCTCTCTCCCCTACTACAAAACCCCGTTTGTAGTGGTCCCTATACCTATCACTACAGTTTCACTGAATAAAGTCTGTCTTACTTTCCTTAACAAGTGTCATAAATAACTTTTCTTTAACACTCTGCAAAGTCACGTGGTAAAAGGAATAAATGAAAAGAGTCATCTAATATGCCAAAACTTGAAGTATAAACCAGCATTAGCTAGCAAAGGAGAATTCAGTAGGACTACCATGAGTCAACTGTTTTCTCAATTTAGAAGATTAGCAATTATTCCCAGACACTACTTTTTACCCCATATCCCTAAGAAACTATTGATAACCAACCTTCTTCTCTAGCCCCCTGCCATGTTCCTTGAAGAGATGGGCAATACACCCCAAAACTTTTATGGCATATGTTGGAGGATGTTTTTTACTCCTAAAGAGAATTCTTTAAGCACTAATGAACTATACAAGACAATATGAATACATGTTACAAATGGCAGCACTTATTCTCCTTAATTGAAATGTATGAGTACTGTGGAACAAGGGTAAAAGTAGGATTTGTCTATCTATCATTGTGACAAATGGACAATTTATCGCTTTGCATTTGCTCAGCACTGCAGGAAAAGGGTATAAGTTCAGAAAAATCTATTTCCCACAGAGCAATTATCAATTTTAATATTAAATTTTAAAATGATTTTTAATTTATCAACTGGTCCTTGAATTCAGGGTTGGAACTGTCAGATCTCTGCCTTGGATATTAGGCTGATGATGGTTCATATCCAAAGTCCAGAGATAATGAACATTTTGTAAATCTGTAATGCAGTTTTTTTTCTCATTGTAAATTAATTGATCTTTTGGCATTAAGGAGGTGATTGACTACTACAGTTTTCTCTCTGTCTCCTTCACTTGTTTTTGGTTCAAATGTAAAGCAAAACATTCAAAATAAAACCGAATTTTAATTAAAACTACACTGCTCCCTGAAAAAGCAGAATGTTCCTGCTTCACTGAGACTTTAAAGTTTCCTGCTCTGATGCAGAATTGAAAAAGCAGCAGAACAGGGGTGAGTAGCTCTAACATGAGAGGTCAAAAAACTATTGGTCTCCTTTTGTCCTTCACTCTCTTGGCAGTGGGACCTTCCTTTGGTCCACAGTTCAGAGTCCCAGAGAAAATCTGTATTCAGTAAAACCACAGCCTTAAGTCACATCCCGCTTGCCAAATCTCACACATGGCAAGCTGAGGCTGCCATCAAGGCCCAGAACACCCTACTTAGTTTTGACATGAAGCACAAAATTCAAAAACGTTTGGGGAGGTCAGACAACCGGGTGCATAATTGTGCATTTAAGCTAACAAAACTTAACATTTCCCCAATGCTTAAAAATTATCAAGGTCTTATCCAGGTCTAAGAGAACATACATAATAAAATAATTGAAGTTCTCTTCAGTAATCATGTGAACTGACTGAGAAATCAATATGCTGTATTAATTTCTAGTCTTGCACGTAACTTTTGAAAATCTGAATAAACCATGACTTTTTTCAGCTTTCAGAATTGCTCTAATATCTATAAAAATCCATGACATAGTGGGAGAACTGAACAAAGTAATTAGTAGATTATTGTCAAGATTAGTGAATCCAAAAGTAATCTCCTTATCGCAGTTATCTTCTTTGGTGACAATATTCTTATCATTTTCTATAGAAGTGAGAACAACCAACTATATAATAAACGGTGGATATAATTTTCTCCCCAATTTATTGAAACCAAATAGACCTAAAGTCTATAAAGGTAAGTTCATCATCTGCTTTAGTCATTGCATGATCTCAAACACCTTGCACAATGCCTAGCACGTGAGAGGTATGAAAATATTTTATGAATGAATAGATAAATATTTCAGTGTATAAGTGTGTGAATGGATATACAAATGTTAAGTCAGCACAAGACTCCTTAATGACACACACAGAAAAACCCAAGTCATAAGAAAGAAAACCTGGTTTTCTTGTAAAAGTTATGATATTTTCCCCAAAGGAAAAATTTCAAGGCTACTTTTCCACCCCCAGCCCCCAGAGAAAGAAAAGATCAATGCCAGCAGCCCAGCAGTCATCAGAAGTCCCACAGTGTGTGCAAACCTGATGGAGGAGAGAAAATTAAGGTGAGGAAATAGATTTCACTTTTGAGCTTTAAAGTAGTTATTATAAGCAATAGGGAAGAAATAATAATTATTTTTTTTTAATGATAAGCACTACCTGGACAAGGTGACAATCTTCTATTTAAATGTAACTTTGTGAAACATGATTATGTGGTGCCATCAAAAACCAAACTCTGCACACTGAATTTAAAAAAGAAAGATAAGTTTATTGCAAGGCTTTTGACCTGCAAGCCAGGAAACTCAAGGCTACAGACATGGGGAGTAATGCATTCCAAGGTGTTCAGAGACTAGGGATTGTTATGGGAAATGCAGAAGTTATTTGACCTTTTCAGCTGATTTGTTGCCTAGTGGTCTTCTTTCTTATTTGGATCAGGATAGCTGAGTTTAGGGGAAAAAAATTTTCCCTTTTTCTCTTCTAGGTTCTTTGGCTGTCCTAATAATTAAATTGACATAAAACATTAATAGGAGAAAAAGAAATTTAATTTCATACATAAAGGAGCTCATAGCAATATGAGACTCAATGAAGTCATCAAAGCAGGCAGCTTTTATATTTTTAAACAAAGAAACAATTATTTGTGAAGAATTGACAAAGGGGTTGGTTCTTGGAGTAGCAAATTAATAAAGAAACAAAGTTTGTTTACACACCCTTTTCAGTCCTGAATTTCCTACCTCTGAAGAGAAGGATGTTTTCTACCCTCTAGGTACAAGGAAAGTACCCTTCACTTGGGGAATTTATTTTCAGTTTTCAGAAAGACAAAGGAGGGTCAGAGTGCCCTTCCTGTACTGGCTGTTTCTTAAGTAACTTTAATTCAAAATAATCAATATGCCACAGTGGCATATTTTGGCAGGTTGCCCTGAACCCCATCATGAGTCAGAGGAACAAGGAATGCCAGAGATGGTATGAACAGACTTGTCCTATTGGGATTGGCTTGTGTCCTCTGCTGATTTCTAAAAAGAGCTGTAACTCCTCTAATATTAAATCAAGATTCCTTTATGTACCTGCATTGATCATTTAGATTTTGTCCCTGACATAAGTGACTCCATTTTAGCTTGGTTCTATAGTATATACATGGTTCTCCCACTTTGGATGTCTTGAATCTGTCAGTATGGAAAATAATTTTGAGTCAAATCATTTTAAGCAATAAGTTGGATTCTGCTGACATTTTCTTAAAGAGCATAATAGAATGAAATTTTGCTCTCTTTAGATGACAATCAACAATTAAAAAAATACTCTCAGTCTCTTCATGCAAAATTAAAGAGTAAAGACTTTTCCATATCATGACTTTGGTGGTATTTTTCAGCATGTGATTTTTTTTTTTTTAACTTTTGACAATTTACAACCTCTTCAATCACAGAAAGAGAAATAACCCAGAGGTAACATCACAAACAGAACTCTAGCATCCAAGAAATTAGACTCTGGCCTTTTCTTCCTGAGCATAAAATTCAGATCTCTAGATAAATTCCAGACTCTACCTTTTAACTGACTCATTCTCACCTACACTTTCTCACTTCCACGTCTTCCCAGCCCACAATTTTGTTTCAGCACCTAGTTCACAGAACTCTTACAAAGAGGATGAGGAAAAACCCTCTATGGGTTTTTTCAACTTTGCCACCCCTTTGTACTAGTTATAACACTGCTACAGTAGACAGAAGCATTCAGCAGTCTTATGAGCTACCAGCCAACCTGAAGCAATCAGAGAGGAGTTCCAATAAAAGAAAGCAGAAGAGGTTTAGCAGATAACAGGAAAACTGGACTATTTTCCATTTAAATCTACTGGGACTCGTTTACCACAATCTCAGCTTCTAAAAGATTTGGCTTCCAGTTTTACAAAGCATGATGACCCTTAAACACTAAGCAATAGGGGCTATTTAACATGAAAGAATTGCCTCTCAGAAGCCACCTAGGGACTGCAATGGCAATTTACCATCCACATCACATCCAAAGATCTGGAAATGGGCCTTCATTCTAGACCGGGTTCTGTTGAGTATAAGTGGCCTTGGAAGTAAATATGAACTCTTAAATTAAAAAAAAAACTGTCCAATGCAATGCAATAATTTAAAAATTAATAAGTAAATAAATAGATAGATAAATAAAATACTATCCAATAAACTAAAGATCTGCAGGAGAACCAAGAGCCAATGGGAGCCCCTACTTGACATAGTCCCTAGGGCCTAGGCAACCTGATAAATATGGAGTAGAAGAAGCTCTTGTGCATTTCTTTAAATATTTCACTAATATGTAAATATATAAACAGTTTTATGTATATGTATATATGCAGATTTATATATATAATCTTCCCATTCTCAATCTCTAAAACATCACTCTTAAAGAGTTAGCTTAGCAGAAAGCCTGAGTTTGTTTCCTTTGCCTTCGACTGCTTCATGTAAGCTCAAAATGTACAAATCAGTCAAATATCCAAACTAACAGCATTTCATCAGTCTTACTTTGCCTTTAATAATTCATCCCTCTTATGTTTACTCTAATACTTGTGCAGCATAAATATGCATGATATGCGACTGTGTATGTTCAAGCACTTTCATGGATATAGACTTAACAGCGGGAGACTTTTGACCTTGGTCTGAAGAGGAAAAAGTAACTGCAATAACTAATGACAGAAATGACAGTTTCATACTTTAAATTAAAGGGGAAAAGGGAGGAAAACACTCCCAAGAGAGAATTCCTTTAACAGAAATTTAGATTTCAGCCTAAGAGGTGCTTTTTATAAATTACGTTTGAAAAAAGTTGCTTTTCCTACACCAGGTTTAACAGGGATAATATTTATCCTCTTGCCAAAAACCTCACAGAGATGTTGTAAGAAATAAAAGAAGAATTTCTGTGGAGCCTCTGAGCTATCAGGAATAAATATGTTAATAAACATAAAGCCTTCTTATTAATTCTAGTAAATTTCTTGCCAGTGGGGAAAAAGCCACAATAAAAGCTAGGTTTGGGTGAAATCTACTAACTCCTAATTCAATTATTCTAGATGCTCTAATTACTTTTTCAGAATCTCATTAATTTTGTAAGGAGAGTAGTGGGTATTTAACATCTCACTTTTTCACTGTTTTCAGGATTTTCAATATTTTGGCAGGTAATACCAGGTATTAAGAAGGATCAATTTAAGATCCATAGATCACTGGCAACTCAGCTTCTCCACTACAATCAAGAAACTATAAAAATATAAAGGTTGAAATTGTTGTTGTCTTTGTTGTATATCACATGCTTTCAGTCTCAATAGGATATTTCTAGATATTTCAGCCAGTCTTTTTGGTGTGTTGGAAAACTCTGCTCTGTTTTCTGAATCTATTTCCCCTAAAATATACAAACTCGAAAATATACAAACTTGGGCTGAACTGAACTCAGTCATCCTTCTTTACTATTTTTTAATGAAGCTTTCTGTTCTGTCATCAGGTGAAAGGGAGAACAATACCTTCAAGATCTTATTTGCAGATATAATATTATGAGAAATCTGACACAGATTTATGTACCAGCATGTAAAACCACAATTAGGATCTTTATCTGTTCAAGGAAACATAGGCCAAAAGGCACTTTTCATTTTCTGAACAAGCAGCAGCCAAACTTGGAGGCTATTGAAGTTAAAGAAGCAAGACATTTGTGCATTGATAAGTTGTACTTAATGATGCTTTTCCTGCGCCCAGGAAATGAAAGACAAAAAAATGACATGTTCCTATCAGGGATTCCAAAAGTGTGCGATGGGTATTATTTATGTTGCTGAGTCAAAATTAACATTCCAAATATGCAAAGTAAAATAAGTTTCTTAATTTTCTAGCTGGTAATAGAATCTTTCTCACAAGCTCCCACCCTGCTGGGTAGCTCATAAGACTGAAGGGTGAGGGGCAACAGGCTTAAATTTTAAATTTTCCTATTAATAATGTTTCAGCTCCTTGAGTTACATATTTTCAGTCAATTCAAAGTTAACTCCCTATTGGAACTGCTCCTGCCTTTTCCCCTCTTCTTTCATCAGTTGAAGCTTGGATATAGGAAATAGGTTACAGTTCTCATGATTCAGGGATGGAGAAGCCCTTGGTCTCATGCTTGTTTCTAGGAAGGCATTCGTGATAGGCAGACTGATCTAGTCTTTGATGGTACCCTGGCTGGACATCCTACTGTGTTCACCTTTGAAATGAACAGCTGTAATCGACAAAGTTCTTGGAAAACTAGGTCATCTCCCTTGATGACTGCTTCCAAAATTGGGTTTCACTCGCCAAACCTGAAATTGCTTTGAGGTCTGTGGCCTACATTTGGTGACCACCTAGATCTAGATCAACACTTAGAACAGGTTTTACCATTTTTTTCTACTTCTGCCTTTTCTCTTTCTACCACCCCACAGAATAAAAGACACAGTCTTTTTATTTTCTCTTCCTCCATAACCAGGACAACATTTTTTTCATTGTCTTAGTCAACTCAGTCTGCTATAAATTACCATAGACTGCATGGCTAAGTTAATAAATATTTGTTTTGCACAGTTCTGGAGTCTGGAAAGTCCAAGATCAAGGTACTCATCATTTCAGTTCCTGATGAGAGCCGTCTTCCTGGTTTGTAGACAGTTGTATCCTTATGTTAGAGAGAAAGAGAGAGTGAGAGAGGGAACTCTCGTGGTTTTCATTACTAAGGGCACTAATCGTATTAAGCTCTACTCTCATGATCTAATTTCCCCCCAAAGCCCTCATCTCCAAATAACATCACACTGGGGATAAGGGTTTCAACATATCAATTTTGGGGAGATACAAACATTCAATCCTTAGTAATCATAGTTTTGATTCCTTTGGTCCAGAAAATATATCCCTTAACCCATACACACCTTCCCAGTGGTCACATGATTCATATTCAGCCTTGGAAGTAAAATGCTTCAGGAGAACAAGATTTAAGGGGCAATAAAATATAGTTTAATATTTTCACCATATTATTCTTATTATAAAGTACCAAAAATGAAAGACATTTTAAAGGTGCAAAATTTAAAAGTTAGCACTGTCCATACATGTGTATGAGAGCATATGTGTGTGTGTACACACACATGTGCACCTGGGTGTGGGTGTAAATGGTTATCTATCTTCATGTGAGTATGTGTACACATGAAGTAGGGCTCTGTAAAGACTCACAGGGAATGCGGTGATTGCAGCCTGTGAGAGTAAGCCCCTTTTGAAATAGTCTAACCTTCACTATATCAACACTTACAGGGTATTTCAACACCTGCCATTGGTAATGGTGCCTTGAAAATAGACAAGAGCTGTCAGTCCAAAACATACTCCCCTCTAGGAACCTGAATATTTCCTCTAGAAGGCATCAGGGAAATGTCAAGTCATTGGAGACTGTCTTTTCAACCCCAGCTAGACTTGCCCTGGGATAAAATACATGTTTCCTGGAAACACCTCATAATTTAGACTCTATGACAGAGGTCCCTTCTGGATTTTCCACACAATATTTATTCTGCTCTCCCAGACTTCTTCATGGTGAATAGACATAGTGCTTCTTCTCCGTTCTATGGATTAAGCTGGTGTTTAGACAATTTTTTGTATTCCCTCTGGAGTAAAGTAAATCTGTGTTTCTCTCCCAAATGATATCCCAGAAGTCATTTTTTAAGTAGACTAGACCTTATGAAGAAATAAAGTAAGTAAAAAAAAAAAATCAAGTAAATTAAATTTCTTAGAGAAAATTCCATCTGATAAATAATGATTGGCCATAAACTCTGGAGAAGTTGACCTAACATGGTAATCAGCACACCACATTTATAACCAGTCTCTTTTTATAGCTAAGAGTGCAGTCCAATGGCACATTTCAACTAGTCCTATATCATTTATGAATTTTATCCACATTAAATTTGCAAGTTATATGCTTTTCCTATAACCTTTCTAATGCTGATAATTGAGAAATGCGTGTAATTGAATTCCTTTAAAATACACTGCTTTTCGAAGTAAGGAATATATAATTTTACATCTATTTTTTGCTTGAAAAATTCTAGAATTCTAGTTGCTTTTCTATGTAGTGTTGTGTAAAAAATACCCCATGATTTGGGAAGTTGGAACTAGGTTCAAATCCTGGCTCACTATATTTTAGGGAAAGTTGCTCTCTGTCTTATTTGATTATCTGTATAATGGAAATAATAATATGCACAGGATAATTAGGATAATTAAGCAAAATTAAGCCTGTAACTAACACCATTTTTTGGCACACTTCGCATACTCTTTCTTGCTGGCCCTGGAAATCAAGTCTAATGACAGCTATAGTCAGATAAAGAAATCTTCATACCATTCTTCTTGCATGATTGTGTTTCTTCTGAGCCTTGCACTCTAGCAAGGCACCTACATAATAAACATAAATAATATAACATAATAATCAACATAAAGGGGATGGTGGATGATCAAGAAAGAACACTAGCTGACCTCAGAGGACAAAGCTCTTAGAACACAGGTCCTTATATGTAGCCAACCCTATGACATTGTTAACAGACATGTCCCTTTGCTTAATATGCCTTCTGAATGGAGCAGATGTTGAACACTGAGCTAGATAAGATGGATACAGTGATGAACAAAACCGTCTTTGAACTCAAAATGCTACTGTCTACTTGAGGAATCAAAAAGTAAGCTTGCAATTCCAGTTTGGAATAGTAAATGCTGGGCAAGAGGTAAGCCCTGGGTGCCATGCCTACGTGTTTCTCAGAGGAACTGTCACTCAAGCTGCATTCCAAAAAACAGGAATGTGTCCAAAGCTACCAATGCCTGTTTATACACAAGGAAATCACCCATTTTGTTTTCTATATAATTTCATTCAAAATTTCTGCTCTTGTCATGTTCTCTGTTTCTTTGATAATTTCATGCGAGTATAAGCTTATTTTTAGTCCTAAACCAGTTTGTTTACTTTCTCATTTTTTCTCAGTTGTTATTTGGTTGAATTCCCTAGAAGTCATTGGATCCTGAATTAGTTTAACATTCATCTAAGTGCAGGCTATAGAGATTGCTCTCATGGGGAAGTAATGTCATGCACATTTTGTAGCACAAAGGACATACTATTTTTAAAATTTGTTCAAAGTTAATTAATATTTGATAATGCCCAGTTCAATAGATTTAGATCATATGTTTCAAAATACATTTTAAAATGTTTTTAAAAATAAATGCACCTCTTATCTTGTAAAGCTTCTATAATTTGTACTTGCATAAATAAACCAGAAACATATTTGTCTATTTATCTGGAGTCTTGTTGATGTAATTTATAGAAACTTAATTCAAATTAGTTTAAACAAAATAAAAGAATTTTACAAATTTTCAGATATTGCTGGATCAAGGTCCTTAAACATTGTCATCAGTGCCTCTCTTTCTCCTTCTCTCCTTTTTTTTTCCATAATTCATTTTTTCTGATATTATTAACAATATATTTTTTGCCTCAATGTGACCTCCTCTTTATATGCCCAATTATAAAAGTTCTGTTCAGTTCATCTTCATGTAGTTCTCTAAGTCGACTGTTTCATAATTTATTTGTAGTTTTAATGAGGTCATTATCTACTCCACCATCTTGACCAGAACTCCTCTTTCCCTCCCTTTATCCATCCTTCTCTTGGTTCTGCTTTCTCTTTACACATGGTAGATTCTTCATACTAGAGGCAACTACAGTCCTCAGCAAATCAACTCAAAGCTTCTATACTCCTTACAGCTAATTACAAAGAGAAGTCAGGGCTCCTTTTGTAACAAATTCGGAAAAATTTTTGAGGATAACTCTAATTAGCTAAATCTAGGTCATGAGCCCAGCTGTGGAACAGTCACGAGAGCAGAGAGGAATAACTCAATTGGCCCAGATTGAGTCGCATGCTCCCATCATGGCAGGGGAGATGACTGCTTGTGACCAACATCTTCACCAGGTTGGAAGGGATAACTGTTGAAAGGAAAAGATGTTTGGCAGACAACATAACAATGATTCATTATAACATGAAACTTTGAAGCATGTAGCATTTTTCAGCGAGGCCAGGAGAGTGAGTATGTGAGGTGTTATTGCTGGTTCACCTTGCAATAGTGTCACTTAAGAATTATTTCTAAAACCTGCATGCATTTCCAATCTTATTCCAGCTGAAAGAGAATGAAACCCAGAATTGAACTGAAGCAAAGGATTTTAACTCTCTAGCAAAATGACATGGGATATTCAGAGAAATTTCACCCAGGAAGAAATATCCATTAAACACATATGGGCATCCAAAGGACCTAGGCAAGTTATGGCCTTTGACACACAAACTCGATGCATGAATACAGCAACTACGGGAATCTTTTCGCTAGTCACTTAAATATCCAAATAGAAATTCTGATGGGAATTCTGCATTTTAAGAGAATTGTGGGAAATTAAGATAGTTCCAAACTGCACAATAGAAATTTGTACAAAAGATTAGAAAAATATGGATTATTTAGTAGGTGGAAAAGAAAACAGAGATCTTTTACCCCCAGAGCCCATGTAACAGCTTAATTGTAAAAAGATGCTTTAAGCAACCATTAAAAAACATTAAGCTGCTCTGTGATAAGAATTGTGCTAGAGGCTGAGGACAAAACAATAAATGAGGCATGGACTTACCCTCAAGGAAGTCACTGTTTTGGAGGGAAAGAAGGCCCCTTCAGCGGACTATTAAAGTATAATATTCTACAATAGAGGTTCGTAAAAGGTGTTATTTGAATATATAGTGTGAATTTGAGGTCATATCTACAACTCTGCCAATAATTATATTCCTCTATATTGCCTAAAATGCCACCATTAGAGATTGATACATTTGAGTTAGAAGACAGATCTTTTACATTTTAAGTAGTCCTGGTAAGAATATCACCTTAGTCAGGATTGTCAGTTGTTCATACTTGGTGTGAATTAATAAATCATATCATCTCTCACCAATTCTCACCTTAAATCAGTAAACTCAGGAAATGGGTTTTTGTGGGGGTTGGGGAGAGCAAAGGTAGTAGTAGAAAGGAGTGTTGGATATTCAGGACTAGAGAAGTCTCATAGTCAGACTTCCTCTATGGCCATTTAGGACTCAAGTTGACCTAGGATAGCTTTGTTTACACTTTTGATGTATTGATGCACTATATCAGAACATTTAAGAACACCTACTGCTGTAGAATGGTCAAATGAGTAATTGACTGTGTCTTACATGGCTGACTCTAGGCTTATTAGGAAGAACTGAAATGAATTTCAACCCCACACACCTCTTGTGTCCCCAGCCAGGGTGACGAGGCATTTGGGCCCTCAAGGTCTGGGAGGAAGTTGTCACATGGAGATGGAAACTGGCAGACCCTAAGTGGCCTAAGTATACCCACTGAGATCATTAATCTGAACTTTTCTGAAAAAGGCACCTTCCCACACACACCAGAAAGACCTTGGTTCCCCAGGGCCTCACAATAGGATGAGATTGGCGATTTCTAGGAGGGTTTGGGGACTTTAAATCACATTTGGCAAGGAGCACAATTGTGAGGCACCCTGGATTGAGGACCAGAGCCTCTTTGCATCTTCTGAATCTGTACAAATATCATGATCCCCATCCATTAGCATGAGAGAGGGAGAGGAAGCCATGAACAGTGATTGATAAAAGACATCTCACCAATTCTTGTGGATGGGATAAATCAGATTTAATTTGATTATGACAAAGAAATGAAGTATACTTATACACAAGATAGCATGGAATAATCTAATGTCTGTTATAGAATTACTTAGACATTATCATTTCAGTGGGAAAGATGCAAGATCAAAAGGGAAGACATTTAAAGGAAAGCAGGAGATACATAACAGTTGACTCTTCAAAGTCCATTGTATAACCTTATCAGGAATTGGTCTAAGAATGGGCATTTGATCTAATATGACCAATGAAATATGAAGGAAGGCCTACTGGGAACTGCCAGGAAAGGACTCCTCATTCCTGAGAAAGATACATAAAAAAAGAGATGGTTGGTTCTTTTTCCTATGGACATTGTATGTCTCGATGAGACTGCCTGACCTGCTGCAGCCATGTTGCTACCGCCCCAAGGGCAAAGCCAACACATGGGAGAGAATGTGTTGACAGCTAAGAGAATGTTTAACAAGTGGACCTGGAACCCTGACAGACCACATGAATAGCCACTGCCTTCTGAACATCTTGTTAGATGAGATGCTGAGTTTCAATTTTCTGTCACGGTCTGCCAAGAGCATTCTGTATATAAGGTACGACAGTTTTGGTGCGATCCCTCCACACTTAGCACAGGTGGTTCATTAGACTTCAACCAGGACAGTGAATCACTACATGGTATAATGGCCCCCTTGACCTAATTTTTACCTGTTCTCTATATCAAAATGCCATCGCTCCAAAATAATCCAATTGATTATATCTCTGCTTGAACATCAATATGGGCTTTCTATTTTCTATAGGGGAAACTCTCTGCTGTGGCAGACAAGGTTCTTGGAAATCTAGGTTTTGCTTCCATCCTGATAGATGCCCACCATTTCATTTCATGCAGCTGGCACATCATTCTTGCTTTGCCTATGTTCTCCAGCATGACCCCTCTGTATGTCTTTTGTATAATTCATGAGAAAGTCATACTACTTAAAATACCCTTACCCAAGTTGTCTGTCTGGAAATCTACTTTTCTATCCATACTACCCTCTGTAAAGCCTTTCCCTGACTTCCATTTCTTCTCTGTTCCACAGCACCTATGTCCTATTTAAGAGGACCTTCCCATACATCTGTTTATATATGTCAACATTCCCTAATAACCTGTATGCCCCTGAAGACCAACTGTAACCTCAGCTCCAAGTTCAGTTCTAGACCCATGAGAGTCATTCAATTAGTGGAATAAGTGAATGAACGAATGAGTTCAACACCCCCATAATTTAGAAAGTTAGAAACAAATTCTATAATATCTAGAGTTCTTCTGCTGAGTAAGAAAATACTTCCTACATCTCTTGAGGGTATCACAGGTAACCAGTCTCTAATGTTCCCAGACCATAAAGTGATTTATTTCATCACCTTAAGTTACATTCCTGATTATTACTTATCCAAAGGGCTGGATCACTCTGGTGGGCATAATATTTTTGTACTGTGTTTTATATATGAGTGTGAAAAACTGACTTCCAACTACAACAGGTTTATTTGTGACGGTTGCTTAACACAGGTATGACATTGTGTTAAGAAATCTAAATTAGAAGCCTTGTGTGTTTTTAATGAACTGCCTCTAAAGATATTCATTTATTCTTTATAACAAATATCTTCAAAGAAAAATTGCTGGTAAAAATTAAAATCTGTTCATATTTTTTTTATTTAAAGTGTATCATTAGTAACATTTATGTATGCGTTAGTATGAATATATGTTGAGAGAAAATAAATACATGTGGAAAGATAAACCAGGCAAGAACATAGAATATTGAAACTAGGCGTTATACCAATGCAATTTTTCTCAACGACTCTGCTTCAGCTGTTTGCCACTAAGTCACAAACCCTGGCATTTGGGGGTCTGACAAAGCTGCACTGGTCTCTGGCAGTTTGGAAAGTTGGCTGCAAATGTAGGTTTTCTAAGTGGCTGCTTGTGACACTATGCTGTTGGCATTAGTGTCTGGGAAATACCAGTAGCTAAACGCTTTCTCTATTTCATTTTCTAAATTTCATAGCCCAATAGCAGTCAGGCTGCAGGCATTGTGTTCTTGAAAGGATTATTGCACCTCCTGAGAAGTTAAAGTCACTCAGCTTTTGCCCCCATGGCTTGGGACACCAACCGAGACATACTGCAATCATACAGCTGCAATAGACTGTCTCTCGTGGCTTACTGCTTAATGATATTCCAAACATCAGATCTCCTTTCTATTATGTAAACTCTTTGCCACCAACTCCCTTTTGCTTCTTTTAAGCTTTTTGCTTTTTTCCTTTTTTGTATTTACCTTGTTTATCTTACTTTCACACTTCCCTGACCTGATTACCCTTAGACATAATCAACTTCTGTTTTCCTTTATGTATCAGTGGCTGCCGCTTGATATTATGGTGTTATTTTAATATAGTAACAGAAAATGATAAAGGCCAATCAATTACTTTGTATTATCCATTGTGTTCCATTGGGATTGATTTTCCTCTATGCAATCATGTTTGAAGCCATAAAAACAAAGATTAAAAAGGGGTTTCTTTCTATTTTTCATATTCAAAGGAGTTGCATTCCTATCCCTGCCTCATAATGTTGCTGCTCAGAAAGCAACCTCTAAAGACACGGAGCCCCTAGGAGGTGGCTAGTGCCATGGACAGACCCAATGCCAGCCCTGGGACTATGGCCCACGTCTTCAGTATTTATTTTCCCTACTGCTCCTTATAAAGATCTGGCATCACATTTATTATCTAATAAATGGCAATCCTATGTCTGCTGCACGTTTCTGCACATCACAAGAGGTTCCCAATTGTCACTTTGCCTTCTCCTCACCACATAAACTGCTTAAAATCTCCCACATCAAATAACCTAGAAATGAACCGGTAATGAATCTTCCCCAGTACTGCTGTGCTATTCACTCATTTCAACTTCAGTTGCCCGCTGAGGCTCCTGGTCCTTGAGAATAAATATATATTAGATGCAAGCCAGGCACATACACAAACCAGGAAAACACAAAGCGGGGCAAGCAGCTTGCAGGAGAGACCAGCTGAAGACTCCCGGTCTCTACAGCAGGAAGGTTCTCTGAGCCAGGAATCGGCTTCAAAGAGAAGAGCTGTGAGCCGCGGTCCTCTGATCAGTCACCAGCTTTCCATGCTCTGAGACTGACAAACGCAGGCAGCCGGTAGCAGCAGCTGAGACACGATGGAGGACGCGGCTCCTCCGCAGTCCACCTCCGCCGCCAGACCTGCTCCCTCTGCAATTCCCGTGGCGAAATGGATCGCCTGGCCATGCGTCTTTTTTTTTTTTTTTTTTTTTTTCACTATAACAACTCACACGGTAACTCTGCCTGTTAGGAAAGCTTTGCGACACTACGGTTTTGCGTGTCCTGACTTTCGTTGCTGGAATGCTCCAGACTCTCTTTGCCCTTCTCTGGCTCCTCAGCTGACCTTTTCCCCTGCAATAAGCACATAGCATATGTCAAAAATCATTCCAGGTTATGGGCAGATGTGAGGGAAGGATCAGGGTTTGCGATGCCAGCATTCCCTTACAGCCTCCAGACACATCGGATGCCGGTGGAATCTCAGAAAAGGTTGGTGCAGCAATCGGGAGGCTCCCTGGGGACTGAGTTCGCAGGGCCCCGCTGCTGCTGCTTGCTGCGGTTCTCCTCTCCAGACACCTGTGAGATTTCGCTCTTTGGGGCCCTGGGCTCTGGAAATTGCTGCTTCTGTCAATTGCCACAGTTCAGACTCTGTGCTTTCGGGTGCGGTGAATCTTATTTGTGCCTGTTTTTGTGAAAATGTGCTAATATAAAAGAGACAAAGACAGGTTATGCGCGTATGTTTTGGAAAGTGGCCCACAAAACCCCATTCTGTTGCTCCTCTCTGTGTAGTTTCAGAGTTTTGCTTACCCCTTCCCAGTCCTTGAGCCTATAGTTCCTTTGACAGCTGCCTCATCCACAGAGTCCCTCAGGGCCAGGGCTGTGGCCTCACAAGCAAATGAAGCCCAAGGAAGTGAGGAAGGCCCGCCACAAAGCCAGCCCTCCTCTCAACAAAGCCCCAAGCTCCTGTTTGCTCATTTGGTTTAAAACAAAGTCTCCAACTGCCTCCTGCAGCACCCTCCCTTTGAGAGTTCATGCTCAGAGCCACGGAGTAATTTTTATTGTTGAACAAACAGTTGCTTAAATAGGTTGTCTCTGAGTGGTCATTATCTCCCCATCTACCTCCACCTGCCACAAATCTCCTGGGGGGTAGGGCAGGCCCTGCAGCTGCTGCCAAGCCTGCCCACTGCTTGCCAGCCCTCATAAATAAGCTCCGGAGTATTAGCAGGCCAAGAGAGAGACTTGTAGCAGTGGGAGTGGTCGAAGGATCTGCAACTTTTAAGAAAGCGATCCAAATGTTTTGTGGCACACTTAGCACTTTGAGAGTAGGGAGGCAATGGGAATGGGGTCAGCTTTCCTCCTCAGGGAAATTACTCAAATAGGTTTTGAAATTTATAGTCTGTGTTGTGATAATAAATAAAAATAAAATATACATCCCGAACCCAGAGTTTCTTTGGCTGAAGAGGTCCACTGAGGTTGGCTCCCCCTACTGCCGTTCTCTGTTTTGACAAAAGAGTGGAGAGTAGTTTTCCAGGAGTCGCCATCAGCTGCTTGCTCTGGACTGGAACTCCTTCTCTGTGGCCCATCACTGACATCCTGATCTCTTCTCCACGCACATCTGCTTCCACTGTGACTCCTTTGGTTCTTTTCAGGCAGAGAAGCCCTCCTGAATCAAAAACGGCTTCACATAGCCATTAACAGCAGCACGCCAACAGAATGACAAAGCATTGTTCAGTGCTCCTCATCCTATTACCCATGTTGGTCCCCCCCCCCACCAACCCCACTGCACTCCACTGCAACTCACACCTATTTACAACACAACCCCAAAAAGGTGATGTACAGAATTAAGTTTAAACATTTAAATTCTAGAGTTGCAAGTTATGTATACAATTATATAATCAACATTTACAATATCATAGAATAACATTGCTTGGGGCAAGATTTTAGAGTTGTGCTAATGGGTGTTTTGTTTTCTAAAATAATCTTGATGTATTGTTACTTCCTAATGCATCTCATGAATTGTGTCCAAATACAAGGAAAACACTAGTTTTGAAATATCAACATCTGTCCCAATTTACTTGCTTCTGCATTATGATTCTAATTGCACTTGATATAACCTATTGTTGTTGAATTCCCTCAGGGTCTTGGGAAAACTAGCAAAAACAATGTGAAAGAGATTCCGTGTGTGAAATGAACAAACTTCTTTTTTTCCCCCTTATATTAAGTTAGAATTTATAACACTCCACAGCCCGTATGAAAAGCATTTCAAGTGATAGGGATGAAATTATCTCCTGAAACTAATTTCTCACATAAAACCTGAACTGGGTAAACTCTCTCATAAGCAGCCGACAGATAAAGAACTTTCAGTGAGTTAACTTTGGTTTTAGAATATTCTCGACTCAAATATATTATTTGGGCAAATGATTCAGTCATTTGTAGAAAGCATTTTAAAGGTATATGTATCTGAAATCTTTTGCACCTATCTTAAATTTCAAGCACAGCATTACATGTATAAAGTATTCTTAGAGTATTTGCCAAAATTTAGTATGTAATAAGACAAAACAATTAGGATGTATCTGTAGATTATATATAAATATCTATATACATACATATGTGTGTGTGTGTATAGTAAGTCTCTTGTTTAAAACATATTTATCATTGGGGGAAAGGACTTACAATTATTTCCTTTAACAATATTTTTAGTGCTTACATGTGCTAGATATTGTATTAAGCATTTTATATACATGATCTGTTTGCCCCTCACAACTTCTTCAGATACTCCTAGAACTTCCGTCTCACAGGTAAGAAAACGAAGAGGTTAAGAATCATTCTCAAGGCTAAGTGGCAGTCAAAACTGAACTCAGGTCCATTATGTCACGGAAACGTTATTAAAATAGAAGGCACTGAAAGGATTTTTGTTTGTCGACGACTGTTTTTCATGTAGCAGAATTTAGTGATACTAGGCGAGCCGATGTTTGAATATTGGTAGAGAAGCTCTCGGAGGAAAGAGTTGGGTCTGCAAAGAAAGTACGCCTTTATGACTGTGTTGTTACAGAAGACTTGGCAGCACCAGCTACTTTCACAATTCCCATGTATTGCTGTTACTTAATCAGTATTATATAGCACCACTTAATCCTTTTTATGGCTTAGCTTTTCTTATACTGTCCTTAAACCATTCACAGAAATAACGTACCTTTAAAAAAATCAACACCGCACTCTTGTTTTTAAAGTAAGAACACTTTATTTGTGAAAGTTTCTGTTAGATCACCACATTCATTATAACACAGACCAACAAAAGGATTACCTGATAAGGATTTAAGAGGTGAAACCAATTTAAAACAACTATTTATTGCACTGTCCTCTGAGTTCTGATTATAGAGCATGAGTCCTCTTGAACCATGGGGATGCTTAAAAGCATCTAGATTTAATTTTTTTTATCATGATATGATCAATTACTTCAGCAATATAACTATAATAAAATTTAAAAATAAATAAAAAGCATTTCAGTCCTGAAAACTTGCATGGATTTCTATTGTGGGGGCAAATAAAGGCTTTTTGCAGTCAAATATCCAGAATAGCTGGTAGTTTTAATTTCACTAAAATAAGCATGCTTTAAGTTGAAGAATTTGTAAGATTGTATTAGAGTGACAGCATCAGTCTGCTTCATTTGAGAATCAATTATCATCTAAACAACTATACAGGCTCTGTAATGATACGTGTCTGTGATATTTCCCCAAATTACCTGGAGCAAGGTAAATGGCATGAGAGCTTCAGTCGCCAGGGAAAGCATGAAAGGATATGCCACACCAGCTTGAAGTTATTCAGGAAAAATCTATAAAGAAAAAATAAGTGTCTGAGGCTACACAGCAGCTGTTTCAAATAATAAAATATCATTTGCATCTCTGCTGAAGGTTTTGGTTTTGTTGGCTGGTTTTGTTCCATGCATTTTTCCTGAACATGCTGCTCATTTTTTGAGCTTAGCCAGTTACAATTAAACTATCAAGTAGGTACACTTGTTTATTTCAGATATATGAGAGACAGTAAAGCTTCATTTTAAATAGAGATGCCCAAGAGGAAAGGTTAGAAAGTGCTGTGCAAAGCTGTGAAACACTGACTAGCAATTTAAATTGGAATCAGACAATTCAGCGTGAATAAGAAAAAACAAAAACAAAACAAAACCCTAACATACACAGTGTGTGCAATGGAGTGGATAAGGGACGGCAAAAGGGATTTTATTTTTAGAAGTCTTTGCTAAGTTCTTTATAAGCATCTCAATCTTTGTTAAAACGAAACAGCAGATACGCACATTTTCCTTAGGGGAGCATTTTTTTTTTTTCATATAAAATTTTAGTAGTCGGTTGCCTAGAGTGAGGCTTTTTGTAAAGAATATACAAATTGTATTTTTTATGGTTCTTTATTTATAGTGAAACAACCATTTTAATAAAATGATTCACTTAGAATATTTTACTGCTTTTCATTACGGATCTTCATATTTTTTCATATGTTCTTGCCTTTCTTCTAGTTAAAATTAAAATGTTTGACTCTGCAATTAATCCCAAATGGATTTGATTTTGAAGTACTTTATTCTTTCAAAAACCTTGCTAAAATATCTTTCTACAAACAAAGATCAAAATCAACACAAATGTTTGGCTACTCATATATAAGTCATTCCTGGGCTGAGTTAAATGTTACTCAAAGCAAATATCTACTGTTTATTTATTGGGGGTGGGGAGTGGGGTTGAAGTAAAATTAGTACCCAAAAAGAACAAACTGCCCTTGCCCCTTCCAAATTATAGGAGCAATATCAATACCCACCTAATGTATTTTTAAGGCGTTTTGCTTTGATTTGTTTTGTTGGAGGGATAGAGATGAGTTTTGTTTTATATTCGAAATAGCATAACCTAAAGTTCATTCTGTGAAAGGCTTTTCTCATGTGGTATGTGCTATCATTTATTTTAAATCATGAAGGAGAAATATTGTATTCAACATTGTGACTAATTATAAAGAAAATTCTTAGGATTATGCATCTGGACACCAGTAAATCCAATTTAAAGTAACAGGGCTTATATTTGTGAAGATGAAGATGGTAAAATGTACCCCATTATATGAATGCCTTTTGCATGCCTGTTAGCAACCTAAGAGCTTTGTGACATTCAACAGAATGCTTATGGTTCTAAAAAAGAAAAGATTGTATCAGTATGAATTATTTCTCATTTTAAAGGTATGATCCAAATCAATGTTAAATAGAACTGATGTTATTAATGTAAAATGAGTATGCTAAAATAAATTTTTAATTAGGGAGATTAAACACTGGAAAATTCAAAATCACATTCTGTTTGTTTTCAGTGTATCTTTTGCTGAAATGTCCCATATATTGCTTTGACAATATTCAGTAAACCTAAAGATTTGTAAATAAAATGAGAGATTCAATTAGAAAATATTTGTAAAGAAAAATCTTGCTTTTATTATGAATATATATTCTCACAAAATGTGTTGTAGCTTAAAATGTAAAAATATACACATGCAAACACACACACACACACACACACACACACACACACACACACGATCTCTCCTGTATCTAATTTGCTGAGTTAATGTTCCTTCTCAGAAAATATATACTTTGAATAAGATGGATTAAATATGTTGGTTGAATTGGAATGCAATAAAATGATTACATTAAAAATGACCATATTTAAGGGAAAAATAGCTAAGTTGAGCTAATTTATTATTATTACTCATTGCATTTAAAGAAATTTGGACTAGAGATCAAAGTGCATTTTGATTTGTTTGAAACTTGTAAATGACCCATTCCCAGATTTCCAGCCCCATAAAGTTAGAATGCAATCTCTGAGTGCTCTCTGCTCTAATCAAGAAGGAAGGGGCTTCAGCTTCAAATGTCAATGCTGTAAACATGTTAAATCTGGAAAATATTTTCTAAGCAAGCAACCATGTGTTAAATTTACCAAACTTGTCATGAAAGGGCTACAGCTGCAAACCTGCAAACCTCTCACTTCCATGAAGACTCCAGATGCTGAGACAGGGTAGCAAGGTCTTCATCTTGGCTCCGCAGCTGTTGCACCTTAGAACTCTGCCTGCCGCCATCTTTTTAAACAGTTTTTCACCAGGTAAAGAAGCAGTGATACCAGGAAGGAAAATCGCTGGCTTGCTTCAGAAGGTGCTCCGTATAACTTAGTACAAGATTGCCAACCCAAACATTCAGCCATAGATGAATGTTTGCAATCTGTCCAGCTGCCCGGCTAAACCAAATTAGTTTAACAAAAGCTTCCAAAATGCAGAGGGAAAATAATCAGCTAATTATAAAATTAAGCAATTGTCATGCGCTACTGCCAAAGAGGATTCCCATTAATATTACACTTATGCATCATTTTGTGAAAACTTTTTAAAAACCATGTTTGTTTCTTATAACTAAAAACATCTTGGGATAAATTTAAAACTTTGCTTTACTACAGAAATATAAAATCTGCCAGATATCATCATAAACAAAGACAATTTGATGAATTTTTAAAAATTACTAACACTACTTTTAACACCACTAGCATTATATGTAATATTTACAATATGCAATCTTCTTTTATAATGTAAAGTGTTTTTAAAATGAAATCTGCACTTAAACGCCAATATCCTCTCCTTCTGGCTTCTCACTTTATGACACTAACATAGGATCTCATTCACAAGCCAATTGAAATTTTAATAAAAGAAAGCAGGAGTTTCTAATAAACTCCTGCAGTGAGCTGATAATACTAAACATCTTTAGCAGCATGGTGTTTTTTATTATTATTTTAGCTGTATATTAATATGCTAGTATTTGTAAACTCCCCAGTGCCACTAGATTTATTTCAGAAGCCTTTACTACATTCTTCTACTGCGAAAAGTTTATATGACAAAGAAAAAAAATTTTTCGGTGGTTTTTCATCCAACAACTACTTGACAGGAAAATATATAGTTGACAAATGCGTTGTGACTCTGCATTCAGTCTTGGAAAGAAAAGTGACTGATTTCACTTATTGTGGTGCCAGTTCTAGGCTAACCAGGAAAACTAGCACAATCCACAACAGCAAGAGAGGCATTATTTTGGCTTTTGTTTGTGATTTAGCAAAGCATACTGACCTACATCTCTCACACCATACCTCCTTGCTAACTTTATCTTCTCTTCCACCCCCTCAATACATCCATCACCACCACCAACCCAGGTCCCCATCTGTGTTTCCCAACTAGACTACTACCACTCTGCTTTCTGAGCAACAGGGACTGTGACTGCATAGCTTCTACTTAAAATATAATATACAGGAACCCATGTTTACAATATAGTTTGCAGTGTGGAATTCAAATAAAACCATGGGGGATATTCTTTTATGACACTGGACATAATGTAGAATTGTTACTGTCAATAAGCAATAAATGAACCTCAACATATATTGTGTTTGATAAGGGTCAATACTAAGAGTTAACATTCAGACAGGGTGTACTATGTGCCAGGTGCTGTTCTAGCACTTTATATTTATATATGTGAACTTATTTGATCCTTTCCATAGTTCTTTATGACAGATATTGTTATTTTTTTACACTTTATAGGTAATAAAACTAAGACTCAGATAAGTAACTTGCCAATGTCACTCAACTAGAATGGCTGTGCCAAAATCAAACTTAAGTAGTCTGGCCATTCATCACTCGGCCTCCGTAAACTCTGTTGTATTAAGACTGAAACTGTCTTAATAATTGGTTTTTATTTGGGGTGGCACCCCTTCCACTGTTTTAAGCTATATTCTGGATGGCACGCTTTCCACGGCTTCTTTGCCTCTTATGTGCTAGGTTAGCAGAATGTCTCTGATTTCCTCAGTCTTAAATGCAGGAAAGAGAATGAATCCTCTCACCTTCAATCAACACTACCCCTTCCTATTTGATTAAGTAAAGACAATCAAGAAATATTCATTGTTGGCATTCTTAACACAAAGTTGAAAGGAAAGAGGAGCAAACCAGGCTGTGCTGGCCTAAACCCTTGTGAGGTTTAGGACAAAGCTCAGAAGATCCATGACTTGACAAGTAGGGGATCCTTACACAAAACTTTTAAAGGCACCCTTTCTTTCAGGTTATCAGAGCCAGCATACAAGGCTTGGAGAAAAATCCACCATTTGCAGTGAGCATCCTACACCAGGAATCCCCAACCTCCAGGCCACAGACCAGTAGTGGTCCGTGGCTTGTTAAGAACAGGGCTGCACAGCAGGAGGTGAGAGGCAGGCAGTGAGCAAAGCTTCATCTGTATTTGCAGTCGCTCCCCAGTGCTAGCATCACCGCCTCAGCTCCACCTCAGATCATCAGGCATTGAATTCTCATAGGAGCACCAGTCCTTGGTGTCAAAAAGGTTGGGGACTGCTGTCCTACACCATAGGTATCATGGTAACCATGGTGATCCTGAGACCAGCTTCAATGAGCTGGCCCAATGTGGAAGAAAACATGTGGGTCCCTGTGGCCTGGCCTGGAGAACCGTGATGACAAGAGCACACATTATAGAAAAGGAGAACTTTCCTCCAAAGGCAGGATGCTGAATCATTTCAATAAGGCAATGGTGGCCCCAGAGTCTGAGGCTGAGGTACAGTTTAAGCAGATGTACAAAATGCATCAAAGTTGACCCCAAATAAATTACATTGATTTTTTCCTCAAAGTTTCTTGTCTTTATCTCAAGACCAGGTATTGGTTTTGAGTTGGCTGCTATATAGGACAACCTCATGCCATTTCTTGAATTATAGCTCAAATGTACTCACATTGATGGCTGTCCAATATGGCTCATGATATTCATTCATTTATTGGCCATTAGATGTTCTGGAACTGTTTGCTATAAGCAGGCTACTAGAAGTTATAGGCACATTTTTAAAATTAAAGTAATATTTGGTGATAGAAATACCTTATAACTTTGTTTAGAAGTAGTGACTTCTATGAAATTTAATTACTTCCCCTGTGGCTTTAAATCAAGGGCAGCTTCTGTTAAGTTTAATTACTTTCCCCTGCCTTTTGCATGGCTAAGGTGTCATTGCTACTTACCCAGTGCTTCTGGCCAAAGTGAAAGCTTAGACGTGATTTGCTCCATGATATCAATGCCTTCCCTCATAATTTTACTGTTTTCCTTTATGCAAAAGCACATTTTTATGGACATTTTATTCATGAAATCTGGCTTTGGTATCTTGAAAATTATTTAATTAGTAACATGTGATTGATAGCTGAAACCTGAAGGAAAAAGAAATTTTGATAAATTTTAACACGAAGACATCCTGGATTTATTTTACCACTTCAACATACAAATGTTTAGCTTATGCCATGCAACAGTACACTAAAGGCATCATTATGCAGAATCTGCATAAAGGAACACTTTCTTAAGTTTTCTGAATGTGGCAGTTATTATTACTTTTATTTTATTAGTTGCGTGCCCGAACTAACAATTTTTACTACTAATTATGTCAACACTAATTCCAGTCTCTCTTCTGCCCCCTAACTGTCAAAGTTCACATTCAATTGTAGTTACCTAAAATGTTTCTCTTTATTGAATTGTCGTTGGAATGTATTCACAGAAGTGAATTCCTAAAAGTTTGCTTCTCTCGAGATGAAGTGGATCTTCATTAACATTCTGAAAATGAAATGCAGCTTCATAAAAAAAATAAGGCAGCTTTCAGACCATTTTAGAATTTCAGAGAAAGTTTGCATTATCTTTCCCATGATTCTATGCTGATGTCAGGCTATATTTCAACTGAAATGACAATGAAATCATTTCAATTCCATGCAATGTGCAAAAAAACAGTCAATTTTTCACTTGGCAAGCTGAAGTCTAAAGTAATTAAGCACTGCTGTGTGGGAGGCAGCTTCCTGCTCTGAAGTCAGCCTGAGATAATTACCATATTAAAGTCAAAACATCATGTGCCGCACTGATAGATAGATGGATGGAGAGATTGGGCATCTATTAAATGATCCATTTTGTTATGCTTCCTGGGAAATGTGCCATTGATGCCAATTAAGAAATATATATTCCAAGTGAGTATTTCTAAGTGACAAAACTTCTATCCAGTAAATTGAATTTATTATTTACTGATCATGAAGTACTTAAAGTCATAAAATCTAGAGAGAGAGCAACCTATGAGGAGAATTACATGCTCCGACTTGGTTTACAAGCCCCTCATTACCCAATTGCCACGTTAGCATAAAGTTTTCATGATAACATTTTCCGCCAAGGTACTAAGTTATTTCTGTCATGAAAACTTTAACTGAAAAATAATATGATATTGCAAATAAAATGTAAGCATTCAGACATCTCAAAGGCACAAATAACTAAAAAACTCACTTTTTATATGTTTAAAAGAAGGATAAATGATATGCACTTCAAAGGATTATCTCTCTTAAATATCTTTAAATATCTGCCCAAAGTATTGAAAAATGAAATGACCCTTCCTGAAAATATCAAAGTTGGAGAGTAATTTATTAACATGATTCATCTGAATGCACTACAGAAAGATTAAATTATGTTAAAATCTTAGCAACCCCATTTATTAAAAGTTAATAATTTATCAATATTCTTTCTCAAGTGACCAAATATATGGTATCATTTATGCTTTTATAATGATACCTGGTTAAGAATATACCAATAAAGTATTTTGGTCTGTAATTTAAATCTGGCTCCTATTTATCAAAGTTCACATTAAACTGTAGTGGATAAAAGACAGTTTATTTTTGTGTAAATATTAGTGAAAGGAGAAAAAAAAATATGTTGGCTGTCTGAAAGAAGAGGGCATCTCCAAGTCAAGATCTTTTTTTGAGTAAAGAATAGGCACCACTATGTCTACAGTGAAGGTTATGTTTGATCTTCTTTAACTACATACTTTCTATGGGATTTATTCACCACCTCCACTAGCTTATTGATACTATAAAGGATGGAGAACTAAAGCAATATCCCTTTAAAATATGTGAAAAGAACTTGGAGGATCAAAACTAATATATCTTTTGTTGACAAAAAAAAAGTAAAACAGTAAATTTTAAAATACAAAACTCTACCTATATAAGGATTAAACGATAATTAGTTTCCCCAGGAGGTAATCTACAAAATCGATAAACTGCCTTAATACCAGATTCCATCCATGCCCTCTGGCACATCACTTCATCAGGGGGCTCAGTAAGTCAGGCAGTCATTAGAGCAAGGCTGGCATTGCTAAATTCCAGGCTGTTCTGACAGACCGTTTCAGGCCTTTGGTTCTATGTGTTTCAATACACAACTTCAAAAGAATGCAATTTTAAATTGCCTTGTGTGGGAGAGAAGGAAACATGGAGTTTTTATTAGGACTTGTTTCTATGCCCTGGTATTCAACAGGGAAGTTCACTACCTGACTTACAGTCCTCCCTCTTACATTTCTAGCAATGTCATTCTCTTAACTATAAATGAATAGAAAAATAGAGGACAAGTAATAATAATGGAGAGTAGGACAGAGTACATATTTCCTTTGATTCTGTATTTCTACCTATATGTATAGACATACAGACACGTACATGCACACACATGCAATAAAAGCTTTGCATTTCAAACCAAGAAGGAAAACCATCTGAATTAGTTAAAAATGAAAATTAAGATGTATTTTGTTCTTGACAGGAGTTAACATTTCCTAGTGAACTTACGAAATTTTATTTTGTTTCTTCTTTGCTTCTGCTTTCAAATTTTTCTATAACGAAAATGTCTAGAGCTGGAAAAAATAGATTCCATTTTTATTTTTAATTTACTAAGCAATATTTAGTCATTTTAGAATACATTCTGAAACAAAATGAAGCATATAGGCTTCAGGGTGAGACTATGTTGCTCTGGATGGTCCTGGTTAGGAAACGGGAAGCCCAAGGACTCAGCAGCTGTCAGCCCTCCTGGAGGGAGAAGCCAGCCCAGGCCAGATGAAGAGCACTAAGAACCTTAAAGCTGGGGCTTATTTGGTCCCGTGGGTTGCATTCTGTAGATGCGAATAAACAAATGGGTTGGTTCTGAATGAACCAGAGAGTGTGAATTTGGTTTAATAACTAGAACTCTGGTCTGGAAGTAAGAAGATCTAGGTTTCTATTTCTGACTCTGCCACTGAATTACTTTGTGAATCAGTACAGTTTAAAACTTTACTTCTTTTTTCTCCACTTGTAAAATGGAGGCAATATTATGCTCAGCTCACCCTTTAGCAAAGCAGAATTAGCAAATAGATAAAGACGGTGTTTGCATTCAGAGAATGATTAGTTCTGGGAGAATTTCAGTTCTTTATTGTGGACTCTAGCATCATTTTCAGCTGTCAAAATCCAGGTGCTATTTAGAAACTTCAACCTCCAACTCTGCATTTATTTTCTGCCCTTTAAATGTCCATGGTTTTGAGGGTTTTTTTCACCATATTAACTGCAACAGTGAAATTAGATTGTTCAGCATCAGTTTATAGTCCATTTCATTCTTTAATTTCTGTGTTCAGAGATGATGAGTTTTGGTTTGCATCCACAGTGTTTCAGAAAAATAACAGATAAAATGGGTTTTCATTTAAAATGTTTAAACATTATTTTTAAAAAATCTGCCTTAACCTATTGCACTGGAGTATTGTGAATATAAATACAATAATACATATGAAAGCAGTTTAAGTTTTTCTAAGAGCGGCCCCAACTCTCATCCCTATTCCCTAATACACATTTTTATATGGCTCAAACCGACTTAAAGCTAACTTCCAAAGTCTGTTTTGGTATATTTTGACTGTGTATTGGTGCATTTGGTATATTTGACTGTATGTGTGCATTTTTAAGATAGTTCTCCTAACACACCGAAAAATGAAATAGATTAATTTTATCTCAAACTCCTAAATCAAATAAACAAGACATCAATGCATGTAACCTTTCATTCACACTTCATCTACCACCTCATTCTTTACTCTTTTGCACTTCACCCATGGTAATCTTCCTTCTCTCAACAAATGTCATATCCAGTAACTCAATCATACATCTTAATCAAAAGCAATAAGTGTAGCACACGACATGAAAGAACACCTACATAAACACAGTCTTTTGTGCCTTCAAGTCTCTCTCATACTGACACTGTTAACACAAGACAGCACTTCTCATCACTAGAAACACACCCTTGAATTCATGAAGTGTTCGACACTTTCTCTAACATCGTGGAACGACAGCCAGCAGCAGTGTCATCTGATTTTAAAGCACACTAGCGCTAAAGAGGTTTAAACTTCAAAATTAAGAAGAGATAAGAGAGTCTTTCATTTATTACCAAGATAGTTCCCCCTAGTTACTGGAATAATTACCTGACCCTTAAATATTATTTTTATATATAATTTGTCCAATTGCTCCTGGCAACTAAAGTGATAAAAGGAATTCTTTTCTATCTTCAAATTTTAAACCAAGGCAAAGAAACAAGATTTTTTGATGGGATGTGCTGACGGATTTTCATCAGATGTAGTTTTCTGCCATTTTCTTCAATGTCATCACCTTGCAAAAGTATGACCATTTTTACTGTGTGCCAGGGTAGAGTAAGAAACACAGCCATTCTCTTCCATCTCATACTTTTATAACTTCATTTGCTTCAAAATATTGTACTAATAGTACCCTGATTAGACCTCTATGTTCAAGAGGGTACAAATAGAAGAAAGGACTCTAACATAATCTTGAGCCCTTCATACAAAGTAGACACTCTACTGCTTTTGCCTATTTTATGTTAACTCTCACAACAACTCTATTAGACCAGTACAATTTTTCCCCATTTTGTCAATTAAAAAAAAAAAATGTGACTCAGAGCTAAGCAAGTTAGATCACAAGTGAGAGTACTAAATTGGATTATATTAGTAAGTTCTTGGTAAATATTTATTAGAAAATGTATAAATCCATATCTACTAAATATGCTCTACCTCATGCTAGGCAGAGACTCTCTAAGTGCAGGGATTAAAAATTATGTTTTTTAATCCTAAACTGCTCAAGACTTTGCATTTAGTTTTAGCACATAGTGTCCTACCAAATTACCTTTCATAAAGCAAAATTAGATATTATTTACCCCCTTTATACAAATGAGAAAATTAAAGTTCAGAGAGATATGTACGTACAGCTTGCAAATGTCAGTACTGGGGTCACACTTAGATTGCTTCTTAGTTTATCACATATTTGAAACCTTATGGTAAAAAAGAGACAGAGAACCAACAACTAATAAATTTACCATCAGAGAAAAATATTATCTTTGTAATAAATCTGTATAATCTGTGTTTCTCATGGTAATGGCTATTGACTTAAATATACTGAATGTAAGATCAAGAGGTCTGGTTCCAGTCCTGGCTTTACCACTTTTTCCAGAGAGTCAGTTTTCTTATTTAAGAAATAAGGAGTAAAATATCTAGTCCATTTGGCTCGCCATTGAATCCCCAGCATCAGTACCTGAAACAAAGTAAGTCCTAAATAATATATGTTGATAAAGAAATGAGATGAGTACCTCATGGGCAGTGCGTGGTAAGTGTAAAGTTCTAAGTAGAGTTGAGTAATATCGGCTGTGTGTGTGTGTGTGTTTCCCCATTAAAATACAAGTTCTTAAATATTTTTTTTGTAGAAAAAAAAAGCTGCCTTTTCAAATTGTTCAACAGCGTACATTTGTATAAATTATCTCTTAGTTGTTCATTTGGGTTGACATTTGCACCAGTCTTTACTATGATTTAAGCCAATAATTGTCTTCTTACCATGGTCTATGCAAAGATTTAGGTTAAGGGCCAATGAGCATTCTCCGTTAAGGGTCAGATAATAAATAGTTTAGTCTTGTGAGCCATACAGTCTCTGGTCAAAAGTATTCGACTCAGCCATTGTAATACAAAACCAGCCAGACGATATATAAGTGAATGAGCTAACCTGAGTACTGATAAAACTTTGTTTAAACAAACAGATAACAGGCCAGATTTGGCCTATGGCCTATATAGTTTGCCGACCCCTAACCTAGTATCTTAGGGACTGCCAAAAAGTGGCATGTCTTCATTATCATGTTGCCCCAACTGCTTTGTATAAGTTAGTGTTCAATACTACTTTGCTGAGATAAAAGTATTTTCTGAATTGTGCCAGGCACTATACTATGCTCATACAGAACATAAAGGAAAAGAGGATGGTGGTCTCAATTTCTTATGGTCAAGAGCACACTCATGTGAGAAAAAGTGTTGATTAAGAAACACACCCAGGAGAGCTAATGGGTCCACTACAGCCCCTTGTTAGTACAAATACCTGGAGACAGAAGGTGATATAACAGGATGTTTCTTTTAGATTTAGGGGCATGCTTACTCAAGTTTCTGCAATAATGAAGTATGAGCTATAATATCACACTAATGACAAAAAGAGAAGCAGCACAGGAGTGACCTTTATCAAGTTGAACATACCAGGACAAGTTTTTAGCAGGAGCCCATTTTAGAGTGGATTTTTGCGAGCAGGGTAAGTAGAGGGTAAGAGAAAAGAAAAGGCATCCTAGGTGGGAGAGGAAACAAACATACAAAGCCATAGAACAAAGCAAAGTAAAAGACAAGTTGATAAGTTACATGAAACAATAGGTGAATAACAAGAAACACTATCCAGGATTTGCACACCTTGCTCACTCAAAGTTAACCTTTTTTTTGTACACATTATTTAACTTGAGAAATGGAACTACAGTGTGACAAAAAGTTCTAAAAAAGCTAGCCCTCTGCAATGAGATGATTTCTGGAAATTAGTCTGATTAAGCACATCTGCCAAAGGTGAATTTTATTATGTGGAGGGTAGATTAATAGCAAAAGAGATAAACTCTTAAAGAAATTTTATGTTATTACAATAGCTTTAACCAACCAAAGTTCATTCAGTAAAATTCTCCTTAAGCAGAAGAATATCTCAAGCATAATACCCAAGCACAACAAAAATTCCCTAGACTGGCCAGCAATGCTGAATTACTTTTATTCTACAGTATACACCAGCTTGTTGCGTGGCTGCCCCCTGTACAGTCTTGAACTGACGGTACTTGCAACAGGCAACATCCATCAAAATGCAGCTGGATTTAGTGGACAAATAAAGTTCAGTAGCCAAATCTCCTTTCTTATTTTAGCTATTATAGAAATAAAGGTTGGTTTTAAATTATATGGGAAAATAGCTAACGCACACGCTCTCTACTTGGAAAAGCCTCCTGTTTGTCCTAGGGGTCAAAGTTTTGGCCTTCCTCATGAAAAGCTGTTCTCACTTCTGGGAATACTCAAGTGTCTCTCAGGTCTAGGCAATATATACAGCTTAGGGATGGGGACTTTCTTTGCCATTCATCCTGGAAAAACAAGGGTTAGGGTAGAGGTGGGGAGAAGCCTTGGTTCACAGATTCATGTTAAGAATTTGCTAGTTAAAAATAACTTTAGTTCCTGGAATTGGCCCTGTAAAAATATACATTTTTATTTCCTAGCAACCTAAATTGGCCAGATTTCTAGTTTTGTGGTCTCTGACTACATAATTCAAACAATAAAGTGAAGAAAGCCTTTATCAGTGGAAATTAAAATTAAAGACAGAGCAGAGAAACAAAAACAAATGGACAATAGCAAGCCATGTAATTTTATATGGTTACGAATTATCTCCAAGATTCTCTGTGGTCCTGTAACGTACTGCCACTTTAAAAGCCAAAGTAACCCATTACCTGGAATGCTCAAACAAGTAGATTGAAAACACTTCTCAGATTGATATTAATTACAATTAGTAAATTGCTTCATTTCTTTTAAATGCAAGCTTTTACTGGCCTTTTACTGGAAGACTGTGATGGAATTTCTCTTTGATGGGAAACAGAGAGTAAGTGCTTCAACTGGGCAAAGGCGCCAAGAGGAAGCACCAAGTCTCTCATCTCTCACACAAGATCTGCAGCGTGCATTCTTAAAGACAGAGTGACATCTAAAGGGATTTCGAAATAGCCAGGGCTGATATATGGCAGCCAAACTGACAAAGTCAAGGGCATTCATATTTTGGAAAACTGATGAGTGTTCAGGTTTCCTGTGCTTGATTGTCCCAAGTAACCATGAAAAGAGGATCAAATTCCGATTTTAATGACATGCCTCAGGGTGCCCTCAGGACAACTGCCATTTTTATCTTAGATTCTGCAGGTCCTCAGTGAACAAAAGGGGGGAAAATCAGCTTTGAATAGATTCCTTACGCTCTTGTCAAAAGTAATCCAACTCTGAATATCTATATCCCAAAATATCATCTCGCGGGCAGTTTTTATTAACCTGAAGAATTAATAGAGCAGAATATTTAAAATGGGGTTTCAGTTATTGATTCTCCAATTAGATATTGTGTTCCCTAGGTGCTGTGTATAATAATGGTTTTCGCTCAGTCTCCCGCACTCGCTAGCTCGCTCTTAACTCTCTCTTTCTCTCAGTGTCTCTGTTTCTCATAAGCATGCATGCTTTGAATACACATGTGGTGCATAATGACCAGATCTGGGAGGCAAGGCTGCATTTGTGGATTCTGATTATGCTTCTGAAAAATATCCTCAATCCCCAAATTTAGTCTTTTCCAAGTTTATAATCCCTGCTCTCCTTCTTTCTTTCTGCTCAAAATAATTTTTTTTGGAGTTGACTATCATAATATGTGGCAGCTTAGCCAGAGAGCAGGGCCCATGTGCTTGTTAACAGCACCCTGATGTTAACAATGAACTAATTACTTTTACTACTGATGTGCTCTGGGGCATTATTTTCGTTCTGTATGCTTTCCTACTGAACTATTGTCATTACTCAATCAGAGGACGGAGGAAAGCAAAGCAAAAAAAAAAAAAAAAAAAAAAAAGTAAACGCATTTTCCTCCACACGGCTGAAGCTAGAAACCTATATCCTTGGTCTTGCTTTCTCCGCTTTCTTTAATTGTGCATTCCTTGGGAAATGGGAATGCCTTCTGATGCATTTTTACTTATTTATGAAAAATAGTATAAAATCATGCAAAGCTCCTGGGATACTCTAGCACATTTATAACCATGATGCCCCAGTGAACTGCTTAAGCACGGATCAGCTGCAGACCGAGACGTTAACTCTTCCTTCTTTACAGAAGCTGCGTTAAAGTGGTGAAACAGTTTGTGGTGTATTTCCTTTGCGATAAAAGCGCCTCTGGAAAGGAGAAGTATGTGTGTTTCTCCATTTGCACAATAGTATTTCTAGTTTTATTGGAGTTGGGGGCCATGGAAGGGAGGGGAGCAATGGCAAAAGATTACGTTAACCCAGAGAAAGCTATGCTCAGAGAACATTTACAGTGGGGTATCATTTGCAGCGAAAGTGTTATTTTGCCTGAAGATAGAATTTGCTCACACAACTGATTTCCTGTGATTGTTTTTATACAAAACACCCACCCTGGACCCATTCGCACATCTACCCAAACAACAATATTTCACTTTCATGTCAAAAGAAGTTGGCATAGAAAATTCAGAACAAAACATGGAACCTAAGGCATTGAAATACTAAATAATGACAGGACCTCTCAGCTAGTCTTAATAAAGGAGATTAAAGCTACATGTAACTTAAGATGTATATTAATAAAACAAGTGGTGAAAAATAATAAATTGACTATCCTAATAATAGACGCATATCTTTACATTTCAATTAGTCTTTGTCCGATGGTGTCTTTTTTTCAACACTTACAAATATATTGCAATCATAGAAAAATGATGATTATCAAGCCAGAGTGTTCTTGAAGATACAACTATTTGGGTTGTTTTAAAAGAAGTAATCTTTCTCATAGAGCAACTTCTTATTCAAAGCTATCTCAATTAGAGGAAGAATCAATCACTGAATGTTCAGACACTGCTCAGTTTCCCAGAGCTGTCAGTGCCCACAATCTGCCTCACAAGGTTGGAATTCTGATAAATCAGAAATGTGAAGGCTGGGATCAGAAATCTTGAAGCACGAACAATAATAATTAGGATAGTCTTTATTGGTTCACAGACTACTGTTTAGAATTGGGAGAAAAAAAAATCACCTTCCTATAAATAACACAGCTTGAATTTCTAAAATATTTCTTTAAGTTTGAGTCAGAGATTCTCATTTTGATTCTTTTGTTCTTCCAATAGTTATTTTCACACAAGATGTTGAACGTTTAGCTGCTTTTCTATAGAAGAGAGACTGTGCTGATAGAATAGGTCTTTGTTCCTGCTTCTTTACTGAACTGAACAATAGCAACGGTGAAAAGAAAGAGTAGAAGTAAGAAAGCTGAATGAAGGCATCATTCGGCTATTATGCTGTATTCTTACCACACAATTTGTAAGTCTGGTTTAGTTTTGCTCTGATGTGAAACTGTAATTTTATGATGCAATATCAGAATTTTAGGAAGTTGTTTCTTTTGTAAAAAACAAAACAAAACAAAACAAAACAAAGAAAAAAAATAACTCCAAGGTACGACTTATTAGAGAGCACAACAGTAAGCAATGAAAATTGTAGTACAATAAATCTATCTGAAAAGGATCATACTAAGCTATAATACCTAGGCATCTTTCAATAGCTTTAGATCGGATCATGAAACTGAAGTGGGGGCCAGTGTAGAGATCTAGCAAAAGAACAAAAACCCTAACTATCTGAAAATTTAAATCAAAGCATTAACAAAAGTATGCTGACTTTGAATTTTTAAAGAGGTAATTTAGGGATTCCATAGCATATTTCAGTGGGAGAGGGGAAAAGAAAGAGCACGAAAGCAAGAACATTTGCGAGTAAGCCTGCCGATTCTTTCCAACGTGATTTTATTACTTAGCCTTGTGGATTTTTTTCCCCTCTATTGTATAGGTGATAGATTTGATTTAGACATAATTTTTTATCTCGGTAAAAATTAAATAAGGCTTCAGCAATGCAAAAAATTTAAATAATATTTTTGAAAAAGATTTTCTCAGGAATTTCTTTATAGGTTTATGTCTGAATTTTTTAGCCTCAGTCTGTACTTTCTATTATGATATATGTTTTGCTAATATTAAAATAATAACCCAAAATATTCCCATGTATCTCATATCAGGTTTTAACTGTGTACAATTTAGGAAAAAATTGCATAGAAACCAAAATTAAGAGAAAAGCTAAGCAATTATCTAGATGGGTTTAATTCCATAAGCCTTATGTGGACAAATGCAGGGTCCCATAAACATTTTCTCCTTGACAGGATAACAGTTGTTAATGGCTCAGAGAGATTATAAAAGGTTTATTTGAGCAGACTGAGATTGGCTCATGTCCTCATAAACTGAATGATGTACACTGATCAATTCCATACCAGCCGTTCCCACATATTCATTCACATTGTGAATAGAAAATATAAGATATAATTACAATGTTGCCTGAGCTGAGCTGAAACTTTTTCTATCTTCAGTTACCAACAACTTCCACTCCTTGCTATACAATTCTCTAACACGCAAAAAGAGAGTACCTTTACCTAGTTCTAATTTTAACTTGAAAAATCACATCTCAGAAACCCAATATCCTCTTTAAGAGTAAGAACAATCAAAAAGCTGCATAATATATTCATTTCATAGCGAATGACTCATTGAGGCAACTTCCAAGATATGAAAATGTATCTGTTAAGCTTAACCTTGATTTTATCAGAAAAGTAGTATTAAAAATACAAGCTGATTATATAACTATGGGAGGGAAAAGTAAGGCATTAGCAAACAATAAATGAAGAAAAAATAAATCTAAATGCCATCTTTATGAATGTATGAAAAAATGAATTGCACCAGAATGAGTGTGAGTTTCTAGCCATAAAAGTGTAGTCCACAAAAGAAGAAACATGCATGTTTTTTTAATTAATAAAGCACAAGTTACTAATAAATATTTGGAATTGCCTAGCACCTTCTCTCAAACCCTAGGCTACTTTATTTCTTACCATGTGTATGAATTTATAAGAGCAGGTATCTTTAGCACTATTCTGCGAATGACAAAGCCGAGGCCTATATTTAATTCTCTAAATTTTCTTAACATCAAGTCAGCATTCTTATCTTTTTTCTTTTTTAATACCTGAAATATCCACCTAACATATAATACACAGTAGGTGTTTTCTAAGTGTTCATTGAATGAGGAAACAATTTAATAACTAACTACATGCAGGATATATAAAAAATAAAAAATTTTTTTAAAAACTGAGTTCTTAAAAGCCCATTTTAAACTTTTGTCTCAGTTATTTTAATTGTGGATGCTACTAGCACTCAAAAGACTCCCAGATTGCCATGGTGTTCATTTACTCAACAGATATTAATCAACCATCACTGTATGACAGGTGTGCAGATACAAAGATGGATATAACATTTTTGTCCTCAATAAACTCATAGTCTAGTGGACTACAAGATAATGTCCTTATAATTGTAAATATTATAGTAGTTCCAAGAAAGAGTACCAAATACAGCAGGATGGTATGGGAGAGATTCAGAAGTAGCTTCCTGGAATAGATTATCCAGGTAAAGAGGAAAGGAGAAGAACATACAAAGGGATTCCAGGCAGAGGAGCTGTGCCAGGGGTTCCAATGACTATCTCGAGGCTTTATGATTCTCTAGGAGAACTTATAGACTTAGTGTATACTCATAGCTATGATTCATTATAGTGAAAGTATAGAAAGTGAAATTGGCAAAAGGAAAAAGTGTACGAGAGTCCAAGGGAAACCAGAGATAAAAAAGCTTCCAAGAGTCTTCTCCCAATTAAGTCATACAGGATTCACTTAATTCTCCCAGCAACAACTTGTGATGACATATGTGAATTGTTGCCAACCAGGAAATCTTGTTAGAGACTCAGAGCCCAGGGTTTTGACTGAGGAATAGTCATGTAGGCATCTTTGCTTAAAATGTACCCAAATTCCAGATTCTCAGAAAAAAAAAAAGGATGTTTAGCATAAAACCACATTATTTACATAAACAGTTTAGTTACTCTTATCAGTTGTAAAAATGATTTGAACTCTCCTGAAATCCAAGTTTCCAGGCACCAACCAGGGACAATCTTGTAAGCAGGGCTTTCAAAAGATATCGGTTAAGCCTACTGTGTCGACTCTTCTTTTCACAGGGGGTTAACCTGAATAACCAGATTGGCAGAAAACAGCTAGAGACTTTTCAGAGTGAAAGGAGCATCAGTTAAATATTGGGCTAAGACAAGAAATGTCCAGGCTATGGACATATGAGGCAATAGTTCTTGTTGCTGAAAAACATGAGTCAGTCAAAAGTTGGCTAAGGCTAGATTATGGGTGATGATGGTAAACTAATGAAGAGTTTCAAGTAGACGAGTAACAAAGTCAACAGACATCTGAAAAATCTAATATTTTTGGTTGTGAAGATATCACGAGAAACTGCTCCTCCCTTTCCCTCCTGTGTGTTAAAGAGCATAAACTTAGGCTCTAGATTCCTCACTCTAACTCCAGATCTGACACCTACTAGCTGTGTGACCTTGGACAATTAATTCCCCGTGCCTCAATTCCTCATCTCTAAAAATGGGTAATGATAACAATTTCATGAGCTTCTATGGGAGAATTAAGTGAGCTACCTGTATTTTATCAAATTAAAGGTGTTGTCAATGGTAAAATATATCAGAAAAAAAAATACTGCCAATTAAACTGTGACTCAATGTTTTCTCATCACTTAAAATGTTCATTTTAGCTATGATTTAGACATAGCTATTCTCCATTTATTATATAAAAAGAAAAATATCAATAAAATATATTGGTTAATGCCTTGCAAGAAATTAAATTATGAGCATTCCTTCTGTAACATTTGCTTCACTAATATTACATTTGAACTGTCTTTTCTTGCTTTTCTGAACATACACTATCTTTTGATTTCAGTGCTGAATCATAATGTAATCATTTTTACAATATTTTAACACTAAAACTCAACATGGGTACCAAAATTGCATATGACTCAACTGAAATGATGATGATATGAACAGCCATAATCAAGTTTGTGCATACGCAGGCAATGATGACTATGCCATGACTTCTGCCTGGCTGATAGCAATGATAAGATGCTATAAGTTATAAGGCATATTTCATTTGCAAAGATGTTAGAATGTAAAAAAAAAAATGTGCATCTTAAAATAAATGAAATTCAATAATAGAAGAGGTAGATTTATTGTGAACCTAATGAAGCTAAGCTTCAGGGCCTCTCAACTGCATAGGCCCTATGAGGGATCCTAGTAATATATTTACATAGTCACATGGTTTTGAAAATTGCTTATATTAAAAAAAATAGTTTAAAATTAATGGTCTAAGCTTCTACTTAAAGAAACTAGAAAAAGAACAAATTAAACAAAGGAAGTAGAAACAATACAATAAATTAGAGAGGAAATCAGTGAACTAAAAAATGAATAAACCTCAGATAAAAATTAATGACCTCCAAAGTTGATTTAAAAAAAAAATTATAAAATTTTAAAGTCCTAGTAAGACTGATAAAGAAAAAAATGAGAGAAAATTCAAGTCATTAATATCAAGAATAAAATGTGTGATACTGTTCAACAAATATTTTAAAAGATAATGAAGATACTATGAATTACTGTATGCCAATAAATTTGACAGCTTAGACAAAATGGAAAAATTCTTTAAAAACTCAACTTACCAAAATTAACATAGGAATAAAATAAAACATCTAAAATATCCCTATGTGAAATGGACAGACTGTGACATTTATTGAACAATAATCTTCACCTCCTAGTATTCATTGTCATTAGGTAATTCTTCCCTTTGAGAATGGGTGAGATTTGAACCTACTTCTAATAATAATATGAGGCATAGTTGATGGGATGTCACTTCCATGATTATGTTACATAATTTGTTAACTTCTGTCTTGCTATAAATTCTTGCTGGTTTTGATGAAATTGCATGCAGAGAGAAATTCACATGACAGGGAAATAGGGGAGCCTTCAGCCAACAGTCAGCAAGGAAATGAGGTCCATATTCCTTGAAAGGAACTAAATTCCACCAATAATGAAATAAGTTTGGAAGTAGATCTCCCCCGAGTTAAGCCACAGATGAGACCCCAGTCCTGACCAAACCTCAATCGCACCCTTGTGGAAGACTCTGAAGCAGAAAACTCAGCTAAGACTTGCCTAGATCCTGACTCTTAGAAAGTATGAGATAATAAATATGTGATGTTTTAAGCTGCTGAGTTTGTGATAATTAGTTACACAGCAAAAGATAAATAATACCTATTTTTATTGAATATGCAATAAATAATGTTCTTACAAACAAAACTTCAGGTCAGAAGAAATCCATGTGAATTCTATGAAACAACTGAAGGAGGAAATTATACTAATTCTACAAAAACTTATTTCAGAACACAGAGGAGTTGAAAATACTTGCCAACTGATTTAATGAGGTCAGCATATCCTTGAAATCAAGATCTGACAATGAGATCATGAGAGAAGAAAACTATAGACCAATGTCATTCCCGGAGCTGGACATAAAAATTCTTAACAAAATATTAGTAAATCAAATCCAGCTATATATATATATAAACATATATATATGTATATACACATAATGACCAAGGGGGTTTATTCCAGGAACAACATTTAAAAAGCTATCAATGTAATTCACCACATTAACAGAATAAATGGGACAAAAATCAACTCAATAGAAGCAAAAAAAAAAATTAACAATACCTATCTGATAAAACTCTAGTGAAGTAAGAATAAAAGTAAGACTAAAAGGGAATTTTCTCATCCTGATAGACATCTAAGAAAAACCTATAGCTAACATTATATTTAATGATTAAAGGTTAAGAGTGGAAACAAGACAAATATGACCTCACTACTTCTTTTTAAGATTATACTGGAAGTTCTAACTAACACAATGAAGGAGAATAAATGCATAAAAGACATAAATATTTTAAAAATAGTAAAACTGGAATTATTTGCAAACAATATAATTGTGTACATAGAGAAACCTATGAAATCAAAAAAAATTACAGATAAGTGAATTTAAGATAAGGTTACAGAATATAAGGTCAATATTTTAAAATCAATTTTATTTCTACATACTAGCAATGAACAATTGGAGCATGATATTTAAAAAAATGCAATTTATAATAGTACCAAAAAATATCAAATAACTAGAAAAAACTAAAATATGCGAATGCTACATCAAATACTAAAAATCAGAGCTGAGAAGTTAATAAAATCACAATATAGATGGAGAGATATATTATATTCATGGATTAGAAGACTCATAGCATTATAATGTCCCATTCTTTCCAAATTTATCTGTCTTCAGAGCAATTCCTATGAAAATTCTAGCAGGGTTTTTTGAAGCAATTCACAAGTTAATTCTAAGCTTGTACGGAATGCAACAGATCTAGACTAGCATAAGTAATGTTGAAAAGAAGGATAAGTTGAAGGACTTACATTCCCTGATTCTAAGTCTTATAAACCACAATAATTAAGACAGTGTGGTACCAACATAGGATATCAAATCAATAGAAAAATGAGTCACGAAATAGACCCTCACCTATAAGGTCAATTGATTTTCACCGCAGCACCAAACTAAGAGGGAAAAGACATCTTTTTAACAAATGGTGCTGGAATAACTCAATAGCTGTATGAAAAAAAAATAGTAAAATCTGAATCCCAATTTTTTCCATATACAAAATTTAATTCTAAGTGGATTGTAGACCTAAACAAAAAATCTGGAACTACAAAGCTTCTGAAAGAAAACACTGACACAAGAGAACATCTTTGCAAACTTAAGTTAGGCAAAGACTTCTTGGACGAAGCGCAAAAAGCAATAATCATAAAAGAAAAAATTAATCACTTTGCCTGCATTAAAATGAATTTTTCTGCTTATCAAAAGACACTATTCTGAAAATGAGTAGGCAAGCTGCAAATTAGGGGAAAATATTTGAAATACATGTATTTTAAAAAGCCATGTAAATACTTAAAGAATAAATATATAAATATCTCCTACAAATTCAAGGATAAACAGACAAACAACTAAATTTTAAAAGAACCGAAAGACTGAGACACTTTACAAAAGAAGATAAATGATGAATAAGCACCTATCAGTGTTCAATATCAGGAAAACACTAATTAAATCCACAATGTGATACTACTTCACACTCACTATAATGCATAAATTTAAAAGATTAAAAACACCATATGTTGGTGAGGGTATGACGCAACCAGAACTCCCATACTGGGGGAAATATAAAATGAAACAACCATTTTTAAAGAACTGTGTGGTAGTTTCTTGTAAAGTTTAATATATATTATCTACAAACCTGGTATTCCATCCTAGGTATTTACCAAGAGTAAATAAAAATTATCCACAAAAAACACATATATTCGATTGTCAATAGGCCAAAACCTGGAAACAACTGAAATGTTCATCACCAAAGCAACGAATAAATAAATTGTATTATATTCGTAAAATGAAATACCACTCGGTAATAAAATAATAAAGTACAAATTCAAACAACAACATAAATAAATTTCAAAAACATTAAGAAGAGAAAAGGAATCTTGATGCAAAAATAAACTGCATGTTTTCACAAAACCAGTCTAAGAAAATAGAAGTGGGAAGTGGTTGAATTCAGGCATGGGAGTGGTAATTGGACAAGAGGCGTGATAAAACTTTCAAGGTGGTGAAAATGTTCTATATTTTTGGTGAGAGTAGCGCTTACAGGGTTGGAAATAATTGTCAAAATTTATCAAATGAATGATTAAGACATGATTGATTTTAATTATGTCAATTAAAATTATTTTAAAATTACTATTCAACAAGTATATATTGAAAACCTACTATTTAGAAAGTACTATGCTATGCTATGAGAATGCCACATTTTTTAAATTGAGAGGAGGGTAGATACATACATACCTTCAGCCAAGTAGTCTTATTTCTGCCCACATTGCTTAGTTACAGAAGTTTAAAAAAACCTGTACCTTCACAGCTAATGCCTGATTAGGGAATATTCTTATTCCTAAAACTCAGAAGAAGAAAACAAACCAACTAGAATTACTTCTACAGAATAAATGTAAACCCCTATCCAAAAAAAGTAGACTCCTCGAAATGAAAATAATCCAATGCATTTAAGCAGGTAGAAAATATCAGAAATAAATAAAAGGTCAGCAGGAGAGAGAGAGAGGATTAACTGATCATACGAAGGCCCTTTGGCTAGGATGCCCTGTGACCTCTCTGGTCATAAAGTGACTGACTTTATAATTGTTGTCACTCATTGCTCCCAACAAGTTTTCTACCCCAAAGACCAAGGTCTAATCTAACTAACACTCTTTGCAAATTGTGGTGTTGTGATTTATATATTTCTCATATATATTTGGTTTTTGCCCACGGTTTCTGGCTCCCAGCTCCCAAAACCCAAAAGAGTTGGTTTCAGCAAAGTGAAATTTGCTAGAACTGTTCTGGATCACAAAAACATGTGGTTTGAGAAGAAAAAAAAAATATAAGGATGGAGGATGAGGAATCTTTGATTCCTGGGTGGCTATGTGGTCACCCATAGTATGGAGCAGCAGCTGTGCCAAAGTCAGTTACTAAAAGTGAAAGTTACTGATGGGATTTAGAGACGGATTCGACTCCTGAGGGAGTGGATCACCTGATGCATAAGGAAATGCAGACTAACAAGAAAAAGGCAAAATATTTTATCTCTTGGTTATTATCATCTTTAATGGCTAGAACGAAAGTAACAGAAAGTGCTGGATTGGGTCTTAATGCTAAACTAAGATCAGATTTGGGTCAGTCTGAGCTTCAGCCACTAGCCTCAATGTCTTATAAAGGGAAAAAATGTGCAGAGACAACAGCAAGTATATCTAAGACCTCTGGTCACTGAGAAGAAATCAATGTGGAGGAAGGGCAAAACCCTGAAACTATGAAGCCAGGAAGTATAAAGTGAAGGTGTTGTTTTATTTTGTAAATGCTGTTGTCAGTTTGCTGAGGATCCTCTACAGAAATGGCATTTTCATTTCTTCAGACCAAGGAACACACTTTACAGCCCATAATGTCCACCAATGGGCACAGAGAGATCCTCCTCAAAGTAATGGTTTTACTAGAGAACTAAACAAGCAGTTAAAACATTGGTTGCCTAAAATGGGGAGGGGGGCGGTAAAACATGAAGGGCTGACTTATACACCTTCACAAGTATGCTCACACTAAACACGAACAAAAGTAGGGCTAAAGGAGTGTCCCCATAGATTTCTCTGTTTTTCTGCTGGATCTGGGGAAGAAAGGTAGGGAAGGTGCTGGTGCTCTTTCTTCCCCACATCACCTCAACTGTTTTCTCCTACATGATGCAGTGGATCCAGGACCAGGGCTACAACTACAGGGGCTGGAAACAAGATGATTTCTCAGCAAGAAACTGTGATTGTGTTTTTAACCTTTACGTCACCATTCCTAAGGGCCTTCTGGGCAGGATGTGCCTTTACCTCATCTGGCAAAACCAGAATTAATAGTGAAAGCAGCTTTATTGCCTATGATAAAGATAGCCCCCTAGTTCTCACCTTTATCTTGTCTGTGTACCTTTACCATATCTAAATAGAAGTGGACTGAGGGGGAGGCACTGACTAGACTAGAATTGATGCCAGCAATTGAGACCAGCACCATGCCCAAAATTTGTGTCCCTTTCAAAAGTGGAAAAGTTTAGATATAAACAGAGAGAAGGAAAATTAGTAGCTATAGGTAGATTTGAGAATAAATGCATTATGTATTAAGAGAAATCCAATATTACATTAATCAACAGATGTTCAGAGCAAGAGATGATATTGCCCCTGAGCTCCATTATACCTGATGCCTAAAAGGATGAAGCTGTGTATTCTTGACACCATTCCTGGTTTTAGAACCTAATTAGTGAATGGAAGGCTGAAAACCTGAGAGGCCTTGCCGTGGGAGACATTTGGATACAATATGACAGACTGGATAGTTAGTAATGACTGAATGAGAATCTAGTATCTTTTGACTTTTATGGTTGTTTTTTTATAAGGGACTGTTCAAAGACCATGGGGAGTGGACTGTGATATCGTGACTTATATTTCCCTTATATATTGGTCTTCATCCATGGGTCCTGGATCACAGCTCTCAAAACCCTCGAAATTTTGTAAGTGTTGAGAGTGATAAAGATGTCTTTTGTGATGATAATGAGGTGACTTTTGGAAAATGCCTAAGGATGGGGCAGGTCACCAGTGGAGCCCAACATATAATTAGAGATTGTAACTTTAAGTCCTGCCCCTTGACTTTAAGAGAAAGCGGGGGAGAAAAGCTAATGAAAACCCAAAAGGAATGGGCTTGAAGAGTTTCCTGTTGGTGACCATATGGAGATTGGGGATAGTGATGCCCCTGGATAGGGCATGGAAGCTCAATGTTCTTTACCTTTACCCTGCCCTATGCATCTTTTCCATCTCATTGCTCTTGAGTTATATTCTTTTATAATAAGCTGATAATCTACTAAATAAAATGTTTCTCTGAGTGAGCCATTCTGGCAAATTCATCAAACCCGAGGAGGAAGTCATGGGAACCTCTGATAGCCAGCTGGCAAGAAGCACAGATAACAAACTGGACTTATGATTGGCATCCTGAATTAGAGGAGGTCATTAGAACCTCCAATCTGTAGCCGGTTAGTCAGAAGCCCAGGTCCCAGCCCAGGCTTGTGACGGGCATCTGAATTGGGAGTGGGGGTATTCTCGTAGGACTGAGCACTCGACCTGTGGAATTGACATTATCTTTTGGTAGTTAGTGTTAGAACTGAGTTGAATCCTTGGTGTGTGAGAATTCCTTGGTAATGTGTGAGAAGTCCCCACACTCCTCCCCAACAAAACCTTTGGAATTGAGTCCAGGAAACTAAAAGACAAGTAAAATAGTGGCAGAACCTATTCAACATACTTTCAAAACACTGCACTACACAATTTCATTTAATTTTCACTGTTTTAGTTTTGCAATAAGGTTGGGGGCGAGGTAGGGAGGACTCTGTGGAAGAATTTGAAATTAAGATATCCTAATCTATTTACATATTTTAGTAAATTTTTTGCTGCTGCTTGTTAACTTAAATATGATGATAGTATGTACTTTGTTTTAAAATAGAATCAGTTAATTTAAACATTTAAATAATTTAAATCAAGCCTAGAGTGATTATCCAACTACCTTTTCATTTGTTTAAACATCTTTGCCACCATTTATTCATGTTTCTAGAGGCTTTTTGCGGTTGAGAAATTATTGTGCACTATTTTACAATCCATGGGGGAATCATGGGGACATATCACTTGGTATACAATACATAGCTGCTCAATACACATTTGTTAAATGGATGAATAAACAAATGTCATGATCATCAGAGCCAAAATGTCATAATGTCCTATACCAAATTCAGAACTGAACGTGGTTCAAAATAATGTAGTTTAGATTATGGGCTTTGAGATTAGTCTCCAAAGTCTTGGTCCCAGATTCTAGCATTTTCATACATGAGATTCTGAGCAAATTTCTTAATTTTTCTAAGCCTTAATTTTATCCTTTGTAAAATGGGGATAAAATCTATATACACTTAGTATAATTATAATAAAGATAATATGGACAAAGCATTTTGCAGCTGTCCTGTAAAAATCTCTCAACAAGTACTATTGTTGCTATTATTTCTAAGGTGTTTTCTATTACTGTTTTTTATATTATCATTGTTAGAGTATAATAGCTAAGAGCATGAACTCTGGAGCTAAGCCCTCTGGTCTTTAGTTTTCACATCTAAAAGATGATAATGATGATAGTACCTACTGCATTGGGTTATTATGAAGATCAAATAAGCTGACAGATGACACGCCAAGAATAGTAAAAACATCAGTAAGGGTGGTTGTTCATATTGGTGGTGGTGTCACTAAGTGATATACCCACCTGGGTCAGTGTGCTTCCAGTGTTAATTGGTTTGAATTCCAGCTCCGTCTATGTTTTATGATGTGTTCTTGAGCTTTTACTATGTGTTAATTAACCGTTCTGTGACTCAAGTTCCTCACAAGCAAAGATAAAATAGTAATAGTACCATCACATGAAATTATCATTTGGATCAAATGAAAGAATTCATGTAAAACCTTAGATTAGGGTCCTAGAGAGAATGAGCAAGTATAGTTGTCCCTCCTTCTCCACAGGGAAATATGTTCCAAGACCCCAGCAGACATCTGAAAATGCAGATAGTACCAAACCCTATATACACTTTGTTTTTTCCTATGCGTATGTACCTAAAATAAAGTTTAACTTATAAATTAGGCACAGAAAGCAATTAATAACAATAATAGTAAAATAGAACAAATATAACAATTACTACAACAAAATTTATGTAAATATAGTCACCAGTTTCAGGGGATCCCTTGATGAAGTCTTCCTACAGGCTCAAGGCTTTCTGGTACAACATGTTGCCATTAATCAGAACACGTTTTCTGTTTACGTCCTGCATCTGCAAATTTAATGCCTTTTGCATCTCAACAAAGCCCTACCACACAATGTGGCTACAACTTTTGCAGTTTGAGGTGCAACAGAAAAACTAGCACACATTTCTTTTCACTTTTTCATGATTTCAGAGATAAAAGATTTATTCTTACTGTAGATTTTAGCAACCTCAGAACATAATTTTTTCCCCTTTTCATTACTGAGAACTTTCACCTTTCAATTTAAAGTAAGCACTTTATGGCTTCTCTTTGGCATATTGGAATTGCCAGCATCACTACCTTGCACTTTGGGGCCATTATTAAGTAAAATAAGGGTTAGCTGAACACACATCCTGTGATATCTCGACAGTTGATTTTATAACCAAGATGGCTACTAAGTGAGTAAGGAGAGGGCCATACACAGCGTGGATAAGTTGGAAAAGGGATGGAGCAGGAAAGGTGCATATTTTATCAAGGCTACTCAGAACAGTGTACAATTTAAAACTTATGAATAGATTATTTCTGGAATTTCCCATTTAATATTTTAGTCTATGGTTGAATTTAGGTAACTAAAACTGTGGAAAGCAAAACCAGATAAGGTTGGAATATTGTAATTAATTATTGTTGTTGTCATTGTGTAGAAGTTATCATCATCATCATTGTCATCATCTCTGCAAAGGAATGCATATTTATTGTCTGAAAATATAAATAGATAAAACCCTGTCTACAATAAACATATAGGCAAGATTATCAAATAGCATTCCTTTAGTTTACAAACCCAACAGTTTATTGTCAAGATCCTAATTTTCTTATCTATTCTTTTCACTTTCCAATCCATCTAGATAAGTCAAAATTTCCCCCATCAAAGCTACTCTTCCTTATTAGTTTTAGAGGCTATTTTCTCACTAATTCAGCTATTCCTTTAGAACTAAAAATGTAATAACTACAAATACTGTCCCATGGAGATCAAAACATGTTAATTCTGTTCCTAAAATTGTCACAACTTGGATGTTGTGGGCTAAGTCATCAATTCTCTGAGTTGTGTACATTCTTTCTCTGTAAGTATGTCTATAAGCTAACCTGAAAACATATACATACCCAAGGTTGCATGTAAAACATAAACCAATTCATCTCACTGAAAAATACTCTAATTTGATTTTAATTACCATCATTAAAATTCCATGGAACTGCATCAGTGACATAGTTGCAGTTGACCTTCAGCATTATTGGCCAAAGCTGGTCATTGTAAATCCATGCCCTCTAACTCTCTGTCCAATGGGTAAGCATTATTCAGAAAATAATGTATGTAAAACCCCAAAGCTGAGTTGGAAGAGATATTAGAGATCATCTGATGTAATCTCTAGTTATATAAGAACAGAAAATGAGAGTAAAAGATGTTAAATAACTTGGCCAAGGCCATAAATTTATTTGGGGTAAGTTTAGCAGTAAAATAATAATAATAATAGTGATAATAGAATACATTCAGAAAGCTCTTTACAGTTTGGAGAGCACTTTCAGATCTATTTTATTTCACCCTCATGGCAACTTGATGTGGTAAAAAGAGGATAAGTATTATTATCTAAATTTTACAGGTAAGGAAACAGGCTTAGAGTGAAATAATTTAATTAAACTAACCCAGCTTGTATGTAGCACAGCAGAAATCAGAAGCCAGTTCACTCTGAATTCCTATGCCTTGCTTTTTTGACTCCTCAGACTCTAATATCTTATCACTTAATAGGAGAAAAGATGTGTGCTATGGTCTGAATGCATCGCCTCAAAATTCATATGTTCAAATCCTGTCCCCTAAAGGTGATGGTATTAGGTGATGGAGCCTTTGGGAGTTTTCAGTCATAAAGGTAGAGCCTCATGAATGCAATCGTCACCTTATAAAACAGGCTCCAGAGAGATCGCTTGCTACTTTCACCATGTGAGGACATAGCGAGAAGGCACTAGCCATAAACCAGGGAGAGAACCCTCACCAGAACATAATCACTTTGTTCTAGACTTTGATCCTAGACTTTCCACAATTGTGAGAAATAAATTTCTATTGTTTGCAAGCTATCAGTTCTATAGTATTTTGTTATAGCAACCTGTAAAACTAAGATAGTATGTTTCAAGTTTGTGGCTTTACCACTTGCTTTGCAGTGGGAAGAATATAGAATATTTCTTAGCATTTTCCTAATATTGGAGAGACAGAAGGATTTTAAGACTTTATTCCGTCTTCCCATATCAAAGCAGTACTTCACATAGGTCATATCTGAAAGACCAGCCATCTATTTGAAGATAAAGTATTTTTCAAAATCTTCAAAGAATGTGGTTTCAGCCAACTTCATCTACAACATATTTTTTACAATGAAATTTGACCAATTAGTAAGTCTTTTATGCTTTACCTCATGGAATAGGAAACCAAAATTTCTTTTGAATTCAAATTCAGATTAATTCAACTATTCTAAAGTGATAAATATGTTTAAATTCCAATATCTTTTATTTAAAAATGGCAAAAATAATTAGTGGTTTAAATACTTATAAAAGGCCCTGATGAACTTAATTCTATCAGTGAAACATCTCCCAAGCTACTGTGATTGGTTTACTGATGGGCATGTAACCCAATTTGGGCCAATGAGACCACAGGAGATGGTTTCTAGGGCTTCTGGAAAAGAAGAGATGTTTTCACTGCTTATCGGATATAGAAGAAATAGAATATTGCCCAGGAGCTGTTTAAAGCCACTTCGAGTCTGCCAGACTTGGCCTAAAGCCAATGTTGGAAGTTAGGAAACCAATAAAACTAGGTATTTGGTCACATAGTTGATACATTGTATACAACCTTATTTAAAATATGGCCTATTTATTCACTTTTAAGTTACATGAGCTTCCAACTTTTTAGCTCTTTTCATGCACACATACCTCAGAGATATTGCATGTTCCGTTCCAGACCACTGCAAAAAAAGCAAATATTGCAACAAAGCAATTCACAAGAATTTTTGGTGTTCCAGTGCATATAAAAGTTATTTACACTATACTATTAAGTGTCATGCCATTATATTTCAAACAAACAAACAAACAAACAGTGTACATACCTCAATTAAGCAATGCTTAAGTGCTGAAAAATGCTAACCATCATCTGAGCCTTCAGAGAGTCATATCTTTTTATTGGTGGAGGTCCTTACCTAAAATTTCTAAAAAACAAAACGTTTGTAAAACGTAATAAAGTGAAGAGCAATAAAATGAGATATGCTTGTGCTAAGTTCCAGGCTTGAACGCAGTGCATGCAGTGTATGTGTGTTTAGCAGGCAGTAGGTGCTGGCCCTTTCAAGAGGTGGAGGAGGCAGAAGACGGAGATAACTCCCCAGAGAGGTGGGCAACATCCCTATTCCCCTTGGGTCCTGCCAGTATGTTGCACGCTATCTTTTACCAGATGGGGCACAAGATATATCGCTCAGTACTGCCACATATCTGTGATCTGTATGGCCAGAGAAAGGCCGCATCCCTCTCTCTGTCATTGATATCAAGGCTTTTAGGGGCTATAGTTGATCAGACTACCAAAGTCTTATCCCCAACATGACCTAAAGACAGAAATACCTCTGCTATCTACTGATACCCATTACATTGATGCCTACAACGATCATCCACAGATAACCTCTCCAGGGAAGTGCCACCCACCTTAATAGGAAGTGGCCAGCTCCAGCCCTGCCACACTCCAGTCTTTAACCACAAGGAGGAAAATGTGATGCTCAGAGTAGAGAGCTGACTGGGCCTGCATCAGAGATGAGTAGTCGCAGTCTGAGGGGCCAGAGGCTGGTGTAAAGACCAAACCCTATGCTATTTTGCTAGTTTTCTGCTCTGTCCTGAGCCCTTTGCTCCTTTCCTGAGATGACAATAATCCTAAACCCACTGTCGTTATGCTGAGCACGACAAGAAACTGGCGCTTTCCATTGTCTGCTGCCCATATTTCCCTTAGTTTCTTGGTCTTTATTAGTCAAGGTCATATTCTGGAAAACCCAGGCTTTTCCTTGGTCAGCTATCTGCCGCCAGCATTGTCATCTCTTCTGCTGAGTACTGCATTCCCCCTCCTCTAACTCATCTCCACAGATTCTTGGGTAGATTTGTTTAGCAATAAGCCTGAGGAATTGGTCCTATATTTCAGTTATGATTATACGAATAATAAGGAATTTATTTTGTATGTCTTGTTTTTTTCCAAGCCAAGAACACGGTATTTTACAAGTATACGGACACCAACTCAAGTGAGAGACCATCAAGCTTTCCATTTACCCTATTCCAAAATAGTGGATAAGAGCCCTGTTTTAGAAACAAGAATGTGAGAGAGATTTCATCTCCACCAAAGTGCCACTGCCACCCTTGTTTAATGAAGAGACTTTCTGCTTCTGTGGATTGTCATGCTACAGAAAATTCGACTGCAGCCCCTAAAAGATCTCTAAATTCTTAAAGGATATTTAAATTTCTCCAAGCTTTGGGTTAGCCATGTACTGCTCACCATCTTCCGACTCATAATCAATTATTATGAATTAGACTTCATAGTCCAACTCCTACAGATAGCAAACCTGGCCACATCCTTGGCTTATAAAACTCACTGCACTCCTCAACCACAACACCCTCTTTGACAGCAACTATAACTTACAGGCTTATGGTCCCCTCCCTTTTCTCTTATACTATATACAGTAGTAAATAAAACTGTATTTACTCAGAAAAACCTTTAGAAAATCCTTGGGTAAGCTGAGGAATGGGATCATCATTTAATAGAAGTTCCTGGATAGGATGTTTTATGAGAGATAGTCTGGCTTTCCTCTAAATCCATACACACCACTAAGCCCCAGAAAGAAGCTAGAGAGGGATATATGTGGGTTTTAGTTGATGCTTTTGGTCTTCCAAGTAGTTTTTTTTTCCACCCAAACATCCCCCTTTTTATTCTGCTTACCACATTCTTAGAGTCCTAAGAAAGGAAATACCAGTGTCTTAGTCTATTCAGGTTGCTATAGCAAAGCACAATAGACTAGGTGGCTAATAAACAAAGAAAATTTATTACTCACAGTTCTGGAGGCTGGAAGTCTGAGATTAGGGTGCCAGTAAGTTCAAGTTGTGGTGAGAGTCCTCCTCTGAGTTGCAGACCACTAACTTATTGTTTCCTCACACAGCAGAAAGCAGAAAGGAGAAGGAAGCTCTCTTGGTTGCTATCTGGGCACTAATCCAATCACGAGGGTTCCATCCTCATGGCCGCATCTCATTCTAATCACTTCCCAAAGGCACCACCTCCTAACCCCCTCACATTGTTGGAGATGGGGCATAAGTAGAATATTAATTACATTTTGGGGGAACACAAACATTCAGTCCATATCAAGATACACAAAGATGTCTTGACCTGCTGTAATACTTGGGCCTTTGGGAAGAGTGAATCCCAGAGAGCCAGGCCCAGGAATTTGACTCCCACCTTCACATAATTTTTTATCAGGTCTTAACTCTCAGTAAATCAGGGAAACCCTAGCCCATTTGCACCTAGAAGTTAGCTCAGTACTCTCAACAACTTCATTATTTTGCCTTTTATTTCCCTTAAACATGTGCTTACTTCTTTAATATGTAGAAGATACAGTCTCGCCTGTTATTCAACATATTCCCTAACCTTGAAAATGTGGTCCCAATCTAATTTTTTGTATATTTGTGGGGTTGTGTATTTCATAATTGATGGTGTCTAGTTTAAATGGTAGCTTTTTCTCTATGGGGACATTTTCTTGATTTGGAGCTTCAGTCAGACCACCTCTTACGAATTCATAAAATCCGTAGCTATTTTTCCAGTAGAAAGCAGGTGGAAGTTCAGAGGAACAGAATGAGTAGCAGACATAGGTACATTTACAATCTGAGGCTCTGGTGATGAAAGGAATGTGAAGAAGTGTATTGGTATGTGAACAACAACTTTGAGTAAATTATATATTCTATCACTAAGCCCAGAGCAGTATGGTACTAAAAAAAAAAAATTAGAAATTCTTCTTTCCATTCTTCTTGTGATTTTCTTGCAAATAGCATATTCACTGATGTTTTTGGAAGAGCTCTGTTATTAGGAAAAAATCTTAGTAGGAGAAGTAGGCTATAATAGTAAAATATTAATTAATAGTTGTTCTAATATTTCCAGGAAGAAATAATCTCTCATGTTTAAAAATAAAACTAGAATGTCTTATTATTTCAGTTAATACAATTCAAATAGTTACTTGTCAGTTATATATGGCAATTTGTAGGCTATTAAAAAAGCAACATACTGTTCCTGCTCTTAAAAGAACTTCAGATCTGATCAGGAAAATAAAGGTATCTAAATGCTAGAGTATGGTAAAATCTTTTTGTTCTTTTTTAAATAAAAATATAATTTTTTAATTTTTTAAAAATTATATATTTTTTTAGTTTTAAGTAAGAATATGGTAAATTTTTAAAAAGAGAATCACATATATTTGAGACCAATGAAAAAGGACTTGGGCTTTGTGGAGGTAGAAACTTCAAATCAGGACTTGAGAAACGAGGTAAGATTTCCAAAAGGAGAACTCTGGGAAGTTCTTTAGAAATTCATTGATTAATTCATTGATTAATTAAGTTATGTATTAGCAACTGAACTAAGAAATTTATGACTGAGAGAAAAATAAATTGTTGTTTAATATGTGAAACTTTTCAGCTGCTTCATTTGGGAAGCTATTGCCCTCAGCAAGAACACTCAATGTTGCCCTCTGGCAAGACACAGCTGGAACACTGAAGTTGAGTACCTGTGGTTTAAATTAAGAAACAGCTTGTGATATTAAATTTAAGACACTTTTGAATAAAGCAATAAGACACGTCACAAACTTCACAGAGATATAGCCTTTCACATGGTTCAGCAAATACAGGAGTGGTATTTTTTACTTATTCATTTCATATGCATTCACTGGGTACCGTTTATCCCATATTGTACTAATTACTATAAGGATGTAAAGAAGGTGTGGAAAGAGTCTTTGCCCAACAGATTACCTAATATCTAAGAGGTGAAATGAGATATGTAAAAATGACGTGGGAGAAAATTTCCAGACAAAATACGAGAAATTGAGAAATGTAAAATTACCTACAATTTTTTTTCTGCCCCAGGGGACTCAAAGCATATCACAATTGCCTGGCAGAGAGTGTCATCCTCATAAGCATTTTACAGTGTGATTGGCAGAGATGCAGAGAATCTAAGTGATCTTCATAAAAGCCAGGTGAGTTGAGTGGGAGAACCAGAAATTAGTTTTCTGTGTGGTATGTTGCAAGTAATATTGGTCAGTCCAGAGCCAGAAGTCCTCAAGGTTATTTTCCCTCTACCTTCTGAGCCTCAGGTGATTTCAGGAAAGTTCTTTAACAACTTGAAATAAGGTTTTTTTTCATCTGGGAATGATGTCCTGGGATATTTACCTTTCCTACCTCACAGGGGTTCTGTGTAAATTGAATAGGCTGAGGAGGGAGAGAATTTTTAAGAGCTTTATAGTGCACAAAGCAGTTTATTCTGCAGATACGAGATTTTATTCTGTAGTTAATGGAGAAGTCTGGAAAATTTTTAAGAAGAGTGACATAATCGGATCTACGTACCATAAAGAAAGGTGTGTGGAGGATATTGACAGAGAGGAAAGGATTGGCTGAAACAGAACTAGATGGCAGCCTATGGTAGTGTAGCACATGATCCTCAAATTTTAATGTGTAGACAAATCACCTGAGGAGCTGGTTAAAATGCAAGCTCTAGTTTTGCCTGGGGCTGATAGAGTCCCTGCATTCTGAATTTCCAAGAAACTTCTGGGATGAAGCTGATGCTCCAGTCCCTGCTCCCAGCACATTTTAAGTGGCAAGTGTCCAGATGACAGGTGACCCAAACCTGAATTAGGTAGTGACATTAGAAAAGCAGGAGAGAAGACATAAGTCAGAAGTAGTCGAGAAGTAAAAATGACAGGACTCTGTGACTGCTTAGGGTAAGAGGAAACGTTTATGATGACTTTAAGATTTTTAAGGCTCGGACTCCAGGGCAGATCATTGTACCTTTAACTAAGTCTTTGGTAAATAAAAGTTTATGCAGAAACACCATAAGATCCTTTACACATATTTATTTCTACCAAGTTATTGAGAAATACTCCTACCACGTGATGTTGCTTTTGAGCTCTTTTGCTCACTAAGGCAGAGTTCTTGGTAGAGCACTGGCTGCTCCTTCTCGGGCCTTTGGTATTTCTGCTTAGCACACTGGGCCTCCCCACATGGGAATGGTTTTGAGACTGGAATCCATTTCTCTTCGCTTAGTGGTTTGGGCTGCTTTGTTTTCATTGTATGTTGTTAATGGTTCGCCCTGAACAAACTGAAAATATGCCTTTTGAGAGATAACAGGAAGGAACTCTAAAGAACCTAAAGGTGCTTGAGTGTAGTGTGGAAACTAGAAAGTGAGTTCTTTGCTAAGTAAGGAGGAAACCATGGCCAACAGGTGTTTTAAGATTCCCCAAGTAATAGTCCAGAGAGGACCCCGGAACCCAGCAACCATGATCACTCCCTATGTGAGTCTGGCCTGAAAGAGAGAGCGATAAAGAGAACAGGAGAGGCCTCTGTTTCCGCAGATGCCCAGGAGTCATGATTACAGGTGAAGCAGAAAGTCACGAAGGTCCAGGCAGTTGCCGAAAGCACCCATGGAGATATACTATTGAAAATGTCCATGCAATTTCATTTCTCATTTCAGATTCTTGTTGAAGTGAGACCAGATTAGACTCCAGCCGTAGTGCATGCTCTGCGTGTGCATTTGGAGGAGAGAGAGGTGTGAAGGAGAGAAGAGAAGTGGGGGCGCCACAGAGGGCCTGGAATCGTGCTTCTGTGAACCGATTTTCTTAATGCGTGGAGGTAGCGCTTAAAGCAGTTCATGGCTTCCCCAGGAAACCATTCTAAGTGGGCCACGTGCCCAATGGTTTCTAGCCCAGTTAAGTAAATAAATGAAATATGCTAATTAGCACCTATTAGCTCACAGCAGGGAGTAATCCATGGCATTTTGATTGGAAAGAATCCTGTCATCCAAAAGCCTGGTCTGCAGCAGAATGCAAACTGGCCCAATTTCCTCCCTCCCTGCCTCGTGGCAGTTGTCCAAATGTCTGAGAAAGACCTCACAACTGTGTGCAATTCCAAGGGTGTCACAGCGCTTCATGAATGCACCTCTTGGCCCCCGTGGAATCTGGCTCCGTGCCGCGCTCTGAGCATGGATTTATACAATCCAGAAATGTGGACCAGAGCTCAAACACACGGAGTGGGTTTGGGAGGGCTTTCAGAGGGCAGCTCATTCCTTTGACTAAGAGAACACTCCCATTTTTATTCCAGAGAATAAAACGCTTCCAATCCTGAACACGTTTAACGCAGATATGCAAACTTGTTGCCACTGAGTGGTTCCTCTGAAAGAGGTATTCTTATTAAAATTGTAGAGCTTTAGGGTTTTAATTGGGAAAAGGCAAGCCCATTTAGTTTCACCTCTTTATATTTTATTGTTTCAGTGGCAAGGAAACACCATCTAGCTCCTGTTTCCCTATTACTATTGAAATGTCTAGATTGACATCTTGCCTATTCCATAGTACTTTGCAGAAGGAAGAGGTTTGGAGGCAATGTAGACACTGAAGGAAACATTTTAATACAAAAAAAAAAAAAAAACCCAGCATGTTTTCCAATTTGCTCCTCTAAAACATCTACTGTCCAAGAGCTTTGGGTGTTTAAAGGGATTAGACATTGTGACACATCTGTCGGGTTGAATCAGAATTTATCAGAAATCCTTGTCAGAGTGGGATGTATGTAATGTCATGGATTGGCTTGTAACACATGTTCTGTTCTGGGTACCAAAAGTTACAGAGATCACCTTTTATCTGCTGATGCTCTTTAATAAGAGAGATTGGGGGACAAGATTTTTAATCATCCGAATGTTATAGAGGTAACTTTCCAGTAGGTTTGCTTTCTCAAGCTTGGTCTATGATGAGCTATAAAAGCCAGATAGATACTGAATTCCTATGACAATGCCATGTGAACACTTCTCTGCGCGCTTTTAGGTTTCCTCCCCAAAAAAGAAGTGATTATGCTTACTCTGAGTTATACCATATTAACAGAATGTATTGGTTACAAGCACATTACTCTTTTTTCCCCCTTGATACTAGTTTTTTCTTTTAGTTATAAAGAGAGTCTATTTATCTTGATTAGATACAAATTCAAAACAAATGTTGAATACCAGCTGTTGTATCAGCAGCATTTTAGAATGCAACTTTAAATGAAATCTTCAAGAATGCAAGTCCAAGAAAAACCTCATAGTAAAATTTGTTTCTCATTCACAGCTATTACCAACCACATTGATTGCTATACCTGAAGAAATTGTTAGGCACCATATGACATTGATGTCTATTTAGAATGTTTTTTTTTTTATCCTGTATTGAAAAATAAAGCCCATTACTTAATGATTCAAGTGGCAAGAAAAAAAAAAAAACATTCCTAAAAGCCATCTGTGAATTAGCATATGGGCTTCTGGAACCCAACATCTTAGTTCTATATGTGAGTCAGAAGAAAAAGAAAGAAAGAAAGAAAGAAAAGAAGAATGAAAGAAAAAAATGGGACCCTGTCTTTAAATATAAAACAAGGAATGATTTTTCTCCAATCAAGGAGACTTCAAAGAGGGAAGGGTATGAGAAAGAAGCAGTCGGACCTCACAGCAGCTCGACCCAAGACTGATCCCAAGAGCAGTCACAAAACTTTATGTCAGCCAAACCAGACTCTGCTGATGAAAAAATGTGCTCTTGAACCAGTACTCTGTAAATCTAGGCACAATTTATATGCAATAGAGGCTCTGTCGTTTTGGCAAATCTCTCTATCTTGAATTGGAAAACAGTTCAGTAAGAAATTAAGAGAGAAAGGATGTTAAACTGAAAGCAAGAAGCCCAGCAGAGGTAACAGCCAACAATATAACTAAACAAGTAGTGAGCATTAAAAGACCCTCATCTGCACCACTTCCTGCCCCCAATCCAGTTGGCAAAGTGTACCTTTGCTGCTTGGTAAAAGCTGACTGTCCATCTTGATTTAAGAGATATTGTGTACCAGCCTTGAATATATAGGTTGATATAACCTATTTAACCAGGTTGTGGATGTAGAGGAATGATGCTTAAATACTTTAACGTATTTTGGGTAGTTGGAGAAATCTTTTCCATGAAATCACATGTTCCAAATATCTGTCTTATTTTGAGCCTCAATTCTCAAGAGAAAACTCACCATCTGTCACTAGGAACAAAAGACAGAAACAAACTCTATTGACAATTTAGATTAGACATAGTTGCAAGGCCACTCAAGATGACAATTACCCCTACATCAACCCCTATTGATAGATTACAAGCAAATGTTGCCTGCTACCTGGTAATTCTACCTGCTCATTACTTAGAAAGATTCAGATTCTCAACAACTGACCTCAGTGTTTCTGTGAGTTTGAGGACCAATTAAGGAGGGTGGGGGACAACTTTAGAAAGCCATATATTGAAGTTGACAGTCAGTCAGGAGCGGCTGAAATTCTATCAAAAATACTCTTGCAGTATAATGAAACTGTTCAGGCAGTCAATCTCTCCAGATAGTTGTCTTTGCCAATACTTACAATAATAAGGAAAATTTTATTAGTGTACGGCGATTTTTTTTGATTAGTACTGACTGTAAAAACAGCCATGTGCTATTTGCAGGCCCTGCCAAGTGGCAAGTGCACAGTGAATTTCAGATAAGAGAAGCCTTTGGATTCCAGACCTAAAATGGTACTTGGGAGCTTCACGTGTGTCATTCTGGATGGAAAAGAGCAGATGGATGTGTTGGTATGTGTTTCTGTGTGTGTGAGGAAAGCAAGGAGGATGACAAGCCGATGAAGAAATGCTGAGACAAGCTAAGGTCATTTCTTTTGCTTGTTTTTCTCAAACTTCTTCTCAGTCATCTCAGTGGGATAGCATCTAGTGAAGTCCTGGGGCCGCTCTGGTGATAATGGCAAATATTAGGACTGCTGCTGGCTCCGCTTGTGGAATAACTGACCCCTGAAGAAATTCCTGTTGATAAAGGAGCAGCACCAGTGTGAGCCAAGACAGAGGGATCCAGATGGTGAACATCTTGCCAAAGGTCACACAAGTCACCATTCAAGGTAAGAGTAATTAGATCATTCATTCAATTGACATTTGTTGAGTGCCCATTATGTAATAAATGGTAGAGATATGTGGACCCTATATGTAATTTAAACACAGTCATAACTACTATGGAATTTACATACTGGAAGAAGAAAAAGGCATAGTTCCCTGCCTCTGGCAAGCTCATAGTTCTAGGAATAATAAGTCTGTTTATATTTTATATTGTACTTTTGACAAAAACTATTTTATTGCATCCTCATACACCACTTATAAGGTAAGATTTGTTATCTCATAAATTTATAACTGAGGGTAATGAACCTTAACCTTGTTCAAGGTCACATAACTGGTACACAGCAGCTCCAAAACTTAAACTCAGGTGTCTTGATTCTCTGGTATCTGGCCACCATCCCTTCTATCTGGAACTTGGTGGAGCTATAAGTTTTGATGCAGCAAAACTCAACTGAAATTAATGCCTGAGGTTTCCAAGACCCCACTAGAAGCTATTCACATTCAGGCTACATGCCAGCCTGCTACTAAAAAGATTCAAGAAGGACACACAAAAAATACAAGAAAGATCTCAAATCAACAACTTAACTTTACAACATAAGGAACTACAAAAAGAACAAACTAAACCCAAAGCTAGCAGAAGGAAGGAAGTAAAGATTAGAGGAGAAATAAATGAAATAGAGAATAGAAAATAATACAGAAAATCAACAAACCTAAAAGTGGGCTTTTAAAAAGGTCAACCAAATTGACTAAACTTTAAGCTAGATTGATGAAGCAAAAAGAGAATGTTTAAATTATTAAAATTAGAAATAAAAGTGAGGACATTTCTATTGATTCTGTAGAAATAAAATAATTATAAGGAAATACTATGAGCAGTTGTACACCAACAAATTAGATAACCTAGATGAAATGGAAAAGTTCCTAGGCACACAAAACCTACCAAAACTAAACCATAAAGAAATAGAAAATCCAAATAGACCCATAACTAGTAGAGATTTAATCAATAATCAGACATCGCCTAACAAAGAAAAGTCCTGTGGCTGATGACTTCACCAGTGAATTCTACCAACCATTTAAAAAACAAAGCAAACAAAAAAAAACTAAAACCAGTCTTTCTCAAATTTTTCCAAAAAAAAAAAAAAAATCAAAAAGAAGACACTTCCTAACTCATTTTATGAAGTGGGCATTACCCTGATACCAAAGCCAGACAAAGACATTATAAGAAAAGAAAAAAAATACATTTCCATATCCCTTATTAATATTGCTACAACAATCCTCAACAAAACACTAGCTAACCAAATTCAGCATCATATTTAAAGGATTATGCACCATGAGCAAACGGTATTTATATTCCTAGAATGCAAGGATTGTTCAATATAGGAAAATTGATCAATGTAATACACCATATTATCAGAATGAAAGAAAAAAAAAACACCTGATTATCAAAATTGGTAGAGAAATTCAACACCATTTCAGATTTTTTAAAAATACTAAAAAAAACTAGGACTGGAAAAAAACTACCATGACATCATTAAAAACTATATATGAAAAATCCACAGCAAATATGATACCCAATGGTGAAAGACTAAAATATTTTCCTCTAAGATCAGAAACAAGGCAGGATGCCTATTTTCACCATTTGTTTCAATATAGTATGGGGGGAATTAGCCAAAGCAATTAGGCGAGAAAAAAATAATAACAGTTATCCAAATCAGAAAGAAGAAGCAATATCATCTGTTCACAGATGGCATGTTCTCATATGTAGAAAATGCTAAAGTTTCCCTCAAAAAATTCTGTTAGAACTCATAGATGGCACACAAAAATCAGTTCCATTTCTATATAGCAATAATACACAAATCGAAAGGGAACTTCAGAAAATAATTCCATTTTCTATAGCATAAAAATAATAAAATGCTTAGGAATTACTTAACCAAGGAAGTGAAAGACTATTACAATGACAACTATAAAACATTTTTAAAAGAAATTAAAGAAGTCGTAAATAGATGAAGAGATATCTATGTTCACGGATCGGAAATCAATATTGTTCAGATGTTGATATTACCCAAAACGACCTCCGGATTTAATGAAATCCCTATCAAAACCCCAAAAATATTTATTGTAGAAATAAAAAAAAATTCATTCTAAAATTTGTGTGAAATCTCAAGAGACTGACCCCAAACAGCCAAAGTAATCCTGAAAAAAAAAAAAAAAAAAGCTGAAGGACTCATACACCTTATTTCAAAACTTACTATAAAGCTATAGTAATCACAATAGTGTGGTACTAGCATAAAGACAGACATGTAGACCAACAGAATAGAAAAGTCCAGCAATGTACCCTCACATATGGTCAAATGATTTTTAACTGGGTGCCAAGAACATTAAATGGGGAAAAGACAGCATTTTCAAGAATTGGTACTGGGAAAACCGGATATCTATATGCAGAGAAGAGAAGAGAAGAGAAGAGAAGAGAAGAGAAGAGAAGAGAAGAAGAGAGAGAAGAGAAGAGAAGAGAAGAGAAGAGACAAGTTGGACCTTTATATAACACCACATACAAAAATGAACTCAAAATGGATCATGACCTAAATGTAGACCTAAAACTACAAAACTCCTAGGAGAAAATAGACAGCAAAAGCATCACAACGTTGGATTTAGTAATGATTTCTTCTGGGGGAGGGGGAAGGGATCTGACCAAAGGCACAGGAAACAACAGAAAAAATGGACAAATTTGAATCCATGAAAATTAAAACTTTCATGCATCAAAAGACACTAACAGAGTAAGAAAGGTAACACACAGAATGAGACAAAATATTTACAAATCATATATGGTAAGGATGGCTGATAAGCACATTAAATGATGCTCAACATCACTAATCTTTAGGGAAATGCAAATCGACACTACAGTGAGATAGCACCTTGTACCTATCAGGATGACTACAATAAAAAGAGAGGGAGGAGAGAGAGAGAGAGAGAGAGAGAGAGAGAGAGAGAGAGAGAGAGAGAGAGAGAGAGAGAGAGAGAGAGAGAGAACAAGTGTTGGTGAGGATGTAGAGAAATTGGAATCACTATACACTGTTGGTGGGAATGAAAAATGATACAGCCACCATGGAAAACAGTATGACTGTTTCTGAAAAAAAATAAAATTATCATTTAATCCAGCAGTTCCAGTTTGGGAATATACTCAAAAGTAATGAAAGCAGAATCCAAAAAGATATTTGTACGCCCGTTTGTAGCAACTTTATTCACAATAGCTAAAACATGGATGGAACCTATGTCCAATAACAGGTCAATGAATAAACAATGTGAGATTTGGTATATGCATACAATGGAATAGCGTTTAGCCTTAAAAAGGAAGGAAATGTTAACATATGTTCAACATGGATGATGAGCATTATACTAAGGAAAATAAGCCAGTCACAAAACAATAAATACTATATGAGTCCACTTCTATGAGATAGAGCAATCAAAATCATAGAGACAAAAAGTAGAATGGTGTTTGCAAGGGGCTGGGACAAGGAGAGAAAGAGAGTTATTGTTTAATGTCTACAGAATTTTAGTTTTGCAAGGTGAAAAGAGTTCTGGAGATGGATGGTCATGACAGTTGCACAAGCTATAAATGTACTTAATACCACAGAACTGTACATTTAAAAATTATAACGATACCAAATTTCATTAAGTATAAAAATAAAAAAATGGGGGAGTAATTATTAATAATTATATAGTGTGGTCATTGCTTACTTTTCTATACTTACTATCTACCAGACACTCTTCTAATGATTTTATACATATTTACTCACTTAATCCTCACAATAACCCCATGCACTGTTATCATATCCAATTTACATATGAGAAAAATTAAGCACAAAGAAAGTCACATACCCAAAATCGCATGGAAAGAGAAGAGGCATGATTCAAACCCATGTAAGCTGGCTTTACAGTTTGCATTCTCAGTCACTCTATCATATTGCCTCTCAAAGACAGTAAAAAACAGAAGACAAGTTTATGTACATTTTGATTGGAAGCTGTAGAACAAATGCTTCTCTTTAGCAGAGGGAAAAAATGGAAGTAACTAATACAAAAGGGTATTTATGGTGACTATATTAGATACTTGTTGCTGTGTAACTAAATTACCCTCAAAATTTAGCAGCTTAAAGTAACAAGCATTGATTACCTGCAGTGTTTTTGCAGGTCAGTAATTTGGGGGTCACTTAGCTGGGTAGTTCTGGCTCAGGGTCTCTCATGAGGTCCCGGTCAAGCTGTGGGCTCCTGCTGCAGTCATCTGAAAGCTTGACCGAGGCTATAGAATCAGCTTCCGAGAAGGCTCGTTCACAAGGCTGATGGCAAGCCTCACTTCCTTGTTATCTATTGGCAGGAAGCAGCAGTCACATGGGCCTCTCCATAAAGCTTCCAGAGTGTCCTTATAAAATGGCAGTTGTCTCCATCCAGAGCAAGTGATATAGAGTAAGGAGGAAGCCACGGACTTTCTATGACCTAAGCTTGGATGTCCCATATTTTCACTGCCCACATGTTCTATTTGTTAGTGGCAAGTCACTAAGGTCAGCCCTCACTTAAGGGGAGGGAAATTAGCTTTTGCCTTTTGAAAGGAGGAATTTCAAAGGATTTATGGATATAATTTAAAATCACCACTGTAATTATAATTATGGAAGTATAAGTAATTTTTATTAACCAATTGTCTGTATTGTATTTATTGTATTTTTGTAATAAAGAAACTTGAAAAGATAAACTTGTATTCAAGTAGCTGTAGACATTATCTCTGTATTTCAATGCACTCAGCAAACTTTCCATAAAGACACTTCCAAAGGTCAAATTCAACTCTATCAACTACTCCTGTGGTTTTAATCACATCCTCTGAAAATAACAGCCGCTAAACAGACAGTTCATCCTTAAATGCCTGCCATACAACTGAGAGAAAAGAATGTTTAGGTAGTAAGCCTTAAAGCACAAGCCTTGCATCTACTTCTAGAGGTAGACCTCCACTTCAGCTCAGCTGCCCTTAGCATTGTCTTAATTTGCACAAAAACCTCTGTGCCTTTTAGCTTTTCTCAGTCCTTACATGAAGTAGCCATATGAAACCTATTACTATAGATTTTATAAATCTGTTTGCAAGGACACTGTACATTAAGTCTCTCAGCACCTTCTACAGAAGAGTCCACGTAGGGAATATCTTTTAGAATGTACTGCCATGAAAAAATTGTTCCCTCGAAGTTCAGTGTGCTTAGGTATCTTTGAGTTATGAAGCTTGACGTGTTTCCTTTCTTTGTCCTGGCTACAAGGAAACTCACAGTAATGTACTGCCTTTTGCAATGAGCATAGGTCTTTTATTTTATGTGATCTTGATTTTACAATATTGTGACATTATTTTACAGAAGCCCTTTATTCACAGTCATGAAAAGTATTATTTTAGAAAGAAGCAGGTAGGAGCCATAGCTACTGTTTTAGCACTTATCACATGTTAATCACTGCAAATATCTATATATTTGTAGTGAGGTCTCCAGTAAAGGAGAATTGTTTATTTTCATTTCAAACTGAAATGCAATTGGGTAATGGTTGACAGTTTCCATTTCTCCAGATAGAGATCTTTGGGACATCTTTTGGGGGGTGGGAGGTTGAGATTATTATTAGAAAACTTACTACTGCAAAAACAAGTTCTCATCCATAGTTTCTTGGGGAAAAATGTGACATCGCTACAAATCTTGATGATGCTTTTGACTAAGATATTAAATATTTTGCTTATTATTATAATGTAAACTAGATCGAGCTTTAACTGTGCTATGTCTTTGCAGATATAGAGAAATGTGTTTCCAAAATGATTTAGACTGGATTTTAAAGCCTACATATTACTTAACCTGGAATTATTTAAATTGGAAAAAAAAAAACTTAATTTTTTGAGCAATATACTCTCAACCTTTAGTTGTCTTGTCTGGACAGTGGAGGTCAGTACATGCCTCTGGGTGGGGTTAGGTGCTACCCTTAAAGGAAATGAAAGTGTTGTTTTGTTTGTTAGTTTATTTTCTTGCCTAGTTGTTCTGGCTAAGAAGTGCTCATGGACGAGGGAGGGGAGGACTCGCACCAACCTTATGTGCTGAGAACTGACACAGGTGAGGGGTCAAAAATGAGAAGCATTGAGAGATCTAGAGGTTCTCATGAAGTCTGGGGCTTCTGCTGCTTGGGAGGGAACCTGTGGGGAGCAAAGCAAAGACCTTCAAATCGAGGTCAGAGCATATAAACCTGAAAAGTGATCGCTGTTGCAGTATTGTTTATTATCATTTTTACTTGTTCACTGAATGTCTATTGAGGACTTTCTCCCAGTTAAATAGTGTGATTTTTATATACTAACCTGTTTAATGTTACTGGCCACCATACTCATTATCTTTCTGTTTGTCTCTAAAATACTTTCTACGAAATAAATTTTAAAAATTAAGGTGAGCACTTATATATGGCTCTCCAGTACAGTCCACATACTGCCATGTGAATAATGCATGAGAACTGGCAGAGCATATCGTACTATTCACTCTGGCCAGGGAACATGGGAGCCAGATACTGCGGGCACTCTCAAAGAATTTAAGGCATTGGGTAATCTTTACTCCTCCATGGCTTTCTTCCTGCCATTTATTTCTGGCAAACAATTTTGATGAATAATGGCTGACAAATATAAGCCAAGTGAAGCCACGAAGAATGAGAATTATACTAACTGCCCGAATGTAAGTTTTCTGGCTATTTAAGGATACAATGGAGAAAACCGAGGGTAAAGATCAATAAGCAGTCAGGGATCGAGTGGGTTTTTTTTTTGATATTAGGAAGGACTTCATAAATATCACCACAGAATAGAAGGATGGACCAATGACCTAAATGTTGTGCAAGAATCTATGGCCAGAGATACATCATAATTCACCTGCTCTCATACCCTTTTAGTGCTAATTTGTAAGAATATCTCCACTCTGCACTACATGAGCTACATGTGTACTATCTTATTTAATACTCATAATAATCCTATTATTTTGCAGATGGGAAAAATCAAAACTCAGAAAAGTTAAGGGAAAAGATTCCAAGGTTTCGAATCAAGGAAATCATCACATAGCCAGTGTTTGGATCCAGGCAATCTGACTGTAGAACCCACTCACTTAATTGCCTTCAGCTCTCTGCAGTATTACTTTTTTGTTCTACCCTGCACTCAATTAAAATGCTACTAAATCAGATGCTTAGCATTTTTGAGCTGGGTGGAGGGGTTGGTAATGGCAAGAGAGTTACTGGATTCATATTTAGAGCAGTGTAGACCGGAAGTAAGAAAGGCCTTATGAGAAATTGGTAATTGCTACCCCCAACATCCGTTTTCCCCTCTTCTTCAATAATAGAATCACCATGATTTGGTTCCCAACAATGTCAATGCTGACGTTGCCACCATCAAGACAAAGGGTACCATCCGGTTTGTGGACTGGTGCCCCTTGGCTTCAAAGTTCACATTAATTAGCAGCCTCCCACTGTGGTACCTGGTGGAGACTTAGCCAAAGTACAGAGAGCTGCGTGCATGCTGAGCAACACCACAGCTGTTGCTTGGGCCTGGGCTCTCCCGGACCACAAGTTTGACCTGATGTATGACAAGTGTGCCTTTGTTCATTGGTAGATGAGTGAGGGGATGGAGAAAGGAGAGTTTCCTGACGCCTGTGAGGACATGGCTGCCCTCGAAAAAGATTAGAGGAGGTTGGTATGGATTCTGGCGAAGAAGGAAAAGAGGAATGCTAATGTTAAAATGTCACTAGGATGCTGCTTTTACAGGGAAGCTTATTCTGTTTCAAACATTGAAAAGTTGTGATCTAATCAGTTAATTTGTATGTAGCAGTGCATACTTTCTTATACAATTACTGGCCTATGCTTAAAACAATGTTTTGTTACAGACCCAACTTGTCCATTTCACTGATGGGTTTGGATAAAGTATTCCGTGTCTTAAAAAAGGAATGATAGAATAACCATATAGTCATGTGTCCATGAAAAAGATAACATATCTCAGTTTCTTTTGCAGATAGGTGTGGTCATATAATCAATTTTCTTCAATAAGATTTATGCAAAAATCCTTTTGGGCACAAGGCATGCCCATCTTCATGCCCATTTTACTACTTAGAACTTGGATAAGATAATATGAGTTCTATGGCTGTTATGGACTATTGCATGACCTTGAAATGGAAGTCATATACTTAGGACAGTGGAGTGGTAAAACAGGAACTAGCACTCCAACGACACTACAAAGTGGTCAGATCAATCCTGGAAGGATTCACTGTTACATACAGCCAGACACTACCCAGGGCTGTTGCTCATGATTATGTTATCCTTTTTATTATTATCACCCAAAAGCATCTGGCTAAGAGAGAGGGGTAAGGGCCAAAATCCAGCTTGCACACCCCTCGGCAAACCATAGATCCTCATATGAAGCAGAATCCACTTAGATAAAGAGGACATCATTTTCTAACTCATCCAAAAGTTTCATCTGTGGCCCTATCTAGAAGGGGCATGTTTTACTGACTCACATAGAGGCAGTATATAGGCTAACTGTGGCTTCACCTGAACAAATTCAAGTCCAGAGAAGTTAGTTATGCAGTGGCATGAGCTTGCAGGAGATACCTAGAGCAGAAATCTTTCAGAGAAATAATAAATGCCAGGGTTAATTTGTAGAATTTGTAAGTATTTTCTCTGCTATTCCCAGAAACAACTTTGGGGAGAAGGATCCGATAGAAAATTGGACTCCTTATAATCAGTAAGGTGATAGCTTAGGGATATTTAAATATGAAAGGTAATGTGACTTTACTTTTTAATCATGGATTCTTATACATTCATTATCTCATTTAATTCTCAAAACTTCTTTATAATTGGATATTGTCCCAGTTTTACCAAAGAGAAAACAGACTTAGAAAGAGTAAATAAGTTGTTCAAGCTCCAATTAATGAGACAAAGCTAGTATCCTGACCTAGATCTGTCTGATGCCTGAACCTATGCCCTTAACCATTACTCTATATTTCAGCCTAGCTCCTCCCTAGTTATCGCATGTTCAAATTAGTGAGGTCCTAAATTTAATGAGCATGTGGAAACTTAAAAACACTTGTAATTGGCCAGCTGATGTGTTAAGATTCCTTTGTTTGAACAGAAAGTTTGCCTCACTTTTTTAGCCATTTCTGTTTCTGAGAGAAGGAGTGCTCCACAGATGTGAGAAGCAGCCAGGATTCCCACTCAGCACAACACAGCCCTCACAGCTTCAAGAAGCCAACCCAGAACTCCCCGTGGGAAAGGGCAAGTCCTCTTTAATGAAAATTCTCCTCTGGAGGTACAGCTTCCCTCTCGAGCTCAACTTGAGTTCGTCTTGGGATCACCCTACCCAAAGTTATTTTAAGGCAGTATTAATGTTTTATGACTCATTTCCTGGTTTCCTGCTTGGAAAAAAAAGAAAAACCACAACTCAGGCATTCTGTCTCAGACACTGCAAACAGCTGATGTGTAATTTGCAAAAGTATATTTTTATTGTCAGTGGAAGGATATGCAAGAAATAAGAAATTACTCCTGCTGGAGTAATATATGTTTCTTGTCTTCCTGTCTTATCCTGGTGCCCCTGCCCCACCTCCAACTACACGCATATACACACCTGGCTTCCTATAGATCTCTGTACTATTTCTTACATGACTCAAGTCATTTCGGGAATGTGTCCTCGGATTATCTCACTTTTTTTGGTCTCTCTGGATCTTCCCCAGCCTCAGATGGGTACGTGTTTATATGAAGGAGGGTAACCATTTGAAATAAATATATATTTTTCCTCCAAATAAAAGTTGACATTTAACAGAATGAATACTAATAAAATTCCCTAGTACTTAGGTGAAGTCATTAATGCATGCTTTTGCATGTGCTTTAAGAGAAGTGGCTGTGCTTTAAGAGAAAGATGTGAGCTCTTAACATCTCCCTTTGAGTGACACAAAAGGCCCTAGTCTGAGTGCACCCCCAGTGGAACTCCATCACATCTGACCCCACGTACAGGCAAACCAGTCATTCTCTAGGCCTATTCCTGGAATTACTCCTCTTACACCATTCACAAGGGAGTTCTGGAAGGCAATTGGTACAAATTGTACTAAAAAATGGTGTGGTGGGGGAGGGAGGGGCAGGGACCGTAACAAAACAAACACTAAAGATTCACTCACTTCACCCAACGGTTGAGAGCTAAAGGTGCTAAGGTCATGTAGTAGCCATAGTGAAAACTACAAGGACAATTAGAACTTATATTCAAAAGGCATTTTATAAAGGAGCAATCTGCCAGCTTTTAAAATTTGCATATTGGTGTATTTGTATGAATTTTTGCAGACTGGTATAATTTTAAATATATGTCCTACAGAAAAGTATTTATTTGTCTCATATTAAAAAGACATATGGGGGGGGGCAAGCAATGCCTTTCTGAAGCCCAAGTACTTAGTCCCCTTTTTTTAAATGTTAATGATTGTTGAGTGGTGACTTTAAGCTAATTAAATTATGTATTATTTCATTTATTCCTTGAATAGTTCGTACCTATGATATAAATACTTTATTATCCCCATTTGAAGGATGAGGAAACTGAGGCACAGAGACTTCAAGTGATTTTTCCAAGGCCATACATGTTTAAACCAGACCTGTCTTATACTACCTCCCAAATTTTAGAATTCCAACCTATACACCCTGATGCTTTGTCTGGATTTGTTTGGCAGGAGATGAAGGTGGTGAGGGCTGGTAGCCAAGTTAGAGTGTTGAGAGATGTGTCAGGGAAAAGACTAAAATTTAAGAAGACTTCTTGTGGCACAACGTTCTGTGTACATAAATAGATGAGAGTACAATTTTTGTGCTGAGCTATCTTGGCATAGCAGTTTAAAACTATACATTTTCTTTGGAATAACCTTACAATAAACTATGGCATATTTTTTCCATAGACAAAGTGATAAAATTATAAGAGGCTCATGAATGATCACAAGCATCTTGAAGATTTCTATAGGGCAAGGCACCCTAAATGTTTAATAACTTGAAGCTGTTATATTACTGTTGTTCTTGTTCTTATTATGGAGACAGCATCTCAATGTCTTTAAAGCAAAAGCGGTTTCACAGCTCTTTTCTTACCAAACCACAGAACAGACTCAGAGCTAGTCTCAAGTAATCTATTTCTTCATTCAATCACCAAACATTTTGAGTGCCTTCTCTGAGCTTTCTTTAGGCTCACATTCTAGGTTCTGGAGATACTGCAGTGACGGAAATAAAATTCCTACATTTTAGAGATTCAGTGTTCTAGAGGGAGAGACAGGCTTTAAACAAATAAATGTGTGTTTGTGCATACAGAAAAATCAAGTTGATTAAGAAAAAGAACCTGATGGTCACTGGCACGAATTTGGATAGGGTGATCAGGGAAGACCTCCCTCCTTTAAAGAGGTGACATGTGAGCAGAGACTGGAATAATGTGGCTCTATGAAACAATGAGCATCCAGGAATGAGGAACAACAGGTGGGAAAGTTCTGAAATGGGACCCTTACTTCTGCATGGTTGGGGACACAGCAAAGAGGCCCATGGGGTTGGATCAGAATAAATAAGGAAGCAACAAAGAGATACCGTGGCAGAGTAGGCAAAACCAGATCCCGTAGACTCACTTAAATCATGCGATGTGTGGCTGACTCTTATTTTAGGTTACATAGGAAGCCACTAGATGGCACCAAGCAGAAGAGTGTTATGTGTTATTTGTCATGTTTTAGAATCACTTTGGCTGCTGTGTCAAAAATAGACCATAATAATTAATGATACTAATGATAGGCGACAGGCACTCAGTGGTGTAGAGGTGACCACTGAATGTCAACTGCAGCGATTGCTGGTGTCTCCCCCCTCAGTACCCACAGAAACTGAGGCAATGCAATTAAACCTGCTCCTAGGAAAAAATCTTAAGATGAGCTATATGAATTGAGCAGATATGTCAATGTAATGTGTGAATGTGAACTTAAAAATTATACCTGTTTCTATTGAATCCATTATAATACAAAGTCAGACTTCTGTTCTGGAAGAAGGCACCCCAGGGCATCTCCCAGTATTCCAAACTCTCACCTTCCCTATGAGATGGACATGGAGATGCCCACCAAGTAACAGCATCACATAAATTGTCCGACGCGTCGAGTAATATTCTAGAGGGAGAGAAGGTTAGTGAGTTTTCATTTGCCTCAGGTTAGCCAGGAGAAAAGGGGAAACAGGGAAAGGCTGGCAGAAAATAAGAAAGCTGGGGGTAATGGGAAGCAAAGTGGGCCACAGGAAATTAAGAGAAAATTAGCACTGCAGGCCTACTAGGTGTCAGAAGTTGTACTGACGTGATCCTGTTTAACTGAACAACAACACTGTGAGGAAAATGAGGTTAAAATATGTTCAATGACCAGCCCAAAGTCATGCAAATGATGAGTGACAGAGCAGACATTTAAGCTCAGGCTTTTTGCTTTTTCTCCAAAGCTTGTGCTTTTTCATGCAACATCTAGTTGTTCTGATGGTGTTGGCACAGTGACAGTGAGGAGATTGTCCTAAATAAATGTGAAAGTAATTATTGGGCTATTCATTACCCAAGCTTTATAAGCAAGCCATCGTCCTGTGGCAGGATTGAACAGCCCTAGAAAAATCTCAGTGCTCGTATAAGGAAGCATCACTTCAGTTTACAGTGCCCTTATCTGCAGGGGTGGAGGGGTGGGGTGTGGAAAAGGAAGTATCCTCAAAACTGTCTTATCTGGAGCTGAAAAAATAAAAAAAGAAACAGAATTCCAGCTAATAGAAAATGGTCTCCCGGGTGGAGCTCTCTATTTCATTCAGAAAACCTTTATCATTAGTTTTAACCAATTATTATTAAATACCTGGTTTGGAATTCTATGGAGAACCAAAATTGCAAAATGTTTTAAAAATAGAGTTAGCCATTTGAGTCCACTTCTATGAATATCATCTTCACAGGTGAATATATTCTTTTATGCCTTCATTCAACAATTTTTTATTGAGCACTAATTATGTGCCAGGCACTAGAGTAATTTGGTGAAGAAATTCCTAAATCCTGTTTCTGTTCTTTCTGAAGCGATCAAGTCCTCCTGAGACGTCACTCATTCTTAATAACAAACACCTGACAGAAAGGTCCCCAGTTAAATTAATATAAAATCTACTGCCTTTAGGATTTGGAAATTTACACTATATGAAAAAATATGACAAACAGATTATTGCTCTTCATTTCTCAGTAGTCTTGCATCTTGTTCTCATTCTCTTAAGTCTGGTTATTATTAAGTAGAGAGCATTCTTAGCACACTACAGCATATTAATTTCCATTGGCAAAGTGTCAACTGGAATAGCTGTTTTTTATGTGTGCTTGGCATGTGTGTGTGTGGAGGCTGCTAAATTTCCTCTTGTGTTCTGAAATTCAGACAGGGCTGAGTGTGGAGAGATGAGGACTTCGTCAGGCACTGGTGTTGCCCATCTGGCTCATCACCTTCTGGACAACATCGTCTCCAGAATTAACATTACAGGCCCTCCAAGGAAACGTCCTCTGTAGCCAATACCCAACTGAGCCTCCAGTCACACTACTGGAGTTACACAGGCCAGAGGAAAACATGGCTATATCGTGAAGGCCATCACCATACTGTTAGAGCAGGGTGTGCTCCTTTCCCAGAACTCTGTGTGTCAAAGACACTAATCTCCCAGCCTGAGGAAAATTAAATCAGACCAAGCAGACCAAACTGCCAAACTAGGCAGCACCGCATTAGTCAGAGACCTCCCTAGGGTAGCTAGATACGGAGAACTGAGAATTTGCAAAAAGGACCACCACAGAGCTGGGGGTTGTGGGGTGGGGGAGGTGAGGAGGGCGGTTCTAACATATTAAAAGATGAAATCACAGTGTTGAATTTTAAGCCATTTCACCATGACAGATTTTTTTACACATCTTATCTTAGTGTTTGTAATAGCACGTTACCACCATAAGGTATTGTTATTTCTATGTAACAAATGAGGAAACTGAGACTCAGAAATGCAACTCACTTGCCTAGTGTCATAGTTTAAACAAGTCCATCTGATTTCAAGGCCTGTGTGCTTCCCACTATGCCAAGAAAATTACAATAAGAAGGAAGGAAGATTTTATTAAGCATTTATTCTGGGCCAGACTTTATGCTACGTTAGTTTACCTATTTTACAGATAGAAAACCTAGTCCAGAGAGTTGAAGTAAATTGTTTTTAATCAGATATCTGGAAAGTTCTGGAATTGGGACTCAGACCCAAGCATGATGGACTCTAAAGCCCACACTCGTAACCAATGCGCCATATTGCCAAGTGGAAAACAATGATATTGCCAGATGGAACAAGCTGAGGTTTTGCTAATTTAGGGGAAAGAGAACTAGTAAATATAGGTTTCCACAAGGCAAGTACAAAGAGATAAACATTTAGCAAATTAATGCAGTAGTTTGAAGAGTAGTTTGAGCAGATGCCATGTGGAAGTTACCAGAGAAAACACCAGTTCTTTAAGCCAAATGGTATTTTGAGAACATAAAGAGAATGTAATTATAAGATTTTAATCATAAAAACAAATCCATATACATAAACACTTAGCTAGAAGAATAGGGCATATTGCTGAGAATATTACATTAAACATAGCTTTTACTAATTAATAAGACATTGGTCATCATGAAATTATAAGTGCTCAAATGCAGTGTTTGTATCAGAATTTTATGTACAATTACTGATGTTAATGTTTATATAGACATATGAATTGTCCCACTCACTTTTCCCAGTGGAGTGTCCTGTGAGGCCAAGATAGAAGCAGAGAATGTCTCATCCATGACAGTTTCAGGCCCTCCAACTCAGAGAATAGAGCCAGGAACTGTGCAAGAAATGGAGGGAGCTGAAATCAGTAGCCAAAACAAGGATGCCATGGCAGGGATCGACAACTGCATACAACAGATGCTATGGGTTTTTTGTGTAAGCCATTTCCCCTTCTTGCTTTTATCTGCTTATTGGGATGTGCGAGATCTAAAGGGCCAGAAGGTAAAGAGTTTACAAAGAACTCACATATACGAATTATCTTACTAGATTATGAATCATGCAAAGGCTGTAGGTAAAGCTAATCCATCTTTGCTACTCCAGCTCCCAACGTGAGGCCGAACAGGCTGCTCAGCAAAAGTCTGTTGACTAAAGTTGACTTGTCTCATTAACTGATCCATGATGCTTTTTTTTTTTTTTTTTTTTTTTTACTTTAAGGTATGGCTTGGGCATGTCAAAAGATAAAAACCAACTGCTTAAAAAATGAAACATTTCTAACTACCTATATGTAGCCCAGTTCTTTCCTGCCATATTAGGAGATGATTTTAAAAAGCAAAATATACTAGTCTGACATAAGATTGTCCTGTTAGTTGGGTTTTATTGTCCCACATCATCTACTTAGCAGGTGTTAAGTGTATGCTTACACATGACTGTTTGAAAAGAATATGACATATTTACACTGTTCATTATGGAAACTAGAAGCACAGAAGAGGTAAACCCTAATGAAGAGCAAACTTTGCTATTAAACAGTGAGAAGCATTCAGTCTCATCTCACATGGTCCAGCTTGTTTACTTTAAGAAATGAAAAGAACAAACGTTTTTCTCATTCTGTTGCATTTATTTCACCAGCAGTCAACATCTCTGCCATTGCCCTTCTGAATGCCATGCTCAGATGAAAGTTTGTCTTTTTGTACTGTATATAAAAATAAAAATCTTAAAGTTAGAAATGGAAAAAACAAAAAAAAACAAAAAAACTACAAAGAGTGATGGGAACAAAACAAAAGAGCAGAGAAATACTTGACAGAATGGAATCCAACGAATCTTATTTTGTCATTTGCATTTTGCTTGGCATTTGCAAGTTGATCTTAGGAAAGCTTTGTGGTAAAAATGTTGTAGACTACCATATATAACTGGTGCTCAGTAAATAGTTATTGAATTAATTAATGAATCTTAGCTTTACCGGTGCCTGCCAGATGTGAAGATCCAGCATTATTGTTAAACAGTCCAACTCTCCTCACCTGGCTGTCATGCCGCATTTTGCTGATTCTCATTTTTCTCTCTACCCAGTCTCCTTCGTTGACATTCTGTCCCTCTTCCACTCAAAGAGGCTGTATTCCCCGGAGGACGGAGCTTAGCTTCTTGTTCTTCTCGCTGTACACGGTCCACGTGAACATGCTAATCATGCTTAATCCGGCTTTATGCATAGCCTGTGTGGTAATGATTCCCACGTCTGCATCTCCAGCCTGGACTCTACCCTGAGTTTCAACTCCAGAACATTTCTTACATCCCCCGTTCCTTCTATTCTCTCCTGCTGTCCTTTCCCCTTTCCTGGACTACTGTAATGTCTTGTGTCCTCTACCTCCAGGCTTACCTTTCTCAAACCCATTCTACCCAAGCTGAGAAACCCAAAGTAAACCATACTAGTTACTTTCCTCATTATTGTTAATACTCCACCCGCCCCCCCCCGCCCCCCACTACTTACAGGATAAGCTTCACCTCTTCAGTATGGCGTAGAAGCACTTCCAGGATTGGTCTCTGCCTACTTCTCTCCCCTCGCCTCCATTCTCTATTTTGCACTTTAGCCACTAGAAATCGAAGCTGCTTGTTGTTACCCACACACTCCCTGCTTTTTTTATGTCACCCAGCCTTTGTCTTCATTGTTTCCCTAAGTCCTACTTCTTTTTAAAGTCTCCATTGCAGTAGCCCCCATTTCCAAGAGGACCAAGAAACTTTCTTGACCTCCTCCCCAGCCCAGTAAACTGAGTCAGGCCCCACTTATGCCATGCCACCCTGTGTAACAGACGTTGCTATCATCGAGTTCACCACACTACATTAAAATAATCTACGAGCAATTCTCCCTCCTCCAACAGAACCATGCCAAGAGAGGAACAGGACCATATTTCATCAGCTTTGAGCACTCGGCCCATAGTGTGGTGTCTGCTGCAGAGGGTAAAAAACTAAATAAACATTTGTTGAATAAAACTGAACTGAACATTGCAGATGAGTGAATTAATTACATCTCAACAATCTCTGAGTGCATAACTACTCAAAGCACAATCAATTATCCCATTTCCTAAAGAAGAAGCTTGCCCCACTCAGTGTTTTCAGAGGCATGATTGCTTAACCGATCTTGCTAAACTGGGTCTCAGGCAATAGGAAAAAATTTCCTTTTTCTCATCTGCAAAGGTTTGAGATTTACAAAATGGTGCTGAAATCCTACCCCCTTGGTCTGCCCCATTTAGCATCACAGCATCTACTGTTATGAATGTGTGGCCTAATTAAGCGGACCTTGAGTTATAGTGTCACAGGTAGGTTTCCCATTAACCTCACAGCAATTTCCATTTCTCTGTCCTTACACTGTGTGCAGAAATAAATTTGCAATTTTGTTGATATAAGCGCATTGTCAAACAACTTTAAAACTACTCCAAACACCAACAGCCATGTGAGAGGAAAAAAACATGAAATGTAGTTCGTGGGAAGTAAATTCTTGATTGCGTTGGAATTAAAGTGTATATGCTTTGCTGCACTCTCAAGAGTTACAGATAAGAGGCACAGCAGTGTTTTACTCCTATGTCAAACACAGAGCTGGAAATTTACTGTGCAAAATAAACAGATGGAGAAAATAGAAAGGTGGTATCTCTGTGTTTTAACTGTATTCCTCATGGGTCATCACGAAGAGAGAAGTAGTAATTATAGCAACACAGCAGGCATATTCTTGCCTCCTGGAAGGTTTTATAGGCCAGTTGTTTACTGCGAACTTTTGGTGAAAGACTAGTTTAAGTATATCAAAGCTTTATGGTCTGAGTGGGAGCCATTACATATGGAAACTGACCTGACTGTTACTTATAAGGAGGCCAGAGGCTGATCTTCAAGAAATAATAATGTTACCATTGCAAAGAGAGACCAAGATTGTCCTAGGAGATCATTTTGAGTAATCAAGGCACTAGCTTTCTGTCACCTCAATATACAGGGACAATACGTGTTGTGACATCATTGAAAGGGAAAAAAAAAAAAAGGAAAAGAAAGATCCTCTACCCCGTGAACTGGTGAGTGGGTAAATATTTACATGGATTGAAACAAGTCTCTGCTAGAATCCATGGCTCGCTTGGAAGGCACTGAATAGATATGAAATGAAACTCAAGCAACTGGATCTACACTTAAAGAGTGGCTGGCATTTGGCTATTTGTTGAGCTATTATGGATATACTAAGTGTGGTGAAAGCCCTGGAAGGTCTAAATTTTCTTAATCCCTTCTTCATAGTAGTGATTTGGCTGATCTTCCATTTCTTTTCCCATGGTCACCAGCCTTGTCCAAAACATTATCATTTCAGACCTGGGCTAGTCTCCTTGCTGAGCCTCCTATCTAAAGACTCTCCCTTTTCCAGTCTCCTCTTTACAACTTCACAATAGTTGTCTCCTTCTATAGTATTTGTGTAACACAAATTTCTACCTACTTTCACAAATAGGGAACTTTTGCTTCCCTATTCTGTGTATTTCAGGGTGAGGAGATGTTGCTAATCACAAATTTTCACTCCTTGACACATGAGTAAGCACCTGACCTAGAGGAGACTGATCACAGCATCCCATTCCTCTGGCTGCAGCCAAGGTACATATAAAACTTTTTACTCATAAGAAATCAGCAACGTTTGGAGACTTCTACACAGATGTATTTACTGTGAAGCTGAAGAGGTTTAAACTTTAGGGCCCTTTACTAGAACATGCTCCTGGGAGTGGTGGAAATGCTGGGAGTTGTAGAGCATCCTGGTGGAGAGTGAGTGAAGCCAGGTTGCAATCATGAGCATTTCTATACATTTCAGGTAAATTGTAATTTTACATTCATAATTTTTATTCCTTTTCTTAAAGAAGGCCCTTAAAATTATATATACTGCTGGGTACTGTTCCAGAGCTGAGATCTATGTTTATAGTAAGTCTTCATGTAACATCTTTGATAGGTTCTGAGACTTTAAACAAAATGACATACAACAAAACCAATTTGCCTTAGGCTAATTGGTATAAACCAGAGTTAAGTACCTATGGCATCTCACCACCATTTTAATGAAAGGACGTTGAACTAAACATAATTGGAGAACCTCCCCTATCACTCTTGGAAGTCTCCTGCAAGAAATATTCTGTATCAAGTTACATTCCTCATGCCTCTCCTTACCACAAGGATCCCAAGTTCCATCCTCCTCACCTCCTCACCATTCATTCCTTCAATATCTTGTACTAAGCTTAGCAGCCTTTTCCAACATTTTCCACCTTGAAATATCCATTTGGATCAGCAAAAGACCTATCTTTCAGGCCTGGCTAATATCTCACTTTTCCATGTGGTCTACCCAAATAAATTTGTCAGAAGTTTCTTACTTTTACTTTCTTGCCATGCTCCTTGTAGGGATGATATAAATATTTGTTGAATGAAATTGAAATGGATTAAGATACTCATTGGAATATGATTTGCATTAGTTACCTGCAGGTTAATTTCTTCTTTATGAACTTCTGGAGGTCTGCACTCTACTTGCTTCAAGTTTATATCTCTACAGCTCCTATCACTGCATGCACATAATGAGAGCTCAACAAATAACTGAATTAAATTGAACAGACATGCTCATTAAGTGGTTGTTAATTGACTACAGGGTGAGGATATCTCTTTTAGCAGAACTTTCCTCAGCTGGGAGACCTAATATATTGCCATTTCTCAGATTTCCTCCCTTTAGCACAAGAAAACACACAGTAGGGAAACAGGCATGGCAGCCTAGTACTCCCTGGGGTAGTAACTGAAGTCTTGTTCAAATGATTTTCCTTTCCTTTAGATCCCAGCCAACAACTATGTCTCATTATGCTCCCTGCGAGTCCCTGCAGGAACTGGCTATTGGCTTGTAATATCCCCCGGCAATCAATATCTCACTTACTTACAACTTTCACTAAACAAACCTTGCTGGAGGGTATGCAAAGAAAGGTATAGCCAGGGAATCGAAGGGGTAGACAGGTAAAACAAATGTTTAGGGAACAAAAACCATCTGAGTAAATAAATTACAGACCAACTATGATTCATCGTGGTTATTCTACTCAAGGTATGTGAGAAGAAAATAATATTGTAAATCAAACACAAACCTGGATTTCTCAGTTCAGATTCAAGGCACATCACTTGGAGTTACTTGGGGTGATTTGTTATCCGCATTTATAGTGTTAGTTCAGAGGGGGAAAAATGTTCTTTAGGCAATTTTGTGGTCCACATCTATATGTCAGGGTTTTTCTTATATTGTATGGATCTGTTATAAGGATGCTGTTTGTACCAGGATATTTTCTTTCCAAAGCTGGAATTCAAGGTTTATTCCTTTTGCGAGCTCAGATTGCCAAAATGAGGAGGCATTCTCCTTTCCTACCTAGTCTCAGGAATCCCATTAATGATGAAGAAACAGTAGCTCAGAGAGGCAGGGTGTAGCTGGAATCCACAGGTGGAAAAAAGAAGATGCCATTTTGGGCTCAACATTTGCCTGGCCAGGAAAGCTGAGTTTGCTATCAGTGTCTGAACAAGCTCCTAGAGGTTAGTGAGCTCTCCCATTTGAGATTTCCCTTTCTCACAGGGTAAAGAATTTATTAGCGAGAAATTTCAATTTCAGGTCTCAAACTTCTCATACTTGGTGTCAATTTCTGTCTATACTACATATTTGTAATACACTTCCTATCACCATTGGAACTTTTTTTTGACCCTATGGTCATTTTCACGTTTGTTTATAAATAGGTTTTCTTTTAAAACAGAGGAATCATTACTTCATTTGAACCATTTTATCCAGTGTCCCAAAGGATTCTGAACATGCTAGTGATAGTGCCTAACAGAGTTAGTGGAGAATCACGGCTGTGAGTGTGCAATGCCCACGTGCTGGTCAGTCTGCCCAGGTCTGATTATGTCACAACTGTCATTCCTCTTAGATACAGCATGCATGGGTCACCATATTAGTTTTCCAGGGCCGCCATAAAAAAAGCACCATAGACTGGTAGCTTAAAACAACAAAAATTGATTGTCTTCCAGCTCTGGAACCTAGAAGTCTGAGATAAAGGTAATGGCAGGATTCGTTTTCTAACTAACTCCATATTTGTGGCAAAATTTCACCAGAAAAGTTATGGGAAAAAGTGCAGGTAATAATGCGATTCTTAATATCATTCTTAGTGGAGGGAAAGAAGAAAAGACTTTGTTGGAAAAGCTTTTTTATTTTTGTAGTTTTTTAAATTGAGGTGTAATTCACATAACATAGAATTAATTATTTTAATGTGTACAATTCAGTAGATTTGATACATTCAAAATGGTGTGCAACTATCATCTCTACCTACTTCCAATGCATTTTTATAGCCCCCAAAGTAACCTCATATCCATTAAGCAACCACTCCCCATTCTCCACTCTCCCAACCCTTAAAAATCAACCACCTTTTTCCTGTTCTTATGGATTTACGTATTCTGAATATTTCATGTAAATAGAACCATATGATAATATATGACCTTTGTGTCTGACTTCTTTCACTTGACATAATGGTTTCAAGGCTTATCCATGTTGTAGCATGGACCAGTACTTTATTCCTTTTTATGAGAAAATAATATTCCATCGAATGGATTTACCACACTTTGTTTGTCCATCCAACAGAAGATTGACTTTGTGGTTGTTTTCATCATTTGGTTACTGTGAATAGTGCTGCTGTAAACATTTGTGTATAAGTTTTTGTTTGAATTCTATTTCATTTCTAGGAATGGAATTGTTAGATCATATGATAATTCTATATTTAACTTTTTGAGGAACTAACCAATCATTTTCCACATTCTACATTCCCACTAGCAAAGTACAAGTATTCCAATTTCTCCACATCCTTGTCAACACTTGTTGTTCGCTATATTTTTGTTAATTGTAGGCACCCTAGTGAGTGTGAAGCAGTAACTCATTTTGGTTTTGATTTGCATTTCACTAATGGTAATAGTGTGGAGTGTCTTCTCACACTCTTGTTGGACATTTGTATTTCATCTTTGGAGAAATGTCTAGACAACTCATCTTAACTAGGTTTTTGTCCTTTCTATATGGAGTTATAAGAGGTCTTTATATAGTTCAGATATTGGGTCCTTATCTGATAAATGATTTCAAATATTTTCTTCCATTCCTCAAGCCATATTTTCATTTCCTTGATAGTTTCCTCTGATACATGAAAGGTTTAATTTTGATGAAGTTTATAATTTATCTACTTTTTTCCTGTAGGTTGTGTTTTGGGCATATCTGAAAAAACCTCTTGGAAAAGATCTAATTCTTGAAACTTGACTCACAAACTAATTCAAAAGAAAAATTTATTAATCAAAACACAGAAAATTATAGAAATCTTCTATGATCTCCTCTACACATCTTTGATTAAGAATCTACTAAAATTAGTTCCTACTTTTAATATATTTCCCTGAAAAATGCATTTCTCATTAGTATGCCTTTATGGTTATATGTAGAATCAGACAGTATGAGAAACATGAAAAATCCAATAAGATGTTATTAAAATGTCCACAAGTATTGCAGCCCAGAGATGCAGGAAAAATATGAAAAGAATTCAGAATTTAACCAGAAAATTTAGAAAATAAAAAGCAAAGTGTTATTAGTAGTTACATCCTGGTTGGGTTGTTATAGACTGGCACCTAATCAAATAAGCTGAAGCAATTAGATAAAAACATATCTTGAACCAGCAGATAAGGGTTGCAAAATGAACCTTATCTGAAAGATATAGCTTGAAGTCCTTATTTTCACAGCAACTACTTAAAAAGGGTTCCAGGTGTCCATATTTGAGATATAAAGAATAACCTTGAACATGCAAACCCTCAGATTCCACATCTGAGAGGAAAAACTATTCCCTTAGTAATTGTCTTTCCAAATCCAGGATGGTTTAATATTAATTACAAAGATGATGAAGTATTAATACTTTTGTGTCAAGTTCAAGAATAGATGTTTAATCATTGAGGCAATCTGTGTATATTCAGTATTTAAAGTGTTTGCAATGATTTAGAATTGGCATATTATAGACTCTGACAGATTAGCCTTGTGATTTCAATTTAAAAAATGTAATTGACTTGTGATTTCAAGTTGAAGGTGTAAGATTTTTGACTAAGTTTGTAAACAGAACTAGAATGTTTAAGAGAACTGGATTTACTATAGGTTTAATATTTTATTAGGATGAAATGACTTATTTAAATTATCAAGACAGTTTTGCTCATTAGAGACATAAACTTGTCTGATCAAGTACCTAAAGTGCTTTAAAAAAACTGAATATATTACATTTATAGCTGAAGTTTAAAATGTCCAAGTTTGTAAATGAGACTGATTGTTTAAGAAAACTTAGTTTGTTAAGTTGATCAAATTCTTAATTTCTCCTCAGAGTTATGGTTGTTAATCATTAAAATTTTACATTTTTAATGACAACAATAATACTATTTATAAATTGACTTCAAGGTTTAGGAATAAACTAAGGGTTTTAATTTTAAAAATTTAATAATGATTTCAATTATAGGTAACCCTGATTGTACAATATACACTGGATTTTGAGATTCTAAAATTTCGCAAGTAATAAGAAGTTTCTAGCAATAGGACAAATGAATATTATAAAATAACAGCCCACTAATCTATTTTTTTATTACATTATTTAGAGAGAGCCAAACTTTCGGATAGCAAACCATAGATGGTTCTAGGCCTAAGCTATATTTGGAGTAAATCATAGAATTTAAGTGCTTTCCAGTCCAAAAAAAAAAAAAATTAAACAGGAAAAGGGATAAATGGTCAAAATCCCTCTAACAGATTTGGAGTTATGTGAGGTGCCAATATGTCATCACACCCACTCGAGTTGTTCAGTCAAGGAACAGTTCTTCTGGGATAAGAGAAATGAATTAGTGGGTAAAGGTCAATATGTGATAAACTGGATGCGGGCAATTCTGCATTAATTAAATAAGGCTTCACATTTCCTTTAGTAAGTGGAGAAGTCAGTCTCCTTCCAAGCAATTAAAAAAGAAAAAAACAGCTTTAGAATAAGGTATTGTTCTATAAGTTTTGCTAATGGAGAAATATAATTGCTAGAACTAATATGTATCTCTGAAACACTGGTAACCAGAGTGAATCTCCTGGGAAAGACAAGGTCTTGACATTTAGGATGGCTGAGCTCATCATCTTTTTAAACTGCTTGCATATGACTTTGTGGTTTTAAAATGGAAAACCTTTGAGATTTGAAACACCTCAAAGAGTGAATAACCGATTTGTTTCTCTAGTGGAAAATAAAGTACAATCGGATAGCTTAAAAGATGACTTTGGAGTCAGGTAGCTTGGGTTCAAATCTTAACTCAATCATTTATTAAATGAGTGGTCTTAGACAAATCACTTATCCTCTAGAAGTTCAGTTATTTAACAGAGCTGTAAGTAGAGAAGGTAATAACTATCTTAGGGTTGTAAAATATCATAAAGATCTTAGCACCTGATCAACACGTAGGAACCACTCACTAAGTTATACTGCTGCTTTCGCTGAATTGTTAGATTTAGGAAATTTCTGTAAAAGGACATGAGTTCACCATTACAGGATCACAAATTTGTTTCTCTCTTCAGCCTCTGGCCTAGAAATATATGTTACTGTTTTACATTGTTTGTGGTTTTCAGGAACACAAACTGCTAAAGGAAGTCGCCTCTTTAAGAATCAAGAATGATACACTGTCATCTGTTAAACATTTAAAGAAAGGATATGAATGCTGAACACTTTTATTAAAATGTCTCTAGATATGAAATAACATTCTTCTCATTGAATGGCCATAAATTGAGAAATATGAGGAAAGCCAGCTTGCACAGCTGTGAAATCTAGTTATTGCAAAGCAAAATTCAACTTTTAAAAACTTCATCCATTCATGAAGTAACTCAAGATTATTAAAATTTGTGATAGTTTGGGAATGTTAGGCATGATTTTATTTTTCTCCTAATTGGTCTTTCAGTACTTTACTGTTATTTAATTTAATTCTCAAACATTAAGATTGATCAGCTCAAAGCATTAATAAAATGACCATAGCCATACCTAGTGTATTATTAGGTAATCTGGGGAGCCTGAGGATGCTGTATGGATCAATGTGATCTAAGATCTCTGAGGCCACCCTCGGAAGACAAGGCTTCTATGAGCCACCAGATGGTGCACATCTAACTACCTAAGTTTCCCTGAAGACAGACCTCTTGTAAGAAAACTGCTCTACTCAATAAATGTTCATTACAGAGAGACTTAAAACTTTATATAGTGTTAAATGACATTTTTCAAAACAATGTGTTTCCTATGGTTTTAGTAAATAGCAATTTTTACTTAACTTATACAGAACTAGGATTTAATTTTTTAATTAATTAAGGAGTATTTTAAATAAATAAATTAGGATTCCATTTTAGTCAGAGTAAAAAAATGATGAATAAAGAAATTCTATATAGATATGGACCAGCTGTATAAAAGCTGTGTCCTTCACTAGGAAGAAAAGAATTAAACAAGGAAAGGAAGCCCTCAAATGCACAGGACATTTAGATGATGAGAATAACTGAGAATGTTGTAAAACCTCTATGCCTGGAAGTCTTTCAAAGGACCATCCATAACTACCTTGGATGACTAGGTCCTCCTGGGTCAGATGCCATCACAAAGCCCCAATTAATCTAAATATTCCATTTTTGACAGATAAACTCTTGGGGTTTCTATGACAGGAAACTGTAATTTACAGTTGAGGAGTGCATCTTTGATTGCTAAGCATTAAAATATCTGCCTAAATTAGCATGACCCAGGATGTGGACTTTGATCTCAAAATGGTTGAATTCTGAAAATACTGTCATTGTCTTTAAAAGCCTCAAGAACTGGAGACAGCTTTTTAAGTAGTATAATTAGCGTGAAAGCATCTTTCACAGATTTCATGGCATAACCTTCCAGGAACCTGAGAGAAAGACTTCATCACACCCAACAACTGGGAGGATCTTTCTGTAAACTCCTACTTACCCAGTTAAAAAAAAAAAAAAAAATCTTGAAACTAACTAAAGCACACTTAGACCTAAAAATTGGGGCACTTAAGATTTATTAAAATCTCCCAAACAACAGCTTGGAAACAAATCCTGCTAAATGCTTCATTTCCCCATTCTTGTCAAAAATTTTTGTTTGGCCCTTTCCTTTTTATACACTCTGTAACTATTATTATATTACAAAATAACATGAATAATTGTTAGGCATCACCTGTAACCAACAGAATTTCTCAAAGTGGTTAGATAATGAAGATTTGAGATTTGCCAACATGGTAAAGCTGGATTATGAAGATATGATTCAGCAGAGGAAATAAACAAAGAAAAATTTTTGAAATGCTATGAACACGCCTCCTCTTCTTCAGATCTTTTTTTCCCCATTATCATCACCTGCAAGAATTATTTGCTTTATGACAGGAATGCCAAAGCCAAGTTTTAAACTGGATGTATACTGCAAAATCCAAGGGGTTTTTCTTGCCCCAGAGGCTAGGAAGGAAGGCCAGCAAGGTCTTACTTGCAATAAGACTCAAAGAGTCAGGAAAGCCTTAGAAAACCTGAGATTGACACATGACTGCCAAGGCTAAGATTCTGAACTGTCCAGGAATAAGGCTTCCACAAGCCCCAAGCAATGTCCCTAGGTAGATACTATTAAGGGATGAAGGAAATGATGCTGATAGTCTAATGGGGGAAACAAGCCATCCTAAAAAGAGAAAGTGAAAGCTCAACACTTGACCCAGGGACATGGCTGGCATGCAGGACAGTCTCAGAGGATGAATGGTTTTGAGTTTCAGTTTGATGACATTCATAGTACCTTCAAAGGAAAATTCTTATAATAAATATTGACCACATGGAAGAGTCAAACCACTAGAGATGAGAAAAGAACAAAACAAAGAAGAGAATATTTTCCCACTTTCATCTGGAGACAACTTGAGCAAGACTGAAGAACAGCTGGAACTAAGACACTTGAAAATAGCAAAAGATAATACCACAAACCTTGAAACATAATGGTCTTTGCTGAGAGTGTCAGAGCAGGAATAGCAAAGTGAGATATATGGAGATCAACTATATCAAAGGACTTGATAATAGACAATGGGATACTTTTTTAATTGGTAGAAGGAATTTGGGGGAACTAAAGGATTTGGTTCCAGTGATTTCACTGGTAGAAACTAAGCCAGGGATTATTGTTTTTCACCATTATCATGATCCTATTGTGGATGCAGTTAAGAATCCCATGGAAAGCCAGCATAAGTGGTATACTGAAGAATCAGAACACTGCAAGGCTTGGTACCTGCTCCAAACATTTTTATAGCAGAGATGTTTTCTGCTGTCTAGATTTCTGCCAACCTACTCTCTTTATCTGCTCCTGGCCTGACTCCCCACAGCCCCCTGGCTGCTGGTATCCCAATATCCAGCACTTGCTCAGAATCCTGGCCAGATGGTCCAAGACCAGCTAACTCCTATGGAATCCTAAATGTCCAAAAAACAAAGGGGGCGAGGAGTGACTATAGGCAATATTGCTATTCTTTCTCTCTTGACATTATTTCATTTCCATCTCTCACCAATTCCTTTTTCTTTAATTCAATCAGCAAGTATGCTTCATACACGGATGCTCATCTGTAGAGAAAAGGTCAGTGTCCCTTTATCTCAGTCACCTTTACAGATTTAAGAGCTTCTATGACATCTCCCCTCATTTGATTTGGTGTGTGTGGAGAAGGAGAAGTTTGTAGAACCTCCAAGACTGCACTGTCCCCTAAGCTGGCAACTTCTCTCATCATTCTCCTTGACTTCCTTATTTAAATGAAATGGATAGTAGCAAGCCTAGTTTGTCCATCTATTAATTAAGCTCTGCAGGATTTTTAGAGGTTGTTATTAGAAGGGCAGGTCTACTATTCTTGTTTTGATGGATTCAGCTGCAAAGTTGAGGCACGAAAACAGTTCAATTTAGCATTCTGTTATGTCCAGTAAGCACTTTAGTAGAGGGATGTCAAATGGGGCAGCAAAAATGCTATTACTCAGAGAAGCAGTCTCATAGTCTTTCTTAAGGCAATACCACTGTCATTTTATTGTACAAAATATAATAGCAATGTTATTTTTATCCTCATTCTATAGACAATAAAAATAAAACTTAGAAAGGTTAAGCAACTCGCCCAAGATCACATAATTAATAAGAGGTAAAGACAAAAATATAAATCAGTTTTTTCTTGAACTGAATTTTATGATTTGATGTCTTTCTTGACATACTGTCACTATTATTTTGTGTCTTTTTTCTTTTTATAGTGAATCTCTTATCTGATTTAATCAATATCCATATGTTAAATATTTATATTGTTAAAAACTAAAGTTCATCATTTTAGCATATCAAGTAGATGTTACTTGGACATTGGTCTAAACATGTGGTTATATTCTCTATATCTAGGAAATTAATTCTTTTGAATTGATTCTTCATGTTCTAATTGATTTGTCAAAAATGAGAGTCCATTCTCTAGTTATGAGAGGAGAGCCCAGAGTTAGTAAGTATGATAGTTCTTATGAAAATATTCAGAACTTGAGACTATATTATGTTGTGCATCTCTAACAAAGCAGGCCAATTATAGGACAATTAGATAACGGGGGGAAAGTCATTAGTGAAACTAGATCTAGCGTATCTGGCTTTCCAGGCAAACACCTTGCAAGAGAAAAAAAAAAATCAAATCAATCTGACCTAGTTTAACTAACTGTAAAGAAACTGCAATTTCATTTATTTGTTGAATTATGTTCAGTGCAACCCATCGTCCTGAATACTATTAAATTTTAGGAATATCCCTGAATAATGACACGTAGATTCGATCAACTTTTTATAGGGTAGCCAACTTTCAACATTTTTCAGTTTTAAAGACTTTATTTTTTTAGAGAAGTTTTAGATTCACAGAAAAATTGATAGGAAGGCCCAAAGATTGCCCATATACTCTCTGCCCCCACATATGCATAGCCTCCTCCATTATCGACATCACTTATCAGAGTGGTACATTTGCTACAATTAATGAACCGACACATCATAATCATCCAACTCTATAGTTTACATATGGATTCACTCCTTGTGTTTTACATCCTATAGATTTGAACAAATATATAATGATGTGTATCCATCATTACAGTACCATACATAATATTTTCACTGCCCTAAAAATCCTCTGTGCTCCACCTGTTCATCTCTCACCCCAATCCAATTCCTGTCAACCACTGATTTTTTTAAGTGTCTCCATACTTTTGCCTTTTCAGAATGTAAGAGGTGAAATCATACAGAATGTAGTCTTTCAGATTGACTTCTTTCACTTTTGAAACTTAGATTGGAATTAATTTCCACCCATGCCTTTTCATGGCTTGAAGTTCATTTATTTTCGCACTGAAAATATTCTAATGTGTGGATGTACCACAGTTTATTTATTCACTTACCTACTAAAGGACATCTTGTTTGCTTCCACGTTATGACCATTATGAATAAAACTGCGTCTGTGCACAGGTTTTTGAATGTAGACATAGTTTTCAAGTTCATTGCATAAATACCAAGGAGAATGATCATTAGATCATACAATAAGAATATATTTAGTTTTGTAATTATGCCAAACTGTTCTAGAGTGGCTGTATAATTTGGCATTCCTACCAGTAATTAATGAGTTCCTGTTGCTTAACATCCTTGTATTTGGTGTTGTCAGTGTTCCAGATTTGGCCATTCTAATAGGTGTGTGCTGGTGTCTTGTTTTAATTTGTATTTCCCTGATGACATATTATGTGGGGCATCTTTTCATGTGCTTATTTGCAACATGTATATCTTCTTTGGTAAAGTGTCTGTTAAGATCTTTGGCCCATTTTTTAACCTAGTTGCTTATTTTCCAATTGTTGAGTTTTAAAAATTATTTGTATATTTTGGATAGCAGTCTTTTATTAAATGTGTCTCTTGTAACTATTTTTTCCTAGTCTATGATTTTTCTTCTTAGTCTCTTGACAAACTTTTAATTATGTTCTGAATGTACTTCAATTAAGTCAAATGCCAACTGGATGCATCCAAAGAAAGTTCTATCTCCATTAAGCTTTAGCTATGGACTAAAGCGTTGTGGATTATATACCAGTAACCTAATTGAAAGAATTAGCACACTCAAAATGGATTTACCATTTCAAAGAAAAGAAAAAGAAGAGTTATGGGAGGAACGTGTGGGCAGTGCTCATCAAACATTGTCATGACACAGTTTGTGCTGCTAGGCCAACAAGCATATATAATTTCGACATGTCTCCCTGTACTGAGAACAGTACAACCATAAGGTCATATAATTAAATATCTTAATCATATATAACTTTCCTTATGAGCCTATGCTCATCAAGAAGTATTCTGATATCCTAACTGCTTAAGAAACTTAATCTTGACAGGGAACATGTCTTGTTTTTAGGAAACTCTTTTCCCACTTTAAAAAAATCAAGATGGCATTTATTTGCTTCTAGTCTTATGATTCTTTCACAATTTCTCAGGAAGTTCTCTGCCTCAGATGTGCCAGGAAAAATATCAGTTACAGACAGTATTAGCCTTGAATTAATACTGAGCTGATAACAGCCAACCACTACCCCTCCCAACCAGTGAATATGTCTGTAGCTCTCATATTCTGTGATCCTGTCATAAATTTTGTGCCCTGAATAACTAAAGGAACTCTGACTTCTAACCCCTATTCTAACACTGATTACGTATGTTGAACTATGTGCTACTATATGCCTGAGTGCCCTTGTATGCAATTTCCAACTAGAACTAAGACCTGGCACTAATCACTAAGCTTGGGGAATTCTCTTTACTGTCAGCCAAACAGGCAACCCTGCTTCTAACATTCTTGTTATTGACTTTATACAGTGATATGACTTACCAATTACTATTGCCATGACTTGCTCTGCCACCTCAAAGTGCTTCCTTACATCCCAAGAATCCCAGCTAGAATTAGAATTTGCTACCTTCTCTTATATTTAGGGGTCTTAGATGTCTGTCTGGTTTCACCACAAATAGTAATAACTCTTCCATAAATTCTTATGTACTCTGCTTAGTTTCCTTAACTTCCATTCAGCAAGTCTCTGGGTTCCTAGCATGTCTCATGGTCTTAGGAATATATGAATATAAGCTATCTGTGCTAGGAAACTCAATACCATTTTGGATATCTACACCTTTTTAAAGTATCTTTTTCCCCTTGGCTTTGTTTTCCCTGTATAATTTCAGTTCTATCATATTTTTTAAATATTAGTTTCCATGACAGATAACATAGAAGCAAACAAAAACAATTGAGGAGTTTGGGGTTTTTTTTCTTTCAATATCATGCCATCAGTTCTTCAAAATTTAATTAAACCTCAATATTTTGTGTTTTAATCTGGCCAACACTATTATTATAGGTCTAGTACACTCTCTTTTAATCACTGTGATTAAATGTCCTTGTTTCAATCTTTTATACATGTCCTTTCAATTCAAAAATTTCTGGGAGCCTTCCATTTGACAGATTGTATTCTAAGTACTGATGATACATTCATGAACAAAACAAAAACCAACAGTCTGTTCTTCAGAGGCTGCATTCTAGTCTGAGGAGAAAGAAACCCAGCAAACAAGCGTAAATATAATGTCAGGTGGTGAAATGTACTGTAATAAAAAAATAAGGCAAGGTCAGAGGCATAATGAATAAGGGTAATGAATGAAGGCTTCTCAAGGTCACAGTGGAGCAGAGGAGAACTGAGAAGCAAGCTGTAAGAATATATGGGACGTGGGGGAGAAAGACCATATGGGGGAGAATTTAATAGATAGAAGAAACAATAAAGGCAAAACCTTGAGGAAGTACTTGTTTGGCTTGTTCACTACAGTGGTGAAGTAGAGTGAGCAAAGTTGGTGGTAAGTGAAATAAGTGGAATACTAAAAATAAAAAAGGAATACAGGAAAAATTAAGAAGAAAAGTAAACAGATGGGGCAAATAAAAAACAAATAGCAAGATAAAGTTGTAAACTAACCATATTGATAATTACATTAAATACTGTCTAAACCAATTAAAAATCAAGATCGTCAGTCTGGTTAAAAAAACAAAAAATGGTATGTTATATATAAGAAACAGCTGTCTATAAGAATCTTGAAATATAAAGCTAGAAAAAATTGGAACAAAATGTCAAGAGATATATCATATAATCACTAACCAAAAGTATACCTATATTAATGTTAGAGAGACTTCAAAGCAAGAAGTATTACCAGATATAAAGAGGAACATTTTATAATATTAAAAGGGTAAACTCATCAGAAAGTCATAACAATCTTTTTTATTGTGGTAAAATATGTGTAACATAAAATATACCATTTAACCACTTTCAGGTGTACAGTTCAGTGGCATTAAGTACATTCACATTATTGTGCAACCATGGCCACCATTCATAGCCCAAACATTTTCATCTTCCCAAACTAAATCTCTATACTCTTTGAACAATAACTTCCCATTTTCCCCCTGCCTCCACCCCCTGCCAGCCTCCATTCTATTTTCTCGCTCTATGAAGTGGACTACTCTAGGTACCTGAAAGTGGAACTATACAATATTTGTCCTTTTGTGTCTGGCTTATTTCACTTAGCAAAATGTCTTCAAAGTTTGTTCATATTGTAGCGTGTGTCAGAATTTTATTCCTTTTTAAAGCTGAAAAGGTATATTTCACTTCATATATTTACCACATTTTGTTTATCTATTCGTTTACAGACATTTAAGTTGTTTACACTGTTTTGGCTATTATGAATAATGCTACTATGAACATTAGTGTACAAATATCTGTTCAATTCCCTGCTTTCAATTTTTTGGGGTATATATCCAGAAGTGGAGTTGATGGATCAAATGGTAATTCTGTTTAGTTTTTTGGGGAACAGCCATACCATTTTTCACAGTAGCTGCATCATCTTACATTCTACCAGCGATACACAAGTGTTCCAATTTATCCACAGCCTCATCAACACTTGTTGTTTTCTATTTTATTCATAATAACTAACCTAATGAGTGTGAAGTGGTATATCCTTCCTTGTAGATTTAATTTACGCTTCTCTAAAGGTAAGAGATATTGAACATCTTTTTCACCGGCTTATTGGCCATCTGCATATCTTCTTTGAAGAAATGTTTATTTAATTCCTTGGCTCAATTTTAAATAGGGTTGTTTGTGTTTCATTGTGGAGTCATAGAAGTTCTTTACATCTTCTGAATATTAGTCCTTATCGGATATATTATTTGCAGATATTTTCTTTCATTCCATTGATTGCCTTTTCACTCTATTGATCTTGTGTTTTGACACACATATAACAATCTTAATGAACTCCTAAATACATGGAGAAACACTGACCAAACTAAAAAGATAAAGAGACAAAACCATAATCATAGTTCTTTTTTAAACATTTCTCTTTCAACAATAGATGAAACAGCTACATATAAATATCTGTCAAAATAACAAAGATTTGAATAACAAAGTTGACTTAATCAAGGTTTATTTTTTAAAACAGCTGATAACTACAGACTAAAATTTTACCTGCTCCAATATGTTTTCTGGGGGAAACAGAAATAAATCAGAAATCAATAAAAGAAAGACATCCACAAAATGCAAAAATATTTTTTAATTAAGCAACTCATTTCTAAATAACCCATGGGCCAAAACTAAATCAGTTTTAATCCAATTAAAACAGATTTTAATTAAATGGAAATAAAAAAACAACATATGAAAATTTGTGTGATGCAACTAAAGCAGTGCTTAGAGGGAAATTTATAAATTTAAATACATTTATTAGAAAGAAAAAATGTATAAAAATAGTGATCTGAGTTTCTACCTTGAGATGCTAGGAAATAAAGTGCAAACAAAAACCAAGGTAAATGGAGGGAAGGAAACAAATATCACAGCGGAAATCGATGAAATTAAAAAAAAAATAGAGAAAGTAAACAAAATTTAAAAAATCACAAAAGTAAAAATAATTGATAAGCTTCTAGTGGACTGAACAAGAAATCAAGACAGAAAACAAAGACTAATAAGAGGGAGTATCAGTGCAAATCCTACAGACATTAAAACCATATTAAAGGCTGTTCCACTTCTGGTTTACATATAGAAAGTTCCAAGAGTTTATCACTCTCACCCTACAAGCCAAAACAAGGCAGACCAGATAAACTACAAAATCAACAAATGGCACTGAAACAATAGGACATTCTTATGAAAATATAAATGAACTGCAATCCCTATTTCACTCAATACACAAAACAAATTTGAGATGGATTATGGACCTAAACGTAAAAGCTAAGTCTATAATACTTAGAGAAGAAAATTAAAAAGAACATCTTCATCACCTTGTGGCATGCAAAGATTTCTTACATAGGAGACACGACAAGCACCAACCATAAAGAAAGCATTGATAAAGGAGACATCACAATATTAAGAACTTTCTCTTTAAAAAATATATCATTTAAACAAAATAAAAGGCAGCAAATACACTATAATACCTACATCTAACAGAGGATTTCTATGCAAAATATAAAAAGAGCTACTACAGTCAATAATAAGAAAAGCAACCCAATTTTTAAAATGAGCAAAAGTTTTAAACAGACAATTTTCAAAAGGAGATATATAAATGGCCAATTAGCTCGGGGAAAATGCTCATCAGGGAAATGCAAATTTAAACCAGAATGTGGTACCAGTTCACCCACACTAGAATGGCTAAAATCAAAATACTGACAACATCGTATGTTTGTGAATGAGCAGCAACCGGAACTCTCACACACTGCTGGCAAGAGTATAAAAATGCTACAACCACTTTCAAAACTAGCAGCTTCCTATACAGTTAGATATACACCCACCCTGTTACCTAGCAGTTTCTCTCTTAGGTATTTACCCAAGAGAAATAAAAACATATGCCAACAAAAATACTTGTATAAGAATGTTCACAGTGGTCGTAATCATAATGACTTCGAAATGGAAACAATGCAAATATCCATCAAAAAGAGAATAAACTTTTTTCTAAATGACATATTCATGCAATGGGTTGCTATTCAGCAATAACAATATGAATGGATTATTGATACAAGCAACATTTGGATGAATTTCAGAAACATTTTGTTGAGCAAAATAAAAAAGCTAAACACAATACTAATCTATTTATAGAAAATTCTAAAACAGACAGGATAAATCTATGCATGAAAAAATCAGAATAGTGATTGTCTCTGGGGTTGGGGACTATTCAGATGTAAATGTATATATACATACCAATGAGAGAGAGAGAGGGAGAGGTTAAAAAAGGAGAGAGAAATAGAATGTGAGAGAGACTAGGAAAAGAGAAAGTGGAGATAGTAAGTAGGAATAACTCTTTTGGAAAGTTCTGCTTTAAAGAGATTCAGAAAAATAAAGCATGAAGGGCATGTGAGGTCAAGGTAATGTTCTTTTACAAAGTCAGATTATATTTTAGCGTATTTGTACCATGATTCAGAGAAGGAGTATATGAAGATACAGGAAAAACAACACATATGTAGAAGTGACATTCTTGAGAAAGTGTGATGGGGAAGATCTAGTCTGTAAGTGGAGGGGATCTTCAGTACAATCTTTGAATAAACCTAGTTTCTTTAAAATACGCCAAGTTAAAAGAGATAGTGCACTTAAAATGTTTATTGCCATGCTAGCATATACTCAGTTGTCAAAAAAGAAAAAGACAAAAATAAACTAGTGTTAACTGCTGTTCCTTTTTATTTTCTTTATTATACAGATTACACATCATGGCTGATTTCACAACAATTTAACTTCTTCCACCATGCAAAGAAGGCAGACTTTGTAACTGAGAAAGGATGATGTATTTGGGTTAAGGAACTACAACAAAAGGTTTTAGAAACTGATAACTTTAATAGCTATTCTCAAAAGACAAGCGCAGTATAAAGGGGAAATGTAAAAACGTCTTGGTCCAATCCATGCTCAAGAGCTGAACTGAGGTTACAGTAGAATAACTACTAATCATCCTTTTCCCATTTTGAACTAATTGAAAACTCCAACTCTTTCATAAATGTTACAAATACCCTAAAGTGCCTGTGATTTCTGCAAGCCCCACTGGTTTAGAATTAATATCACTAAAGCTCCACATACAGGGCTCTATCACACACAAACACATATACACACACACAAACACAAACAGCCTATGTTCAGCATCGACAAATACCCACAGCTTGAGATTAATAGTCAGGAATTAAGAGGGCAGGAACCCTCGATAAAAGCCACATGTAAAGGCCAAAGTGGATTTTTAATGTTGGGGACAACAAGCATTAACTAATTTTCCCTTACTAAGTGCACTGTCCTTTAGCTCTATTTTTGTTCCTAATTGTTCCTGCAGGTAGTAGGTTAACATGTAACGTACTTAGAGAAGGAAGCAATTGAATATGGCATAGATACTGACAGAAAGGGCTCAATAAAAGAGCAGCATGAGCTCTAATCTGGCCTTTTACAACATCTACTATCAAAGAGCTTTGGGGGTTTAAGGGGATTAGATACCATAACCCATCTGTCAGGTCATTATGTAAGGAAACGCTCCTGCTGTTTTCAAGAGAAGATGCCCTACTGTATATTATTATCATTAAGCATTTACAGAGTACTGTAGCCTCGCAAAGCACTTTCTAACAGTTTTATTTGTTGTTTCTCGCAAAATGCTGTCACCTCCAAGAGTTATTTACAAATAAAGAAACTGAGGTAAAGGAAGATAATGGCAAATGCCTCAGTCACCCAAGGAATATCAGGAGCTATAGGAGATTCTTGGATCCTTGAGATAAAAGAAAACCTTCTATCTCACTCTGCCTAAAGATATGCCAAAGAGTTTGTTTGTTTGTTTGTTTGTTTGTTTTAAAAGCCAAGACCAATTCTCTTGTGTTTTCCAGCAATCTTATATACATTATTCCATAACAAATACTTACGGGTTATTTTCTGTAGCCACAGGATGAAGCTTAACAACAGCTGTACATCATGATTGACACTGTTCCGTACGGGAGGAGAAGCAGGATGCGTTCAAGCATGAGCATGTGTAAAGATGGACTGATATATCGTAGCTATCATTTACAAAACTGGAGATTCCAAATCTAAAGCATAATGAGGCAAAAACAAAATGCTACATGTTCTTTCATCCATATTGCTTGTAATTTGCTAGAAATAATTTAGCATTTCAGTAAACCCCAAGCAAGTGACTTAGTATACAGGGGCAAAAATAAAGGTGCCTGCTGGGAAATAGTAAAACTATCTAAGATGGGCTCCCTAGAGAGTTTTAACAGGTCACATTAACATGGGTGCTGTTAGCTGATAACATTTCTTTTTCTGAAATTTTCCTTTTATTTAGAATAGAATTATGGGAATCATTTTTGTGAGTTTTACTATTGAAGGATTACATTTTCCTTTGAAAGGGAAATAATCCCTATTTAAAATAAAGACATGAATAGCATTGATATATTTTGACCTTAATGTCAGAAAATGTATTCCTCAATAGTAAAAATATACTGATCCAACTAGAAGACTTAATTAAAAAACTATGTTTTGTATCTTTTAAAGTTGTTGTTTCTCTCTCCATTAAAAAAGAGGGAAAAAAAACTTCATGTTATTCTTTAATCAAGAGTTGGTAAAGATTATTATGATATTCACTTATTTATTATCTACTGAGCGCCTACTATAATCCAGATAGAATCCACAGCCTGATAGAAGATATATTCACACATAAGTATATTACAAGGTCGGTGATGGTTCCATAAGTGATTTATAAGTAAACTATTCTGGAGTTTGAGAGAAGGTCCAGCTCTGGACAGGATTATTGTCTCATTAGCTAGAGGAGACATGGCAGGTTCATGTGAGGAAGGAGATATGGAAGAGCTTTATATAATTTCAGTTGAAGTGGTCCTCTAAGAATGTGTAAGAATTGGGCAGATAGGGAAGTGGGAAATGGAACATTCCAGGAAAAGGTAATGAGACATATAAAGAGACAAAGAAGCATTGTCAGTAGTTGTAGTAGTTCATAGTTCCCACTACAGCCTAAATGGTTAGGCTGGATCAAAGCTACCTGTAAAAGGACATGGGAGAGAAGATAAAGGCAAACCAGTTAGTGCCATGGTCCACAAATTTGTTTAATCATCAGGCTTAGGAGACTCTGACTGAGGTGCTCTGGGGTATAGCCTTTGAATCAATACAGCTCTGATTTTCTACAGGTGATTTGGAACCTCAGCTAGTGGCTAGTAGAGCCTTTGGCTACTGTCAATCTTCTTTCATTCAATTTATGTCTTCATTCCATATGCACTCCCACTGCCTTAGTTTAAGTCCTGGTGACCTCTCACCTGGAGGATTATAATAGCCACCTGCCTCACTTTCTCATTACTGCTAGAATCATGTTTCTAAAAGGTATGCATGCTCCTCCCTTCTCTACTTCAAGACCACTTAGGGCTCCATATTGCCATTTTAAAAAGAACACAATATACCAGGTTAGTAAAAGTTGGTCTAACCTATCTTCTCTGCTCTATTTCCAGCACAAATGTACACACACACACGCACGCACGCACACACACACACAGCCCCAACATTTTCTAAAGCCTCTGTTGGAATGCTTTGTGTTTCCCGCTCTCCCAGCAAAAATACTAATGACATTTAGCATTTTGATCCTAGGAATTTATTCTAAAGAAATAACCTAAAATGCTAAAAAGTTTCTCTCGAGCCTCATCTCTTGTCATTTCCCAGCTCATTCCCTAGCTCCAGCTGTAAGGAACTACTTGCAGTTCTCATTGCCTCTCTGCCTTTGCAAATGGCCTTTCTTTGCATGATGGCTTCCTGCGAGCTGATTTTTTTCCCTTTGATTTTCACTTCTCTGTATTTCGTCCTAAAAGGATCAGTTCGAATGTCTCTCCCCTGGCAAGTTTTCTCCATTCTGCTAAGCAGTTAGCTATTCCCTTCACCATACTTGCATAGAGCACCTTGAGTATATGTCTCCACTGTCATACACATCACATTGCATTATAATGGCTTTAAAGTCCATCACTCAAACCACAAGGACCCAGAGAACAAGAATCATTTCTTGTCTAGCTGTGTGCTTTATCATTAGCACTGAGCCCTCCAACATGTATGAATAAATTAATAAATGGTTCAATGAGAAGTAAAGAAGTTTTGAGAGCTGTTGCAGATGTAGATTTATAGGCTTGTTACCATTTAAATGTGAATAGTAAAGCTAAGAGAGGTGTCAAAGACAAGTTCAACCCTGGGTGACGGTGAGGATGATCTTGTCAAAAGAAATCGGAAAACATAAGATGAGAAAGAGATTAAAAGGAAAACTTGACAGATTCAGCCAGGGGTTTGAGGAGGATAAGGAGAAAGAGTTCTGAGTTCCAGGTATAGATGCATTAGACATACAGGTTGGCTCATTCATCCCTCCCTGTAGATCGGGAAATCTGAATTTTATCATGATCCTCCTGTGATTCTCTGCCTTTTAGAACTTAAGCTGTTGAGATGCAGTGTGGGTTGCTATTAGTCACTGTATGACTACATAAGAATCGATAGATATGTAAACAGTTTATTGAAAGGCTGAACGTAATGACTACAAACAGGAAGTGGCAATATTTTCCTCCTATCACACCTTTCAACAAGTCAGACCCCTGTTTCTCATACCTTAAGAACTTTTCAGGCAGCTTTTTATAACTTTCCAGTCATTTTCAACAACGACGACGAAAAGTCTTATTTCAGTAATTATGAGTCACTTCCAAGTAGTAAAATATTCTGTTAAATTTGAAACTGTAATCTCACATCTCATTCAAAGCTTCTCCCCTCCCTCAACATGGGCTCAGGCCCAACCTGACTCCAGGCTCCTTTAGAGAAGTTGGGCATGGTCTGTTCTCTCTCCCTCTATCTCCTTCACCATTTGCTTCTGGCTTTTCTAGAGTCAGAGCAAAAGAAGGAGTGTGTAGAGAAAGAGACAACATTCTCACTTAGGTGGTGCTGCTTATAGTTCTGTATTGGCTTTCTGACTATTTACACGTCACCTGTATATTTGCATTAGCTTTCTTGCAGGGACTTTTTGTGTTTTCCATCAGACTCCTCTGTTTCACTGATGTGAGCACACTCCACTGAACTTCTTATGATTCAAACACACACACACACACACACACACACACACACACGCGCACGCGCGAGGGTTTAATCAAAGCATCAAAGCAGTGAGAGGCTGGTTACTTCTAGCACTTGCTCTATAGAAAATTCATATTTGCATGAGACCAAGTGATGGGAGCAGAAGCTTGCCTTAATGCTGTCCCTTCTCCCTGAACAGGTGGCTCCATAAGCCCCACAAAATCTTGACGAACCCATCAATCAATAATGAATAGCCTTCTTTGTCTCCAGGAAATCAGCCTTGTTATAAAAGGAATGAAAAGAGGGAGAGAAGAAATAGTCAATGCTTATTTATTTATTTTTAAAGTAGGTTTATGAAACTGATAATAGAGATAAAGTATGAAAGCTAAAGCTTTTCCTTTCAAGAACCAGGTTCTTTTTCAAGAATGAAAGTTTTTTTGTTTTGTTTTGTTTTTGTTTTGTTTTGTTTAATTCAGAAAGTAGAGTTTTGGGAATTGGACAAGGAATAAAAAGGTAAAGCGCTGAAGGAGCTCAGGACATAGTTTATGCCATAAACACTAATTAAAATGAGCACAAGAGAGCCAGGTTACTGCTCTCCAGAGGAGATAAAGATTCAGAGGGCTGGAAAAGGGAAGATGATAATAAAGAAGAAGGTGACTAGGGGAGAGGTCAGTGAGGCCCAGGTTGGGGGCCTGAGTCTAAAGGAAAAACAGTCCACCCAGAAACTGCTCAGCGTTTGGCAGAACAAAAATTCCATCAGCTGTTCTTTCCTTTACCTTCCAGGGGAGCTTACTATCCACTCTAGTCTACTTATCACCTGGTGATCATGCGTATATGTTCAGCTCCATCTGAATCATCCTTTGTGGACAATCTTCCCCCTTCAAATGACCCTCTAGCAGCTCAAGTCACTTGAAGGTCCCCAACACAGTGTCTTAGAGTCTTAGGATAATAGCATCACTGTGGAAGAAGAGGTCACCAGTCGCCAGCTTCTATGTTGTATTGTGGGATTACTCTCACCCAATGTGCCTAGCAACTCCCATGCCAAAATACCCACATATATTCTTTCTCTTTGGATAAGGTCTAAAATTGCCAAGGCTCACAAAGAAGAAAGGCATACTAACAACAAAAATAAAAACTGACAGTCTGGAAAAGGCAGAATTAGGCGAAATAAGTTTCCATCCTACTTATCACAAGTTATTCATGTACTCTATCAAACTCCCTTCCTCAAATTGAATGTGTGGGAAAATGGGCTTTTTGGGTAGCTGAGCTTTAAACCAATTTCTTCTTTGGTCTTACATAATAAGAGCAGCATAAAAACAAACAAACAAACAAACAAAAACCTTTATTCTTTACCAGAAGCTATAAGTTATGTCAAATAATTTCTTTGCCTTATCAAAGAAAAAAAGAGGAAGGAGAACATGTAGAAATGTTATGGCTATGAGGAATTCCAAATTTGAACCAACACAAGAATTCAATGTATATTGAATTCATTAACATTCAGTTTTCAAATTTAAATACCTAAAATTTACCAGGTCATAGAAAACATCATTGTGCATTCCACACTTCTCTAGATATTCATAAGCAAATATTTTATTCAACCTTAGAGAAATTTTCCAAAAGGCTTTTGAAATGTATTTATATTGATTACTTCAGAAGTTATCAATACTGACCTCAGCAATCCCAAGTCGCGGCTCCTTTCTTCCATTGCTGTCCTTATCAATAGGCTAAAGCATAGGTGGGAAACCTTCAATATTCAGTTAATCTCTTACAGTCCTTGAAGAGTAACTACAGTTTATACATTCTATTCATGCCTATAGTTACAGAGTACATCTGTAGGCTATATACTATTACTCAGTAAAAATTGCTTCTTCTGTTTTTTCAACATTTTAACATTTACTAAGAGCCTACATTAGCATACTAGGAGCTGAAGACACAAAGATAAATGAGAAACAAGCCTTGTATTTAGGGAGTTCATAATCTCTTTTACTTATTGTATTTAGATGATGTTCTCTTTTTTAATTTAATTTATCTAGATAAATGGAATGTGAATGTTACACTTTACATTCACACTCGTATCACTTGTTTAAGGGGAAAACTAATTCTCCCTTCCTCTCTTCGTAGATCTTCACATGAATGCCAGAAGGAGATTTCTTTTTCTGGTTCTCTCCCTCCCCACATCTCAAATTTCCTCATATTCCTTTTCTTTTTGTGAGTTTAATTAAAAACAGTATTGTATTTGTTAGATTTGTTAGATTTTTGTGCTTCCTGATCTGAAATCTTTATTTTTTACATTTAAAATGTTTCTTTATTACTTATGTAGTCCTTATGTGATTTTTCTCCCTTTACATGTCAGTAGAACTTGACAGAAAAGCAAGTTCTCCTTCTGAGCTGACAACTTTGAGGTTTTTTTATATTACATACTTATATTTTATCCCAAAATAGGTTCCTATGAAATACAATGATAATAATAAAACTCCATAAATAATAGAGGGGTGATTACATTCATTTTCATTTTTGCTCATTGTCTAATAGCAAAAGTCTCACTCTATGATTTTCATTAGGCTTGACCCAATTTCTTTTATGTACATTGTATGTGAGCCAGGATAAAGTGATTTAATCTGAGAGCAATGAAAACAACAACAACAACAAAAAAACCCTTGAAGGAAATCAGGAAATGGACAGATTATGAGGATGAAGAAAAATCTGTAATACCTAGAAAATAACATATGAACAAACCTGGCTCAATCTCCATTTTACTTTATTTCATGCCCATATGTAATTAACTCCCCAGTACAAAATAAAATCAACTTTTAGAAATATATTAATTGCATCCAATTTTATGAAACTCCAATAAGCTAAAATCAGTCTGATTTTTCATCTTGCTCATTCTTATTTTAGGACTCCTTACCATTGTCTTAACCTTAGTCTTATCTCAAAGTCTTAAGTAAAGATATTATCGACTGGTTTTTCCCGAAAACTTCACCTCCTTCCAATCTAGGAACTTCTGGCCACAGCTGTAGATTGCTGCAGCTCCCTGTCTCTCTGCTACTGCACAACATGTCTTAGTTCTCTCTGCAGGGAACTTCAGTCCTTTGTTCTGACAGCTGCCTTCTGTCCATGTCTTGTGATGAGAGAGGCTCTTTTGTCACATGTCTGCATTTTAACTTCAAATTGAAAAATGATCGCACCACTTGCATTGCTACCTAAAGCATCTGTGTAGCTCAAACATCCCCGCCTTCTCTTTACCCCACGGTAGTCCTGACTTCATGCTCCACTCACACAATGGGACTAAAGCCATTCAATTCAGGTGAAATTTTTGGAATACATCTATGCCTCAGAATCTGACAGGTTTTCAGAGATACTAAACAAAAAGACAAGAAACATATCTTAACTAATTAGCACATAATTTAATAGGAGAAAAAATATGAATGCACAAAAAAATGTTTTAACACAACTTTAAAATTATGTATAAACCTTAACATAAAGGACTGAGGCAGTTATTAATAAGGACGTTAGGTGGAAATTTTGACAGATTTCGGGTAAAGGGAATAGCATTTTACAAAAGGATAAGCAAGGAGGTAAACAGCAATGCTTCTTCTAAGAATTGCTTGAGGTGAATGTTACCAATAAGCAAAGAGGCTCAGGAAGGTTAGGTAAAATGTTTAAGATGACAAAACTCGTATTAGATTTATAATTAATACTCAGATAATACTGACTCTAGAATCCATGCCCTCCACACTACTGACTCAGACCAGAACACAATTCACTGTTCATATTACATTTACATAAAAACATGGAGGTAATTGTGCTTCCTATAAGGTGTTCAACCTAATTTAAACTGGTTTCTTTCCCCACTACTCCACTGAAACTGTTCTTGTGAAACAGCTCCATGATAACCAATCCACCTGTATTCTCATTTTACTCAGCGTCTCCGTAGCTTTCAACTCCTTGAAATAATTGTACTTCTTGGCTCCTATAACCCTTCGCATCCCTGGTTTTCCTCAGACTTCAATGGCTGCTTCCTTGCTACATTCTCATCTCCTTCACCACCTCTAATGCAAGAATACCCAGGTATGGCTGTGCATCTTTCTACTCTATCTACCTTCTCTCTCAAACTGAGTTCATCCAACACCACAGTTTTAAATATCCCCAACTCTGAATGCCAAATTGACAAAAGAGTGGCTAAAAGTGTAGACTCTGGAGTGAAGTATCCCAGATTCTAATACCAGCTCCACTTGCTAAACTAAGCTAGGTGATCCTGGCTTCGTTGCTTAACCTCTCTGTGCCTCACGTCTCTCATTTGAAAATGGAGATAATAATAGATATTTTAACACCTTCCAAACACCTCCACTTGGATATCAGATTTAACATGTCCAAACTGAATTCTGTATTCCAGAGTGTCTCACACACCTGTTACACCCAGTATCAATAAATGGCAACATCATACACTCAGATGCTCGAGTCAAAAATTCTAAAAACACCTTTGATTCTTTCCCTTTACCAATTTCCAACACCAGCAAGTGTCCTCTGCTCTACCTCCCAATAACATTCTAAATCTCAGTCTTCATTTCCTTTTTCCCACCCTAATCAAAGACCATCATCTCTTACTTAGACAATGTCATAGCCTCCAGCCGAACTTCTTAAACAATCTACAATCTATTTTCCACACAGGAGTAAGAATTTATCTGTCTTAAAGGGTATAGCTGCACATGACTTCTCCACTCAAAACCTTCCAATGACTTGCCACTGAACTTAGAATCCAGACTCCAAATCATGGCCTAAAAACCCTGCGTGAACAGTTCCTTCCTCTCCATCCTCATCTGTATCACACTCCTGACTTATCATAGGCCAGACATTCTGACCTTTCTCTCTTTCCTTAAATACAACATATTGTACCATTCCAGGATCTTTAAGCTTCAGTGGAATATTCTTCCTCTGGCAGAGATATTTTACCACTAGATCTCTAGTACTTATAGCAGTGCCTGGAACGTAATATGTGCTCAATAAATACCTGCTTGATTGTTTGATTGATTGATTGATGATTGATTGATTGACTGATGGTTTTTTAAAGACTATAAGTCAAGATTTTATTCACTAAATTTACATTTTAAATCCTTTAGGAGAGCTTTCAGTGTAAAAGAATCCTAAAGTGAAATATTTTTAAAAGTGTAGAATAATTTCTAAGTCATAATTTTTATTTTGGGATTGTGTGTGTGTGTGTATATATATATATACACACACACATACATACATATACATACATATATAAGATATATATGTGTGTGTGTATGTATGTATGTATGTATATTTGATCTATAGATGATTTTTTAATAAAGAAGGTAGCTCACTGAATAAATAAAATTTATTATATTCTGAGGTAATTATGTCAAGTATAAAATTAGACCCAGGGTTTTAGATATAATTACTGTTTTGTGAAAATTAGGTATGAAAGGACAAGAGTAGAATCAGACCTCAAGGGTACAATGACACAGGGCAACGCCTCTTTGTGACATTAGCATTCCAAACACATGCCTGTCAACATCTCTAACAGCAAGCTACAGAAACCATGCAAATATTTACACAGAATTTTTTAACCCATAAGCTTGTTTCTGGAAAGACTTCTAAAAATAAATCTTTTTTAAAAATATGCTTTAGATGTACTTTAATTTTTTTCTGAATTTTCCTGAATTTAAAATCACGTGAAAATAACTTTCCTAAAAGCACAGAACTAATGTATTTACCTGTAGCCAAGGCCTTTTTTTTTCTTTTTCTTCTCTCACCCTGGTAAATGCTCCCCCAGAGGTTGACAAGTATCTAAAGATCCATAAAACATGAGTTTAATAAGTATAATAAATCATTCGTCGCTGGCATTTTTAAGATTTGGCCTTATTGAGTTTTAACTGATATGTTTTGCAGGTACTCCTGCTGTTATATGGAAGCAATATAAGTTTAATATTTACTTACTGCAACCTAAAGATACTATGTTTTACTGAAATATGACAACCTTTAGAGGAAATAGTGTCCCTAAAATAATTAAGGCAAGACATTAATCCATCAAAATTCCCAATTAAAGTTAATCATAATCAATTTTTTAAAGGTTCAAAATTTGTTGGAGAAATCTTTGCACTTCCATATTATGGTCAAGTGTTAGTTGTTTATATTAAGAGTTTCTATTATATTTAATAATACTAAAATCTTCCTACAGAAAATTTCCAGAAATACTAGTTCTCTTAAAGTTGGATATTATGCATTTTAATTATTTTTAAAAACACAAAAATTAAAATTCCCCCACACAAATGTTTAAAGCTTTCGCAGTTTTACTTAACTCATTACATCAGATGAAGAAATTATATCCTGTTGAAAGCCATTTCTGACAGGAAAAGCAATGCCAATATTCAGAAAATCATAAACAGAGAAGATAAGTGAAGTCATAATGAAGAAACATATTGTGCATGAAAAGTATCTGAAGACAAAAATACTAACTCTATAGGATGAATCATCAACTTCCATAAACCTCTCAAATCACGGCACCTCATCCATCAAGTTCAAAGGCAGGTAAAGTAATAGGTTCCTAAATAAAGCATGGACATCACGCTACCACTTCCAGTGTAAAATTGCCTCTTAAATGTACTTTTTTAAAAGTGTGCTTATGTTGCTCTCTCTTGGTGAAAAAGTAGTACTGTTCAAATTGATTGCTCCTGATTTTTAAAACTTTTTTTAAGGTTTTCTTGTTAAAAGAACTCTGTTTTGATAAAGCATTTTCAGTGCCATTTGCACAAATTAGAGTGCTAATTGCTAACCTTAGAACAGCTAGAACTACTTTAGATAATTCTGAGTTTCTAAATTGACATGAATTAAAAGCCAGTTGGAGCACACATTCAAATGTTTTCATTTATGGACTCCCAGGAAATTTTGTTTTATAATAAACAAAGAACCAAAGAAAATGAATAGAAGAGCATTCACTATATGAGAAATTTAGGTTTCAAACCTGATTTTCTGAAAGGTGAAAATATTTACAGTCTTCTAAGTGCTCTATCCATTTACATATTTATAGAAACAAGTTATAATACATCTGAAAAAAATTTACTGAATAGACAGGCATAAGTAGTAGCAGAAGTCCAAATGTTTTTTTTAAAAAAGCTTGTGTAATAATCACTTTTAAAATCAGAACCAGTAGTTTGCTGCAGCCAACTGGTGGCAGCTTGCAAGAGCTGACTGTGCACGTACTTTCCAATTCCCTGTTCAGTGACATAATTTTGATAATTGAAATCTGTCATGGTGAGTGTATTTACACTACAGAAATTGGCAAACACTATAAATCAGGGTTTCGTTTTGCTTGCAGGGCGTGCACGTGTGAGTGTGTGTGTGTGTGTGTGTGTGTGTGTGTGTGTGTGTGTTTGGGGGACTGGTTGTTAAATGTTTATCAGCACACCACTAGAAATGCCAAAAAGAATGTCAAAAATAAGACCTTTCCCTTTCATCAATGACAACTGCTATATAATTAACAAATTTTCCTAATTGCGATACTACTAAATTTAGTGTGGTCTCTGAAAACAAAACGGCATCATTCCCCCCTCTTTAATCTACCTATATATCAAACAATGTACAGAATTTTATAGTCAGAAGAAACACTATTCACAATTAGCATTTTCTAATTTCCTCTTCTTTTAGAGAGGCACTCCAATCATAGTTTTAACCAGTTCTCCACAGCAGCCAAATAGAGCTCAGTAACCTTTGGGAACTTTTAATTTATCAAAATACCACACTCAACTGAAGTGAAAGAAGGTTTTGTATGCTTTTATATTTTAAATATGAGACTGAGCAAAGTGGAGGTTTAATCATGAATGGAGATGTAAAAGATGTAAGCAAAAGTTTGACAAAAACTTGAAAATGATGTTTCATAAGCCACACCCCTTGTGTGTTCATTGGGTTATACTCTACTTTGGAAGAGAAGACTCAGGGACTTTTCGGTCTTCCTTTCCCTTGAAAGACTTACCCATAAATTTAGAGAAATAACTTCAGGGAAAAAGAAGTATGTTGTTTAAAACCTTAAAGTGGAACTTCCTACCCACAAGACAGGAAAGCAACTTCTAAAGTATCCTTTAGATACTTTACAGTCTTCTGTCTCCTGCAGCTCACATATGTCAAAGGCACTGAAATTAACTTCTAACACACGGTCTGGTAGTTTGCGTTTGTATTAGGTACAGCTCACTGTGTGGGAAGGATTATCAAGGGAAAGTTTGATTGATTTTTATTCCAGTTCTGCCTAGGCCTCCAGGACCAACTTGCAGATTTGTAATACCGCAAGGTGACTATTTTATTGAAAATTAATTAATTAATGATCATGTATAAATGATGGAAAGAGACTAATTGAGTGATAGTTCAATTAAATAACTCAACGTCACTAACAGTGACAGCACAGCTGAGCAATTGATAAACAGTACCAAATATCGAGGGCAGAAATAAAGCCCTTTAAATTAATCTTTCCATGCATTTCTTCATAATGAAAACTAATAACAAAAGCATATTTCATATGAAAAGATGTTAGAGGAGATATAATCATTAAAGCAGCAAGAGTTGCCTCTTCATTAAAACCACAGAATACAAAGATATCTGGTGGCATAGATTGTTTCTAATATTATTGACAGGACAGGAAAATGATCATATCAGTAACATGGAATTAGCACACTGCAAAGAATAATCAATAAGAATGCAATTTTCAGTGTTACAAGCCTTTAAGTTGAAGATATATGAGAATGATTTTTAAATATAACATTATCAGAAACAAGTACAGAACCATAGAATAAAAATAACATTTTAAAAACAGTACCAAGTCAATAGAGTATTTATTTAATAAAATAAAAACCTGACTTCTGGTACAGTTATTTCGAAGGTTCTCCACTATAAGGAATTCAAATGAGACCTCATCTCACTGATGACTTCAAAAATGCACAAATAAATCTTCATAACCACTGTATCAGTGCTATCATGATTATCACCATTTTACAGATAAGAAAAATGAGAAACAAGGTACTAAGGAATTCACCCAAGGTCAGACCATCAGGAAGTGGCGGAACTGGGATTCAAACCAGACAAGTTAGCTCCTGAGTCCAAGCTTTTAGCAGCCATGTTACACGCCTCTCATCATTTGGATTAAAGATAAAAGTATAGAAAATCCAGGACTTTCTACAGACAAAGTGTAATATAAGCTGTTTTTTGCCTTTTCCTACTCTATACTCCTATTTATAGTCTATAGTATTAGACATGCAATTCTGCTTTCTCTTAAGCAAATTTTATCCATTATACCTGATGCCCATAAGGGTATTTTGCTTGAGAATCAAAGCTAAGTCCTCACATTATATAAAGATGTTCCATGCTAACAGTAATAGAACATTTTATAGAATTCCTTAAATATACATCTGTTATACATCCTTAGTAAATTTCATTATAATTGTTTGGTGATGTTTTTCTGTACTAGAATTTGAACTTGTGAAAAGGCAGGATGTAATCTTATTAATAATTTGTTTCTCTGGTATCTAGTATAGTTCTTAACACACAGCCAATACTCACTACATGTTTGTCAAAATGAAATTACATGCCATAGCCAAGGAAAGCAGGCTTGAAATGAACAACACAATCATTTTTTACACTAAATAAAATTTTTTACAACAATAAAAAAATTTTAGACAATTCCTTGAGTCCTTGCCTTCATCCTTCATACAAAATAGGTCCAAAAATCTGAAGCGTTCTTCCTCAGATATGTCTCTTGAAGGATTACCTTCACCCCACCCAAATATAGGCCCTCATCGTAACCTGCCTGCACTCCAGTCACAGTGTCCTATTTCCTTGCCACCAGTCACTCCCAAACCCAGTCGTGCTCCTTCTTCCATAAGGCCGATACAACCAAGTCCATAAGATGCAAACTCCATTTCCTCACTACCTGATAGTAAAAATGTTCATTGATTCTGCTGCGTAAAGGGTAAGATCCAAACTCTTTTAAGTGTAGCATCTAAGGATTTTGCAATTGGCCCCAAACTACATCTCAACACTCCAGCTCACGTTGAGCCATGCTGACCTTTTCTGTTCCCCGAGTCAGGCCCTCTCACCTCTGATATTCCCTGTGCCTGGAACCCTCTTTTTCACTGTGGAAATCTTGCTCACATATGAAGACCCAACTCAACTACTCTCTTGTGACACTCTCCCCAGTTTTTCTATACTGGATACTCATTATTTCTGCTATATTCCCACAAATCCCCCATCACTCCGTTGTACCACTTGTCTGCATTACTATTATCTAGTAGTGATTATGTATCTCTTCACTTAGAATATGAACTCTTAATACCCCAGAGCACAGTGCACAGTTTAGTAGTACTTGACAAGTAGTAGGCCTACTGTTGTTTGTGGGGTAAACTTTCATCAAGCCATTTTCAGCAAAACCGGTAAGTAGTCAATTAAAAACTTTTATTTATTATGATTTTTTCTTTACATCTTCATGTTTCAAAGAACACATGTGCATGGTAATCCTATGATATTTATACTTAGCATTTCCTAAGGACGAATACCTAAAAGACTGTCCTTACAGATTGCAAAATTGTCTCTTTTGATGTTACAAGAGGAATTAGCTCGATAGTATGGCCAGAAAACATGTGATGGAAGAACCTGGAGCATGCCTCAGAAATACCACATTGGCTTTGCTTGCTCTCAATCCTAATATGTGTTGACAGAGTTGTGCTTTTCTGGGATGGTGAGAAAGGCATTGTGGAAATAAAAATAAGAACAGTAAACATTTATTGGGAGGCTCAGAGCTTCACACAGAATATCTCAGTTAACTGCTTCACACTACTCTAACATGAAGAAACGGAGGTTTAGGGTCACTTTCATCTTAGGCAGTGGAGGTTGAAATCCAGGTCATTTGGCATTTGAAGCCACTGTTTTAACCACCATCTTCTTTATTGGAATAAAAATATATAGGATCTTTGTTGCATTTTATCTAAAATTTCTGGCTGAGTGAAGAAATTTTAACTCACTTTGTAATTCTGAGACTGAATTTAGTGTGTACACAAAGGTTTTTTTTTGAAATAGATGAATGCTTGGTAACATGTTTACTTAGTTCCATTCTTACAAAACCTGAAACCCAATACCCTGCAAGATTTAGAATCACAAAGTAGAGTGCTCTGATCCTTGGTGAAGTATCTTATATATGAGGAAATTATACTTTACTACAGAAACTAGTGATTATTATTTTCTTCATGACAAAACTCTCACATAGACAAAATTGATATTTATTTTAAAAAACAAAAGTTCTGTTTCATCCAAGTAGTTCATAGAACTAGGATCAGAGCCCACATTATCTGCTTCCTATTCATTGTATTTTCTGTTACACAAGGAAATTAAACAATAAAGTAGACGAGAGATAATAAGCTAAGAAAGATAACTGAGATTGCAATCTTTGTAAGCAACTTTATTTTATTTTCCCAACCCCCTGGGTTACTTGGCAAGGCATCATGGTGCTTTGGGTCTTTTTATTATTTATTTATTTTTGAGAATAATTTTTTCTTTTTAATTTTAGCTGTTCTAGTAGGTGTGTAGTACTGTATCACTGTGGTTTTATTTTTTACTTTTTAATTACAGCTGACATTCAATTTATATTAATGTCAGGTGTACAGCATAGTGGTTATACATTTATATACCTTACAAAGTGATCCTCCTGGTAAGTCTCATCTAGTACTCACCTGACACCATATGTAGTTATTACATTATTGATTATATTCCCTACACTGAACTTTACATCCTTGTGACTATTTTATAACTGCCAATTTGTACTTCTTAATTCCTTGACCTTTTTCACCCAGCCCCACAAACCCCCTCCCATCTGGTAACCATCGGTTTGTTCTCTGTATCTATGAGTTTGTTTGTTTTGTTTGTTCATTTGTTTTTTATATTCCATATACAAGTGAAATCACATGGCATGTGTCTTTCTCTGCCTCACTTACTTCACTTAGCATAATAATCTCTAGGTTCATTCATGTCGTAACAAATTAAAAATTTAGTTCTTTTTTATAGCCAAATAATATTCCATTGTATATATGTATTACTTCTTCTTTAACTGATCATTAATCAATGGATAACTTAGGTTGCTTCCATATATTGGCTATTGTAAACAGTGCTGCAGTGAACATAGGGGTACAGATATCTTTTTGAATTAGTGTTTTGGATTTCTTCAGATAAATATTTAGAAGTGGAATCCCTGAGCCATAAGGTAGTTCTCTTTTTAATTTTTTGAGGAATCTTGGTGCTATGGACCTTTTTAGAAACCTGTAATCCCCATTTACTAATTAAATGCCTAGGTCATATCTACAAACTGCTGTGGAAATTGTTAGCATGTGTAGGAGGAAGCAAGATCAATACTAGGATATCTCAGGTCTAGAAATGGGCTTCTTATGATTTACCAGGACATAACATTTAGAAGAGATTCTGATAGTCACAGAATTAGAGAAATTGTAACTATTTACCTGTTGCTCAGAGAAATAGGACACTATGACTATAGGACAAATTGCTAAAAAAAATATTAGTCCAAAAGAATAAAAATAATGCAGAAGCTGAATATGCCTTTGCTTTTTCATAATCTATGATAAGAATTCAATGTTTTAGTTAAAACAACTAAAATAAGCAATGATTATTTGGTATTTTAGAGTGAGAGTAATGTGACAGCCTGGGAAAAAGTGGAAATATAGAAATACTATAAATGCCTAGCAATAAATGGTCGAGGAAAAAAAATCAAAAGCAAATATAAGTAATTTTTGGCTGAGAAACTGGAGGCTAAAATACACAAATCAAGCTAATTTCTAAGGAGTCTGCTTATTCTGTATTTGTAGTAAACACGTTATGGCAACAAGTCTATTGCATCAGTTTGAGACTCAAAAACCATAATGGAATTAGCTAAATTTGCTTATTTAAAAAATTACCTTCAGTTTCTTCTCCAAATTTGAGTTTTGCTTGTACTTTTCACATTATGATGTAAAGCATCTACTGAACAAATACCAATTTGAGCTAGAATGCTATTAGGTTTTGATGATCTACTATTTTTAGCCTAAGGACTAAGTAATTTTCTAAATTCACGTTTTCATCATTTTAATGAGGATGAGGTAATATGCTAAATGACATTTTCTTAGATTGTATTAAGGTTTATATACCCTTGATTTTTTCACATACACTGTCATATATTTTCCTCTAAACATGCAGATATATTAATGTTTTTACTGTTAACAGCATACTGCAGGTTTAAAAATTGAATTTATTATGTTTCTTGACCTTTTTAAAGCACTAGCAACAGTATAATGGAACAGAGCTCAGCTAAATTTAAATAGTTTGTTATTGCCCTTGAAAGTTTTTATTACAACAGTGTCATTTAGTACTTTATGTCCACTTGCACCTGTTCTTAATACAAAATATGGAATTCGCTTATTCTCACCGTATGTTTCTATTACTACATAAAGTTATAAAGTTATCAAAATAGTGTTATTTCTGTACAACAATAAAGACAGTTTTCTAAGCCAAAATTTTAGTATTTTTGATAACTATAGGAAATAGTTTAGTGTAGGCCACTATAATTCAATAAATAACAACTCCCTAAACATACTAAAGAGTAGTATATTTACTATATTTTCATACTAAAGAGTAGTACATTTACTATATTTTTTAAAAGGAGATTAATTTGGCATTATTTCACATGGGACAAAACAGAACTGAGTGTGATAAAGCTTCTTAAGACTTCCAAAATGTCTAATATATGACTTAGATACAGAAAAAAATTCGACTTAATAAAATTTCTCTCACAAACAACACAACAAAATTTAAGTAAATCTAGCATTTAAGGAAATTTGTCAGCCACAGACATTATTTTTATTTTGGTTTCAGATGGCAAGTGCTTCTAGAAATATTGTGTGCTATACCAAACTCTTATCATCTGCTGAAAGTGATGTCAGACTTTCGTTAAAGACAAGCTTTTATCATGTTAGACCCAATAAGTCATTAATATCTCTTCATAAGGTCTTGGACCATATCCTGACCACATTCCTAAGCAATATACATTACTTTGCACATCACAATTGTTACAAATGTCTAATGTAACTCATGTTTACCATAAAGGTTATTTATCTGTGGTGTCCTTCCTGGGTCAAGCCATTCCTTATTGAAACTCTGGTTCAAATATTCCTCTGGAAGTGATCAAATTCTCAAGTGACAAGTGCAAGTAAGTTCTTGTACTATATTTGTCAGTGTTCATAATTATACCACTTGTGTATCTTTGATAAATGATTAAAGAAGAATCTTGATCACTTTACTAGTAAATGAATTGGTGTAGTCTGGTGTTTCCCAAAGTTTGGTCAATAGAAGACTAGCTCTGAGAGATGCATTTTAATAAAAAGTACCACGGTGAAATTAGTTTAGGAACTGATGCATGTTCTAGTCCCTTGCTGAAGGTTCTATGCATGTTAGGATATTAAAGACTCTGAGAGGTCTTGAAAGTAAAGAAACATATTCCAATTTCTACATCCAATGTTTTCTAAATTTACCTGATCATGGGGATGGGCACTATTGTCACCATATTCAATATATACATGAATAATCATAATGAGATAACTCTCCCCAAATTAAAGATTATCTTACTTTCTACAAAAGAGCTAAATGTTGATTTTGTGTTAAGGAACTATATAAAGTTTTCTGACACTTAAAATTATTTTGGGATGATTTATTTTATAATTTAAAAGATTTTCAATCATTTAATTGAATGAAATTATGTATGTATATAAACACATATATATGTGGGTGTGTTTATTTATTTATCCTACAGATTACTTGATAAAATAGGGAGATATCAAATTACCCACATCGGCCTTATCTTTATCTGTCACTGAAAAAAATCACAATTTCAACTTTAAGCTTTCATACAATATTTTAACTTTATAAAAATAATTTTTAAAAGTACATTTTTAAAGTAAATGTTTATACTATTTAGTTAATTCCAAGAAGATATACATGCATTAAAGCTCCTACCGCAAAATAAGGTTTTTATCCAAAGTGCATCTATCCTTTAAAGGAAAATTTTCTAATTTCTTCATAATCTTAAAGAAATTGAATGAATGGCAATAAAACTAGAATATGCTCCTAATTCAGATTTAGTATGTTTTAACAAAGACGAAATTATAAATTTCTGAAAAAAGTGGACTTCTTTGCTGAGATGCTGACATAATTCTATTCATATTGGTAATACTGTTGTAATCAATGATGCTAGAAAGATATAAAAATGTCATTTCTAAATTTTAGAAAAGTGTGCCTTCCAGCTGAGAGAAATTGACACTAATTTTGTTTATTCAATCTGACTTTAATAGCAGGTAATGTTATCCCCACAGTACTATTGCTGTCTGTACAGCAGAAAAAAATTACTGTGAAAATGTACTTCATCCCCCTAAACAATTAATTGAAAGACAATCTATTTTCCTACTAAAAATTGCGTGTGTGTGTGCAAAACAGAAATAACCATTTGATGGCATAGTGTAGTTTTCTTATGTTAAACATTTTTTATTATAATAACATATCTGAATAATTGAAATAACTTCACCATACAGATATCACATGCTAAAGCATGACAATGCCATACTAATTGCACATTGTGTTGACATTTCAAGCATATTTCTGTAACAACATTTGCATTCATATACAGGTAGTAAAGCACATGGGGATAATTTGAGTCATGATTCATGGTAGCAAAAGTATTGCTTTCAAGCTATTCTTAAAACCCAGAATCTTCAGCAGATCTATTAATATTTGATGTCATAGGATGTACAGTAGTTATTGTATAAACCGACTACCTCAAGAACAAGAATTGTTGTTAGCCTTTGAAAGAGAAACATCAGCATTATCTGATTACTTTTTTAAGTCTTCTTACTAATATAGAAAATGTTAGTCTATTGAATGATGATTTTACTAATAGTTTCCAAGTAAGTGGGGATAAAAATAAAAGCTTTATGTTGCTCTTCTTAGATAATATAGCCCAGCTAGTCAGAATGTATTATCTGACTAGTTTTCCTTCAATTTACCATATACCCATTTGTGACAAAGCAAAAAAAAAAAAAAAAAAAAAAAAAAGAGCAGCAATTTCAAAGTGTGCAATAAGTTTTAATATATCAATTTTTTTGGTTGTTACAAGACTGTTATTTGTAGCAATGTACCTTGAATCCAGGCAATTAATGTTTTTAGATATGTACTTCAATTTGATTTTTAAAAATCTCAGCAGACAAACTAAACTAGATCCAATGATACATTCTCCAACTTTTCTTGTTGCCAAGGATAAAAATAAGGCAAGATTTCTCTTTTCTTGACTTTGTCCATGCAAAGGTCAAAACTTTGAAGAGAACGTAAAGTATTAAATAAGAAAGAAGAAAAGGTCGGAAGGAAGGAAGGGAGGAAGAGGAGGGAGGAAGAGAGGGAGGAGGGAGGGAGGGAGGGAGGAAGGAAGGAAGGAAGGAAGGAAGGAAGGAAGGAAGGAAGGAAGGAAGGGAAAGGAGGGAAGGAGGAAGAAAGGAAAGAAGGAAGGAGTAGGAAATAAAATTTTGATCATAAATACATTTCTAAAATTTTAATTTGTTCATAAGTAATATTAGCCGAAAATATTTAGATAACTAAGTCCTTGAAAGTCTAAATCCTTCAATTTAAAAAAGAAAGCAAATTTTAAAAAATCAAGTCACAGAAACACACTAATTGTAGTTTTACTTTTTTTGTTTAACCATTAGAATCAAGTTAACTAAGACTCAAAATGTAAATCAGCTTTAGAGAACAGAAGAGAAAAGTGTTTTCTGTCATTCTTCTTGAGGTATTTGCTATTATTTTAAAAAGAGTATACATTTAAGAATAAATTGGTGCTTTATAGAAAACTAAAAATAATAGCATTTATGCAACTATCAATTTTTTGGTACTTTCGAAAAGGGCAAGTAGTGTGTATGTTTAGATTTAAAGAGAATTTTTAAATGAAATGGCTTTAACATGTAAAGAAGAAAACATTTGGATTACTTTATATGAAAACACCTGAAATTTCTAGTTAGGTAACAAAATTCTACAGTCATATACATTCCAAATTAAAAAGAATTAGAATGAAATCTTATTCTTGATGTCTAGGAGTCACTGTCATCTAGTTGTATGTAAATTTTAAATGAAAAAGAAGGTTGGGGTTTTTGTTTGAGTTTGAGTTTTAGGGAGAAGAAATTAGTAAGACTTTTTGTGTATTTAGACCTACAAAAATTTGTATATCTTTGCATCTTTATAGATAACCAGGGATACTCAACTATGCTCTAGGCAGAGGTTACTGTTGCCATTTCCACATTTGGCCCTATTATAATTTCATTTTTATACATGCAAGGTAAATGAAATTAAAGTAAAATAAAATTTATTGCTAGCAAAGATACTCGTAATAAGAATCACAGTATTTCTTTCACCAGATTACAAATGGCAACTAATCTACAATCCTGGATTATTAAAGTGAAAACTAATCTGCATTCTCATACTATGTTCAGAGATGATGATTTAAAATAAAAAGTTTGCTTTTTATACAGTTCTGGAAATCATTGCAATCGTATACACTTCTGGGAAGCATTCCAATCTTAGATTTACAGAATGATCAGGGAATCTTTTTAATAAAGAATAAAAATACGCTTTTATTGTAAGTAAACCAAATGCCCTATTAAAATCCTGGTAGGATTGAATAGCTTGTGGAATTTTTCAGATACTTATTTTGTCTCCTAGAAGAGAGAGTCAAAGCCATACTATCACTTATACTGACATGTTTTAACCCCATAAATAAAAAATTTATAAGAAAAACTAAGAAATATTTTATACCTCTAAAACATTTCTATGGCCTCTAGAGACATTCCAGTTTATTACTGTATCTTCTCTTCTTGGTTTCTCATTAGAGAATAAGTACTACAGCAACCATAGACCACAGCACACCAGGCAGTATATATAAATAATGAGTACATGGCTTTATTCACAACTTCATCATAGCAAACTAGATCAGTATAAATGGGCAAATGTGGGCCTATTTATACTGCTCAGAAAAAGGCAGACTTAAATAACTAGAGAAAGGAAATGTTTTAATCAATTATTTGCGGTTTCATGAATTTAAATTTACTCTTGGTTTGTAAATTTTTTGCATTCTGTCTTTTTCCTAGGGTGAGAGGGCTCATCCCCATGTCAGACATTTTTAAATAGAAATTTCACTCTTATGAAACTAAGAAGTTCCAAAGCACTTACTATAGCAAATTAAAAAACCACTTTTTTATTGAAACTAACACAAGTGAGTTGCCAACAAACTGTACTGATATCATATACCAGACACTTGAAATTGTCTCATTTATGGACAAATTGTGAATTTAAAAGAAAAATGACTAAAAATACTCCATGAAAAGGCCTACTTGCTGATCATTCTTCTAATTATTTTGTAACAGCCCAATCTTTGTATTATTTATTCTAAAAAAATATTTAAGAATTCACAAAATAAAGTCACCGACACTCAGTTACACTGTACTTTCATTCATCCTGACATCCTTATTCTCTTGCGCCACAAAGACAATAACAAACTCTTCTTTGGGAAGAATATAGCAAGAAAGTATCTATTGGAATATGGATGCTAGGTAGGCATAAGTATCAAGTAGCTAGCAATAAATTAGAATATAACCTATTTTAGCCGAAAAGTCTTAGATTATGGCCTTAAGAGCAAAATATATCTAACTTATAACTTTAGGGTGCCAATTATCCAGCTTGTTAATTAAACCAGGACAGTTTGCCTCCCTCAGTTCTCCTTTGACTTTGGGGTCATGATTTACTGGAAATAGCTTTTAGGTTAATAAAAGGAGATAAAACATTCATGAATTTTGCAAATAATTAGCATCCACAAGAAAATAAAACTTCTGTGTGAATATTGCAATTTCTAAGGATTGCCATGTCGATGATCATGTTTTTTATTTTCATGGAAAAGTGAAAGCTTACTCGTTTTTGAAACTGTCAGTGAGAAAAGGGAGTAAAGTGTTATAAAACTTATGTGTAATAACTTTGAACAAAAAGAAACTTCACACTCTAGTTTAATTTAAAAACTTCTCAAGGGTACATCATGACTAATAATATACAGTAATCAGAATCTTCTATTTGTAAAAATTTAGATTATTTCCTATGGTGCAATGTAAAACTGTATAATAGACTTTGCAATGTAAATTGGTCTCAACGTTGAAAAACTTAGAAGTGTGAGACGTTATCCTGTAAAAATGAAATGAGTTTGAAAAGTAAATTCTCCTACTTCCGAAGTACAGAAAAAAAATGTATTTGACCATAAGTACCAATTGGAGATATACTTTCCAAATAAAAGCGAAGTAGTATCAGATACAAAAATCATATGATTTTGTCATTATCATCATTCTTTGTTCTTTGTGTGATTCCCAATGAAAAGTAAAAATAAAAGCTAGTTATGTTTTCTTTATTTTTAACTCACTGGATTGTCTTTCATTTTAGATCATAATATGAACTTCAGATCCTTACTGAAAATGTACATTATCATTAATAGCTAAATTTCCACATAGAGGAATAAAAATGTTGAAGAATCGGGTTGGGATTTTTATAGTACTTTACAGTGTGCTATGGTTATGATAAACCCGTTTTATACTTAATCCTATCATCAAGCAACACCAGGATTCTATTTTTTTTCATTTTAAATGGCTACTATACATAAGAGAATTAATAAGGTATTATACTATTAATGCTTCTTCAAGTCAAAAGACGTGTTATCTAGAAAATAATTTAACACTGTAATGGGATATTTCAAGATCAAATTCTGTTTTATATACTCTGCAGCAAAAATAACATTTCTAGTAGGAAGGTATTAGTTATAAACCTAGCAAATTCTAGACATCAACATATTTGTGTAAACAGTATTAACATGGTTTATTACATTTCCAGGAAGGTTAAGTCTTATATCCAGTTTTCTGCTAATTCTTCTTCATATAATAAATATATATGTTATTTGAGTGCATGTGTGTATATATTTTCACACATATATGTCATATATACATAAAACAGCACTTAATGGTTGCTTTCTTTGCATGTTTAAATTAGGGGGAAAATGAATTGCTATTATGCATAACCCATGGTGAGCTTCCTTTTTGTTTCACAAATGGCCATATCGTGATGTAAACAAAACATTGGAGTGAGTCATTCCGGGTGAACTGTATTTGAAGTTGTAGGTTGGTGTTCTCATGAAGAATTGTGTACTTCCTGGTAGTAAATACCTAAAAATAATAGTTTAAAAGTTAGACTTTTAAAGTCAAGTTAGCATTAACATCTCTCACTAAAGTGTTATGTGTCTAGAAATTTATATATCCTCCATGAGAAATGATACTTAAAAAAATGTAATCCATATAAAAAGATTTCCTCTCCCAGATTTGTGTGGGGGGAGTGGGAGAGGGTCATAAAGCCCCAAGAAGCAAAATATAATCTTAGTATTCCAAGACATCTCATGAAGTGCCATTATACTCACATGCTAGGAAACCATTTATATGGCTCATGTTAATTTGTAATTCATCATTAATCTTTGTAATAATATGTGAAGCCAGTCAAATATTTCTTTAAAAATATATGATATGAGATTTGCTGCCACATTACAAATAAGTGTTTGTTTCAAGAATTTTGGAACCATTCATTATAATTTAATAATATTTCATTGATGTATTATAACTATAGGTAATCTAAAAGAAAAAATTAAAGATTAACATTCACAACTATATTACAAATCGTATATTCTTAGACCACACAGTACTTATGATTATAGAATACCAAAACATTTACAATTACTGAATGCATGCAACCCTTGTAGCAAATGTATTTCAGAACACATGAATTTTCCAAATTTTAGAACAATATAGTATATATATAACTATATATAACATCTCCATCAGGGCCTTGGAACAGCATCCTGTAAACAAACAATTAATATGGCTATAGTAAAATGCATAAATATTCAAAATAAATCAGATACAGACTATACACGACTTCATGTCAATTCAGGTTAGATTTGCCAATAAATATGTTACTTTTTTTTTTAGTTCTTAGAGATTTGGGATTAGAAACTGCAAATAAGAGTGTGCACCTATACACCGATTCCTCTGAAAAAATATTTTGATTAGCCTTAAGCCATGCTACTCTATATGTCTAGAGAGAAAGGATCTAAGAAATCCATGTGAACAAATGCAAATAAACATCACTACTAAAAGTGTAAATATGAGAAGGGCATACTATAAAGTCAGGACAAAGAGATCTATTAGGAATTTTCAAGAGCAGAAGTGGCAATAAAAGATTTGTAATTACCAGTTGTCTTGAAAAAATAAACAATGGTAAAGCATCAAATCGTTTATTTTATTTTCTTCACTTGACATTAAGATCTTCTAGCAAAAGTATAATACTTCCATAGATACGTGAAGAAATTCAGGGCCAAGGGTACGTCAGTTACCTATTCTATATTAAATAAGGCTAATAACTACCATATCTCTATGTTAATAAAAAATTACACTTATGGTTATGTGACATGAATTTTGTGCATTATGATCAACCATATATAGTATTCAGATTAAAATAGCAGAATTCTCTATAATATTCATAAACATCATTTTATCATGAATTACCTAATAATATCCCCTTATTCTGTTGTCTAATATCGCAAATGATAAATAATTGCTCAAATCATTAAGTTAATAGAGCAGTAAAATAATACACAACAAACCAAATTAAATCAAAATTGCACAATGGGTGATAAATAATGAAACAACTGATTTCTCACATCACAGATTAAACAAATTATTTTCTTAATATCACTCGGGTAATTTATATAGATTATTATGTCAAGAACTAGTGGAGTCAAGATGATTAATTTAATATATTCTGCCATCAAAAAGCTACCCTTTCTACATAGGGCAAACGTGCAAAAAAAAAAAAAGGTGTTTGATCAAAACCTACTCTTTTGTATTAGTTGAGAGTTATTTTATCACCTATTGCAAAGCAAATGCATTCTGATTACACTGATATTTATCATAGTCAACAGTAACTTTTATCAATTTTCTTTTGAAGAATTTCCAAGCAATAGTTGCTATTGATATTATGATAACATTCACATATCATTTTGAGTTATAGATTTCTTTCTCCATTTCACAGATGAAAAAATAAAACACAAAGTCCAGGTTACAGTTATTTTATTTAATACCATTCAATATTTAAATAATGTTTTCTATGCGCCCATTCCAATTACTTTATAATATTAACTCAGTTCTCATAACAATTCTATACAGTAGATATTATTGTAGGCTCTATTTATAGATGAATACACTAAAGCATGCAGGGGGATCAAGTGCCTTGCCCAGTCACATAGCTAGTTAAGTGGCAAAGCCAGGATTACAATCCATGTGGGCTAGTTCCAGAATCACTGCTCCTAGAAACTATACTATTTTCATTTTTCTGTATGAATGCCAATTTTAAAACTAATGGATACAATGATTATACTCATTTTTTTCAGAAATATTAAATATATCCTAGAAAGTATAAAAATATCATACATCCACAAACTTAAACTTTTTAATAGGAGCAGAAAAAGCTAAAATGAAACTATTTTTAAGACTTGAAAAGAAAAAGAGGTTTAGTATGAACTCAAAAAAACCTATGAAATCACATTGGAAGAAACACTTTGCTTCCCTAAAGCTAGTGCTGTGGAATATTTTAAAGCATTATAGAGAAACACAGTGGATTATTTGCCTTAATATCTCCATTAATATCTCTTGGGAGATCTCACACTAGCTAAATATCAAAGATTATTTTTGAAATGTTCTTTGCAATGAAGTTAAATAATAAATTGGATTTTTTTTTAGCAGAAAGAATATCTCTAGGAAGTGAATTTATAGACTACATCTAAAGACTTTGTGTTAAAGTAGCCACAAATGTGAAAAAGTAAAGCTTTATTTTTATTCTAGTTTACTCTTGATGTACGAAAATAGCTAACTTGTAGCTAATTCATACCAAGGAGAAATACCTCAGACTATCCTATTTCTTCACACACATACCCTAACTCATCTCTGAGGCTAGGTGCACATCTTCACATATCCAGTATATAGGCATAAAATATGCATTTGTCCAATTCCTGGTTGATGTAGAATTGGTTGGTCTGTCATGTACCAAATTATTGCCAACATAGAGACTCTCTAGAACATGAAGCATTTCAAGACTGGTAGGGAATTAGCCTTGAAAACTTAAGCTATGCCACCCTTCTGAGATTTTTCGGGATCCCTGATACCCCCAGAATAAACTCAGCTTCCTGGTTTGGGGAACACAAGGTAAAGAAAGTTCATCATAATATTTGTCCTGTGTTTTTAAAAAAATTTTAATGTGGTAAACTGTACACAACATGACCCTTACTTGGTTTTACCATTTAAGTGTACGATTCATTACATTAAAGTCATTCACGATGGTTGTGTAACCATCACCACTACCTAGTTCCAGAACTTTTTCATCATCCGGAAACTCTGTATCCATTAAACACTAAATCCCAATATCCCCTCTTCCCAGTCCCTAATAACCTCTATTCTATTTTCTGTCTCTTTGAATTTGTCTATTCTACATACCTCATATAGGTAGAATCATATTATATTTTAGCCTTTGTGTCTGGCTTGTTGTACTCAGCATGCTTTCAAGGTTCATCCATGGTGCAGCATGTATCAGAATCCATTCCTTTGTATATAGGCTGAATAATATTCCATTGTGCATATATACACTTCATCTATTCATCTGATGATGCACGCTTGAGTTGTTTCACCTTTTGGCTATTGTGAATAATCTTGCTATAATCATTGGTGTAAAAGTATCTGTTTAAGTCCTCGTTTCAGTTCCCTGTGGTATAAACCTAGGAGTGGAATTGCTAGGTTATATGGTAATTCCATATTTAATTTTTTGAGGAATGCCAAAGTGTTTTCCATAACAGCCACACCATTTTACATTCTGAACTAGGAATGCATGAGGGCTCTAATTTCTCATTATCTTCACCAACATGTACTATTTTGCTTTTTTTTTTTTTTTTTTTAGTCATCTCAGTGGGTATGCATTGTCCTGTAGTTTTTGAACTTTTGGGGGGAAGGGAAAGTCCTAGTTTCAAGTTCCACCTCTGCCATATGCTAGCAATGTGGATCTGAATAAGCCATTCAGCCTTTTTGGACCTCAGTTTTTGGATTTGTGAAGAGTCCAATCGTTTCTGCTGCTTGTCTCACAGAGTACAGAGCCAATGAAATAGTACATGTGGGTGAAATATTATTTATGTGTTATGAACATCAGCCTCACTAGAAGACCATCCCTGCTCTAAGACATACATATTAAGCTATCTTAACCTAAGGCCATAATAATATCATGTATTTAACTCAATTTTTAAAACTTCCTAATTATAAAGTATAGCACACATTTAAAAAGCACATAAAATCTAACTGCTACCTAGCTTCAATAACTGAACATTCCTGGCACCCCAGAGCTCTGTATTACAACACCCTCCCTCCCTATAAAGTTACCCACTATCGAGACTTTTATGGTAATTACTTCCTTGTTTACCCAAGTACACATTCCATCACACCAAAATTTAGTTTTGCCTGCTTTTTATTTTAAAATAAATGAAATAAAGTATGTATTCCTTTGGGTCTAGCTTCTTTTGCTCAAATTTATGGTTGAGACTCATGTATGTTGCCTTGTATGTGTGCAGTCTGTTCATTTTCAATGCTGTATAATATTTCATTGTGTTGACAATACAGAAAATGTGTCTATTTTTCTATAAATAGATATTTGGGTTGTTTCTCAATTTTAGCTATTAAGTAAATTCTACTATGTTCATTCTAATAATGGTCTTGTGCACATGTGCAGACATTTCTGTTGAGAATTGCTAGTAATAGAATAACCGTAAAAAAGGTAGACTTTATAATGTCAGTTTTTAAAGGTACCAATTTTCACTATCACCAGCAGTATAAGAGAGTTCATATGCTAGTATCACTCTAGTATATTGATAGTCTTTGGAAACAAATAACATCATTGTATTTATAGCATTCTGTTTTTAGTAGTGGTATTTTCATTTACAAAATATAGTCATTCTCAATCGCCGAAAATGTCAAATCTTAGAAAAAACGTAGCATTCATATGCATGTTAAATGAATGCTAGCAGTGAGCTCCACTTTTTTTTTTCTAAACGGGAAAAGGGTTAAACACTTTTTCAAATGTTTATTGGTCCTTTCTTTTTTTTTTTTTCAAACTCTCATGTGAACAACTTCTACAAGTATCTTCCTCCAAATACCTTGCTTCATTCTATGGCTTGCTTTTTCACACCCTCCTGAGATATTCTGCTGAATATATGTTCTTAATTTTAACATAGTAAAATTCATCTTTTCATTTATGATCTGTACTTTGGTCTTATATTTTTATAATCTTTGCACACCTCAAGGTCATGAAAATATTCCCCTATATTTTTCTGAGATCTTTAGTTTTGCCTTTCATATCCATATACTGAATTCATTAGAAATGATTTTTGCATATGGTGTGGGTAAACTCAAGTTTTCTATTATTATTATTATTTGGAAACTCAATTATCCAAGCACCATTTGTTTAAACAAACCTCCTTTTCTCATTTGTTATTAAGTAAGTGTACCCCTTTTAGTCATAAATCAAGTCTCTATATAGGCCTGGGTCTAGGTATGACCTTTCTGAATTGTTCCCTTGCTCTGTCTATACTTTTAGAAGTAGTATACTGTCTTAAATTACTTTAGCTTTATTATAAGTCTTAGTACACTGTTGTTAATAACTTTTACCATTTTATTGTTCTATTTCAAGAGTTTCTTATTTATTTTTGGCCTTTTACTTTTCTATATAAATATTGGAACAGCTTTGGTCAAATACTATACCCACCAAAATAAATTTGTTGGGTTTTATATTAGGGTTGTATTGAATTTGTAGATGTACAGAACTATTTGAGAGGAACTGACATAATAATATTGATTTCAATGATGAATAACATATATCTTTCAATTTTACATTTTCCTGTAAAAAGTCTTATACATTTTGTTCTATTTATTCCTAAGTGTTAGCTTTGCTTTGATGTTATAAAAAATGAAGTTGTATCTAAAATTTCATATTCTAGCTATTGTCGATATAGAAAAACTACAATTAATTTTCTTATCTTGACCTTGATTTAATCAAAATTATTAAATTTACTTAATGATTTATCTATAGATTTATTTAGTTTTCTATGAACTCAATCATATCTACTAGTTATGAGTTTTAGTTATTTCTCTCAAATATAATGCCTTTAATTTCTTTTGCTTGACTCATTAAACCAGCTAGGACCTCCAGCACAACACTAAATAGGAGTGGTAGTAACAAGCAACCTTGTCTAGTTCCTCATCTCAGTTGGAAAGCCTTCGACATTTCACCATTAGGTATGTCTGTTATAGCTATTCTTTAGTAGACTAAGGAACTTTTCCCCTTTTGTTTCTAGCTTGCTTAGCATTTTTTAAGGAATGAATGTATATTGAATTCCATCAAGTGATTATCTGTATCTATTAAAATTATCTGTTATTCTATGAAAATTACATTGATCACTTTCTAATGTTATTGCACCCTTGAATACAATAAACAAAAACTGGTCATGATACATCATACTATTTAAAATTTCTGGGTTCATTTTGCTAATATTTTAAGAATTTTGCCTCTACATTCAGGAGTGAGATTGAACTGTTGTCATCCTTTACCATAATGTCCTGGTCAGGTTGTGGTATTAAAGGTATGGTAGCCTCATAAAACAAGCTGGAGAATGCTCCCCCCTTTTCTGCTCTAATGGGTTTAATAGAATTGGATAGTGAAGACCATGCGAATCTAGAGTTATCTTTGTGGGGGGCTTTTAATTATTGATTCAATTCCTTCAATATAAAGGACTTTTTATGTCTTATGTCACTTTGGTAATGTGTGTTTTCCCAGGAATTTGTTAACAATCTAAATTACCAAATTTATCAGCATGAAATTGCTCATATTTCCTTACAAAATTTTTCATGTTTATAAGATCTGTAGTAATGTCTCCATTTTTATTCTTGATACTAACTATATCTGCCTTTTATACTCTTGATCAGTTTCACCGGTTATTTATCAATTTTATTAGCTTTTTCAAAAGTAAACCTTTGGCCATGCTGATCTTTTTTACTGTTTATTTCATTATATAGACACTCCCCAACTTATGATGGTTCAACTTACGATTTTTCAATTTTACAATAGTGCAAAAGTGATATGCATTCAGTAGAAACCGTACTTCAAATTCTGAATTTTGATCTTTTCCCAAGGACAGTGATATGCTGGTATCATTGATACTGTTGTGATTCTAGGTGGCAGCAGTGAGCTGCACCTCCCAGTCAGCCATGTGTTCACAGGGTAAACAACTAATACGCTAACAGTGTACTGTGTTACCAGTGCTTTTTGGATATTGCATTTTGTGTTGTCGCATCCATCATGTCTACGAAATGCCCATCTGTGCCTCCTGCTTCTGATGAGAAAAAGATGAAGGATTTACTTTTGAGATGAAATTCAAGATAATTGCCCAATTGTAAGTTAATGTAAGGTTCTGAGCATGTTTAAGGTTTAAGTTAGGCTAAGCCACAATGTTCGGTAGGTTAAGTGTATTAAATGTATTTGGATACTTATTTTCAACTTACTATGGGTTTATAGGGACGTAACCCCATCATAAGTCAAGGAACATTCGTATTATTAATTTCTGCTGTCATTTTTATTTCCTTTTTCTGTATTATTTGGGTTTATTTTAATGTCATTTTGTCACTTTTCAAGATGATTGCTCAGCTCATTTAATTTTTTCTTTTCCTCTTTCCTAATTTTGTTCATTTAAGTCTATAAATAGCCCTGTAACAATTTGGTTACACACTGCAGGTTTTTATTTGTAATATTTTTATAATCATTCAGTTCAAATCTTTTATGTCCGTTATGATTTCTTCTTTGATTCATGGGTTACTTAAAAGTGTATTTTTTTATCTTTCCAAAATATAAATTTTCTGGTTATATTTTCTTATTGTTTTCTACCTTAATGATACATGGTCAGAAAAAAATACTCTGCATAATTTCAAGTTTCACAAATTTATTGAAATATGTTTCACAAATTTATTGAAATATATTCCACTATATGGTTAACCTTTGTAGAAATTCCTGCTATGCCTGGTGTATTGTACTCTGAGATTATTGGATTTACATACCACAGTTAAGTATGGTAATCATATTATTAAAATGTTCTATACTTTAATTTTTTTTGAGGAAAAAATATTTTTAGTATATTAAAATCTCTCTCTATGGTTGTAGATTTGTCGATCCTTTTTTCTGTAATTCTGTCCACTTTTGCTTTGCAAAACATCTGGAACATTTTTCTCCTAGGAATCTAGGGATTTACCAAGGTCACATCTTTGCAAGCCCTGAACTCCACCTTTTCCCTTTAGGCCCATGAGTCTGTCAAAAGCACTACTCAGTACTAACAAATACTCATTAACAAGTATCTGGTTAACATTTTCTGATATATTTAAGCAAATGCTTTGATATTTTGTCCAGCTTTTCTAGTTGACGTGAGGGAGAGGATTTGTCCAAATATCTAGTGCTCTATTACCGAAGACAGAAGTTCTAACTTCTGTTTTTATTAATGTTTCTAGCCACAAAACCCCTCTTATGATATGAGTTTATATGAAAGCTCAGTACATGAAAGATAAAAACACAGAGATACTGAGACTAAAAAATGTCTGAAGATCTCAAGGTTTCCCAAGTAAGTCTAGTTACAGTGAAATATTGAACTGATCCCAAGAACTGTAGTATCCTAGACATATACTAAATATATATATAATTTGACCATCTGAGTTTATGTAATGGTTCTATTGGTTTACTTAAGAGTCCACCTCTGAGAAATGGCTTTTCACTTAGTGTACCTATACATTACTGTTTTTCTGAGATTGCAAGGTTGAAGTCTACTTCCTTCCATGTAATAGGTGCCATATATTCTTTAAAGCTTCTTAAGAAATACCCTGCAGATTTCTGATGAAGATAAACATGGTCATAAACCTGACTAATATTATTAGCTCTATTTTCTTCTCTCTTAATTTTACAGATACATTAGCCAAATATATATCTTCATAAAGTATTTAGATATACCTCATAAATTATATATATTAGGCATATTATATGTATTTATATCTAATTTATGTCTCATTAGTTATACTTTATAAATGAAATTAATCAACATTAATGATTATCAAATTAAGTGACTTCTACAAATAAAGTAATATGCTATAATTTCCTAATCTACAGGGAAAATATATGATCCCCTTTTCCATGTTTTTAAATTAATGTGACATTGACTTGGGTTTCAATAGCTACATATTAGGAGGACATGTTTATTTCTCTCTCTTCCTTGTGTTTTTATGTAGAAGAACCTCCACTAGTGGAAACTTTCTAGAATCTTAACAGAAGTGAGTTATCCAATTTGCAGGTTTAAAAGAAAGAACCTACCATGGTTGGTATAGCCCCTTTTTCTTTTTGGATCAGCCTATTTGCAGAAAGGATGCATTCTTACTTGCTCTGCTGCCAATACTAATGGAATTGGACTTTATGAGGTAGTGCTGGTGGAAGATTCAGGCTGACCTAGCTCTGCCTTTGACACAATGGGTACATTTAATTCTGAAATTCAATATTAGAAAACTCACTTGGTTCACATCTACACTATGCCCCTCAATGTAGCTTTTGTCAGTAACTAAACTCCATTTTGATGATCATCTGACTCCTATAATTCTCTATCAAATGATTTTGAACTCGGGCAAGAATAAAGGGTATATTAACTGACACACACCCTCACCCAAATGCTTCTAATCACCATATTGGGATCACAGCGAACATTTATCAGAGGTACAAAACTCAAAATTTTGGGGTCAGGAATATTTCTTCTGACCATAAGATAAGAACAAAATAAAAGCCTGAAGCAACTATAAGGCCAAAATCCTTCCTCTCGAGTAACCAGGAAGACTTAACCTATTTTGCCCAGTCACAAAAGTTATTAAACTTCCCCAACAGAAAATGGATTATAAAATCTGGAATTGCAAGAATGACATTAAAGAGTTTGAAATCATCCTTCCAACACTGATTATGTTCACAGAGTATCACTCCTCAAAGAGAAGGCTCTTCATTGTATGTTGTAATGTCCATTGTTCTTTTAAATTATATGAAAATATTAATGAAGGTAATACAAGTTATAAATTGCAATAATTTGCTTCTGTCAAAATGTTAAAAATGGTATAAATAGTTTGATATTTATATATTTAAAAATTTAATGGCTAACTTTACCTCTACTATTGCTGTTATCAATCAGCTTGTGTCTGCAGAGCGAGAGCTAAAGTGGGTCAAAGGTATTGCAACAGTATAACAGAATCCAAGACAAGCAAAGATTAAAATCCACCTCTCAATATTTTTAGTGAAAAATATTGAAAGCCATTCTACTTGTTGCAGGTCAGTTTTGTTGAAAGTTAGCTTTTAAACTCTCTATGATCGATCTTTTTAATAATTGGATAAATTTCTAGGTATTTAAAAAAAAATCCAAGCTATAGTATTTTCTTTTATTTAGTTGGATCCTATCATCTTTTCATGGTCACTTAGATTTTTTAAAAGTCATGGTTTATTCTCTTCTATCCTGAGTAGTACTATATAATTTATATATACTTAAATTAAAGTCACATATTTATCTTTAATTCCAATGAGAACTATGATTGTCTTGAGAATTGCTAAAAACGTACTCTTTGTTTATATTTTTTTAACTTAAAAAAAATAGTATTTTTGTGCTTTTGGAAAACTACCTATTTTAGCTCAACAACATTTATGAAAATTCAATTTTTAAATAGAACTTAACAAAATTCACCTCCTACTAATTTGTTTGGTGATGAAAGGAGTAGCAGAGGCATACTGAACAATAAAAATTAAACTAAAGGTATCTCTTCAACTGTTAGGCGAAAGGATAAATGTTGAAACATCCCTTAGGGGAAAATGTTAAATTGTTAGCATTTTTGGTTGCTCTGACTTGGCTTTTGAAAGCAAAAGTATGTAAACCAAATAATCTCATTTCCATGCAGGTTATTTCTTTCACCTCCAGGTTTGTTCAGTCCTTTAAAAGTAAAGATTGTGCAAGATTGAGGTTTTATAGACAACAGTATGTATGAATTTTCAGTCTTCAGCTTCTCTTGCCATATAAACAAAAAGAGACTTTCAATTTCAAACGGCACTGTGGCATTACTTTACATAAAACTCCCAGAGTCTAGGGAATGTAAACAAATACCTGGAATTACCCCAATTGGTACCAATGCTTGAGAGCGATCCTCTTGTGTCACTTGCATATTTGTAAACCACTAGCAGGCACTGTTTACAAAGCTCAACCAGGCGCTGGCAACATTGGAGCTGCAAAGGAGTCACCACCTCCGGGCTTTTACTGAAAATACTCTCCCAAGAGGATCTGTTGGCATGGAAACAGACATGATCTCATGAGGCTGCTAAAAATGGCAACCAGCTATATCACTTACCTAGCAACAAAACAATAAGAAAAAGAAGAAATGGGCTCACACGTTTGAAGCAACTACAAAAGGTTGAAAGATATAAAATAAATACACATTTGAAAATTAATTTTATATTAAAAAACACAAGATAGAATTCATAGACTATTTGTCTTTAAAGACTTCACTGCTGCCAACTGTGAGTAGCTAACAGGATGGTTTCCCAACACTTCCTGATAAACCGAGTTGTTCTCTATTAAAGTATTTGTAAAATATTGAGTTAATTTCTCAAAAGTTAGGTATTCTAGGATTTTAGGTTTTCTAGAAAGCTATATTCACCTCTCCCTTAACAATAATTCCACCAAAGAATTAAAAAGTTGCTGCAACTTAATTTGTAACCTTTTTACACCAGGAGAATGTAGGTTAACCCCTTGATTATGACCATCCTTTTCAAACCACTTTCATATGTAATTATATCCACGATATTCCTAGGGCATATGTTTCGTACTCTGAAAATAATGTTATCTCAACAAGTACTGTCCTACTGCAGTCTCAAAGGTAATGTCCTCCCCTCCTTTAGTGCAGTCAGCTTATACCAAAGCAGGCAGTAGTGCACATGTTCTTGGTAAATTTCAACTGTATGTGTGTCTATGTGTGTGTATTTACAATTCCTAAGTTTACTGTCATGGCCCAAATCAGGAAATACCGAAAGAGAGGGAGAGGGAGAGATGGAAGAAGGGACAGAGAGGGAGAGAGAAGGGGAGAGAAGAGGAGAAAGAGAGAGAGAGAATTTCCTTAGTGTAAATGAAACTCTTTTCAAGCCTCAAGGGGAAAGTTTGGTTTCATACTTGGTAGTGTTTCAAGCGTCATTTTACATAAACCAATTCACTTAACCCTCAGAGAGAGAGAGAGAGAAAAGAGCACATTTTCAGAAAGAAAAAAATATTAAAGAAAATATTTTTCTGAAGAAATGTACTTCCCAGTGGGAAATTCAGACTCCATTTTCAATCTTCTGTGGATATTTGATATCTTTGGAATTTTTAAAAAATGCTTTAGAAGCTCAGAAATGTAGTTTCTAGTAGAAAGGCTACTGTTTATTTTTTTCAGGAGAAATATTATCCCAAAAAGATAGTATGTCATCACTGAATGACAGGTTTCCTTAAAAGAAATAAGATTCAAATTAGTAGATTAAAAGGAATAAATTATCTTCCATGTTCTGAGATGTTCAGGACTAAATAGTAATATGTTAGTTAAATTAACTCTAAAATAAAATTTAATTTATTACTAAATATAAGAAAAACTAGATATGAAATACGTCTATATATGTGTATATATATATGTATGTGTATATGTGTGTGTGTGTGTGTGTGTGTGTGTGTGTGTATAGATATACAAGTTGCCCAATTTGATCAAGAAAAGTATTGGAGAACATCAATTAATTAGGGAATATGTTTATAATAATATGTCTTATTCTAGCAGGCCCTACATATCTGGGCGCAGAAAAATAAAAATTTCATATAAATGTAAATATAAACAGAAAACACCCCCTGTTCTGTCTGCCTAGCACTTTTCTCTCCATTGGGATTCTGGATATTTCTACAAAAATCTACTTCTATCACCACCCTCCCCTCTCAATTTGGACATGTTTATATTTTGATCCTTTGGAAACCATTTGATTAGATCCACTATCAGGTCACTCATATCATGGTGATTCTTCTTTTCCTGACTTGGAGTATGGAGGTAAGAAAAGAACAAATAAAATGGAAGAAAGAAAAAAAAGAGCTTCCTTGATTTAACATTCTGAATAATATGTAAGTTACAACATGAGCAGCTTTGGCTTCTCGTTCTTTCATTCTTCCTTAAATATTTTAAACAAACATATGAATCAAGGTTCTTTACCTATTTTTGATGTACAAGTTCACCACCATTGGCCAAAAACCACATTCTACTCTACCGTCTATACTTGAGTATCAGCACATCAAAACCCTCATAAAGAGCAAAGAAAATGAACAGGACTTGCTTCACTTGGTACTAGGCTAATGGCAACCCCTCTGCACAAAGGAAATCTGCCCTTCAAATTGAATCCCCCAGCTCTTACCCACTACCTGGCAAAGTTGAGTAAATGTGAAATGCCTCTATAACACTACAGAATCTTAATTTTCAATACCACCACCACATTTTTAAGAAGGTAAAAGAACATAGAAATAATTTTAAAATACCAGTGCTTTTATTAGAAAAGCCGGGGTCTTATCTATCTGCTTTCTGACTCTAAATTCCAAGGAAATGGAAGGGCCAAAATCCATGAGTTAGAAATGGAAAATTAAATGGTTAAAATGTTCTTCCTAGTATTCCCTAATCCACAAAGAAATATGAAAGGAAAAGGTTTTAAATGATTTTTTTTTAGTAATAAAACAGCAAGATACATAATATTGAATACTTTGGCAACAAAGGGGAAATTATTAATGAAATCCCAAGACTCGAAATGCTTCACATAATCCAGTAGTCCAATAATTTTCATCTCCTTTCTCATCAAAACATTTAATAAGGCAGTTATCTAAAAAGCAAAACGAATTTATTTCTTTCTCTTCTCTGGTAAAAGTCCATATGGATAACCGAGTGGCCCAAAATACAAGAAGGGAGAAGGGAAGATAAAAAAAATCTGGACTATACCAGCTAGATAATCAGCAACAGAAAGAATAATGAGCTAAAGAGTACTAACAACAACACACTGAACCGAAAGTGATGTGAGAACAATTAAGAGTCACATCATTTTAACTAATCTACATGTTATGCATACATTTTCAAGTAGATATACAATTCAGCCTAGAAGAAGACTGCCTTAGAACAACCTTTACAATTTCTTCTTGCCTCAAGTCAAAAAAAAAAAAAAAAAGCAGCTTTTCTGTGACAAAATTCCACAAGCAAATTCATTTGGCAAAAGATCCAAACCAAACTTTCTTCTTTGGGGTTTTGATATCAAGGTTTTGAGTAGAGAAAGCTTTTCCAAACAAAGCATTCCTTCTCCCATCCTAGTCCCTGAATCCTCCTTTTTACCTGGCAGGCTCCTATTCTTCCTCTTCCTGCAAATCTCAGTGGAAGTGTTATTTCCTTGGCTACATTTCTTGAGCTGGTAGGCCTACTTTGAGTCCCATAGCACCTAGACTCCTCCTATCCCAGTAAACATGATGGATAATTCCAAGAGCTATTCCCCTGGAGAAAACACATTCAGAATATGGGGCATCCTAATACTCCCAGGAGACTGCACATGTTACAAAGAGTCACTGAGCACGGACTTCAGCAGGCTTGGAAGAGCAACAGAGACAGAAGAAGGTGTTTTCTGTGTGAGGCACCAGGAAAACTCCTATGCCAATTCTAGAGAAACCTGCCACAAAGATCCACGATATTTTTTGATATTTCTGAATGTGGACAGGCAATGGGTTTTTTAAATTTTTATTATTTGGGTGTTGACAGGGAAAGGCAAAAATCAAGGTAGCCCAGAGTTATTTGGATTATATTTTTCCAAGATTTTATACCTAACCAAATGCTAGCTGCACATTTTATTAAAATCTTTCTTTTAGAACTGAGTTAAGAGTAGATTTTTACCCTGATTACTAGACAAGCCAAAGTTAAATGAATATATATTGACTACACATGATCCAAAGATAAGTAGAACTATTCTGGATCCAAACTGAGAATCAAACACACATAATACCATGTGACCTCATTAAACTGAAGAAGCCTAAGAAACTCATTTGCAAAGCTGCAAAATAAAATCTGGTATTAAACTTGCCTCTACAAACCACCAAGTTTTTAAGAAATGGATGGAGAGTCAAATTGGATTTGAAGCTACTCTTGCTATACTTGCTCCACCTGCCCAGGTGCAATGGCCTGGAGATTTGGCTCATGCTATGGAGTTTCAATAAAGCAAACTTGGCAACCACTGGCAATGCTGCTTCCAGGGAAGTCAATAAAATATAAAGTTAAGAGCTTGGGCTCTTGACTCAGACAACCTGGGTTTAAATTCAGGATCACCTAGTTACTATGAGCAAGTTATATACTCTCTTTATACTTCAATTTTCTCATTAATACCTCGAGAATAATAATAATCGGTTGATTACTCAAAATTTCATAGTGGCGATTATAAAAATATTTAATATGTATGTAATAACTATGTATGGTGTCAGGTGCATACTAGACTTATCAGAGGGACTACCTCATAAGTTACATAAATGTCTAACCACTATGCTATATACCTGAAACTGATATTGAATGCCAACTGTAATTTAAAAATTTTTAAATTAATTAAAAAAATATTTACTATGTAAAATATCAGGCACTTGCTAAGATTTCAATAAATGTTACTCTCATTCTTATTATTAGTAGTAATAGATACCACCAGAAAAAAAAAAAATTTGAGGAGTACTGAGCCAGGAACAAAAGAAAAACATTTTAATCAAGTTAGTGTACGTTACCAAAATAGTTCAGTGAAGAGGATCCCTAAAGACAAAGAACCACCTAAAGATGCTCATAAAGTGTATGAGCATCTTTAGGGTCTCGAGGCCACCAGCACCAATTTCAGTAGCAGACTGTTTCACTGACTTCATTGGTAGAGAGTAGTTGGGATTCATATATGGCATTCCAACCAATGGATCAGCAAACTGACAACAATTCCATTCATGAGTTTGCATTGAGAAAACTATATCAACTAAGGGGCATGGAATACAGTTCAAACGTTTCACTTAAGTCTCTGTACAAATAATTTATAGCCAAGATTATTCTCAGATTTCATCACAACCCAGAGCACCTTAGGAATTCTTCCTGTTGGTGAATGGCAGCTAAGAAAATGATGGTGGTGAGAATAAGTCTGCAAATGATATGACTGATTCAGTGCTAGATGACTAGAACATTAAACGGAGGCCATTCAGAGATCATTTCAGACTACAATAGCCTGCCAAGGTTTCACAAAAGAAGTGTACAGTTTGGGTCTTTGCACAGGGTTTCAGTAATGCAGAGGGGATTGGAGGAATGGTGTTTGGAAGCTACCCAATCAGATACTTAATGACTTCAGCAGCTCAGAGGATGAAAAGGGAACACTTTTAAGATATCTGAAAAACAATGAGTTTGTTTTTCTGGAACAGTGTTCAAGTTAGAGAGTAATGTGAGAGAAGACTGTAGAAATACGAAAGAACCGGCACATTAGAGAGTCTTGTAACTCTAGATAAGAAGTCTAGTCTTTAATGATAAATAAGAGAAATCACTACAGATTTTAGGAAATGACCCTAACAATAAGATGGAAAAGGAAAACAAAAAATCGAAGGCAAAAATGCCTAGAAATCTATTCATTTCACCTAGCCCTTCTATCAAAAAGACTTTTACTCTCTGAAATCCTATACTTGATCTCTGTCTCTTTTATAATCATTACTTTGTATATATCTTATTTTGTCTACTAGAGATAGATAGGTTCTTGGTTAAGATCATGAACTCTGGGGCCAGAGTTCAAATCCCATTTGCACTAGGTCCTCAGCATGTACCTGTTTCTCAGTTTCCTTGTCTATGAAATGGATAAAATGAGATAACCTGCTGCAAAGTGACGTTATGAGGATTAAATCACTTAATACATGTAAAGCATTTAGAACTATGCCTGGCACATAGTAAGTTGTATTGTGTTAGCTAATATCACTTTTCTGGAGGGCAGGATCTATATCAGATTCAACTTTGTATCTCCAGAAGTATTTAATACAGTAGTAAGTACTTGATAATTGTTAAGAACAATGAAAAATAATCTAGAGTAGCCACAGTGGGACCATGACAGAAAAACTAACAGGATTTAGCAAATGATTGAATAAAGACAGTGAAGGCAAGGAAAGATGTAAATGCCCCTAAGATATCAAACTTGTATAATTGAGAAAATAACAATAGGATTAAGAGAAGTCCAAAAGATTAAAGAAAGTCCATTTCTGAATAAAAGAGAGCTATGAAACTTTTTTTTTAGATATCTTGAGGCTAAAATGATAATGAGTCACAACAACTTTGGCAGGACTGAAAATTTGGAGAGGAGCAGGAGTACAGCCATAATTTTGGAAGTCTGCGACATAAAAGCAACCGTGGAAGAACCTTAAGGATATTGAGGGTTTTTAAAAAATTAATTAACACTATCTTCTCTCCACTGAATTCAAATTAGTTAGGTGGTGGTGTGTTTATATTCATTATCTCATCTAAATTAGTTTAACTGCTATAAATTATAGTAGAGTACTAAAAATTACATAGAGTACAAAAAATTACATAGAGTAAAAAGTCCATATGTTAAGAGATCATTAAAGAAATCCAACCATTTTACTGAGCTACCTCTATAACTAAAATATTTTAAATGACAATAATAAAAGGTAACTCAGAACTTACCCTGAATCACAGAAACAGTTCCACAGTCCTTGGCCATGACTCCAGAGTAGGCGATTAAAAACCCGGTTAAAAATCCGATATAAATTTAATTCATCGACATCAGATACCTTCCAGATGCGTGGAAGAACTGTACGAATACTTGTTTTCACTATATCCAAAACCTAGTGGAAAAACCAAAGCATTTTAAAATCTAAGTGTATGTATGTGTACAAAGATGAAAACATTTAAAGATGAATACATACACACACTCACACACACAACTGAACAAAAGCACAGAATAAAAAGTTCAGAAATAACTCCATGAATTCATGAAACTTTGGTATATGGCACAGATGGCAAGTCAGACCACTGTAGTAAGAAAAGATTAAATTTAAAATTAAAATTAAATCAAATCAATAAATGGAGATTTTTTTCCAATGGTAATTTGTTCTCCCTTCTTTAATTCCCCCCTACACTTCCACCTCGGACCCATGGATGTTGCTGTTTCTCCTTAAGAACTGGATCTCTGAAGGTGGGGCGTCTCCTCCCACACGCTTGGGGCATGCACCCAGGGCCTAGCGCACCTGGGGCCTGGCACACCCGGGGTATGGTCCATGGCTTCACCTGGGGTGCAAACTCTGGTCCTTCTGCGTGTAAAGCAGACGTGCTAACCACTACACTATGGAGCCACCCTCCCATGGTAATTAAAAGAAAAAAAAATGAAGGTGATATTATGCTAAGTGAAATAAGTCAGAAAAAGACACATACTATATGATTTAATTTATACGTGGAATCTAAAAAACAATATAAATGAACAAAACAGAAACAGACTTACAGAGAACATTTTGATAGTTGCCATGTAAGAGGGGTTAGGGATACGAGTGAAAAAAGAAGAAGAGATTAAGAAGTACAAGTTGGTAGTTACAAAATAGTTATAGGAATGTAAAGTACGGCAGAGGAAATATAGTCAATAATATGGTAATAACTATGGTGTCAGATGAGTACTAGACTTATTGGGATGATCACTTCATAAGTTATATAAATGTCTACATTGTACTCCTGAAGCTATTATAATATTGCATGTCAACTGTAATTGAAAAATAAAAAATTATTTAAAAAATAAAATTGAATCTTCACTCAATTAATAAAACTTAACTCTAGAATAATTAAGATCTTAAGTTTAAAAAATAAACCATTAAATATCTTAGTGGAAAGTACTGGTCAATATCTTTTAGACCTTGGTTACTTGAGTCACAAAAAAGTACAGACCATAAAAGATTAATAGATTTTGATCATATTAAAATTAAGAACTTCTGGCCATCAAGAGATATCTTAAAGAGAATAAAAGATCAAATTACAAACTGAGAAAATATATTCAAAACATATACCTCCAGCAAAAGATTAGTATCAGGGCTATATAATGAATACCTAACAAATCGTTAAGATAAATAAACATCAACAACTTAATAGAAAAAAATTGACAAAAATACATGAACAGGAATTTCACAAAAAAAAGGAAACAGACACTCCCAATAAACATAAGGGATAAATATTAAGCCTATAAGATATCATTTCAAGTCCATTTAATTGACAAAAATTGAAAGTCTGATAATGCTAAGTTCTAGAGAGACAGGGATCTACAGGGTGTCTTAGACATTGTGGGAGGACAAATGGCACAGTTGCTCTGGAAAATATCTTGGCATTCTTTCCTAAAGCTGAAAATTCATATGCTCTATGACACAGCAATTTTATTCCTAAGAGAAACTCATAGGTTGAAAACAACAGGCAGGTAAAAGAATGTTCAAACGGCCGTTCACAATTGTACACACCTGGAAACAACCTAACTCTCCATTAACGAGACAGTGAAAAAGTAAACAGTAAAAAAAGTAAACTCACTAGTTTGGGATATTATAAAATACTCAAAATAAACGGAATACAACAACACACAATAAGAGAGCACATCTTAGCAATATAATGATAAGTTAAAAAAATACACACCAGGGATTACATATCATTACATATCATCATTATGGGGAATACCTAGATAAAATAAGAATAAAGAAAGAAAGCAAAGAACTGGTGAATCATGAATTCAAAAAAATGGCTGCTTGAAACATGGGAGCCAGGAAGATGGAGGGGAGTCATTTGGTTCGTTAATAGATTATTGCGAAGATCCTATCTTTTGCTTTGCGTGTTGGCTTCACAAATGGTATAATGACACTAAAAACACTCAATAAAAGCAAGCTATATACAGACAAGTAACGAGAGACATTCATGAAACAAGGACTACTAATTCTGGACAGAATTCTAGAGATTCTAAAAACCCAAAAACCTACTTTGTCTAATTCACACGTATTTAATACTTATGCAGATCATTTCCAATGAAACTCTTAAAGCTAAAAAGGTAAATACCAATACACATAGTTACTCTAATTTCAGTTCGCCACAGTAGATTTTTTACTTTTTATTTATCTAATTAAAGGAACTACCTATAAATATGAGAGTAAGAGGCAAAAAGAGAAAAAGACTTGTAGACATAAAGGCTGAGGGAAGATATGATTTCTCTCAATAGATATAAATGTATGGACAATTGGAAGCAGGTAAAATAATTTAATTTGTTTATCTTCAAAAAACATGTATTTAAAGAAGTGATATTAGTTATCCCAGAACAAGGCAAATTTAAAATAAACACATCTTTAAAAATCAGCTTTATAAAAAATTTTCAAAATAGTATTTTATTTATAGAAGAATATCAACTGCAGCTTCTCACAATAAATTGTGTAAGCAGCATCATTCTTTCTCTCCCTGTTCCAGCTTCTTCTATTGTGAAGTGGGGACAGTATTGCAAATCCTACAGTGGGTGGTGAGGAAGAGAATGAGAGAGACTGAAACCTCTAATAAAGCGATCTGTGAAAAAATTGTCCTGGAAAAGTTCATTATTACAGATAACAAATGCTTAATTACAAAGAGGAATTTTTTTTTAAGTTTAAAATGAATTATTCACAATAATACTGATATAATATTCATACCAGGAATTCATTTGTACTTTTTTTTTTAAACAATTTTAAGTTATTAGTTTAACTCTATTTCTGAATGTAGAAAGCAGTACCCATGACTGATGTGATATAAGAATCAACACTGGCAGTAAGCGATAAATTTAAATTATTTCTCTTCCCAATTTTCTTTTCTACTTTCTATAAATTAGTGAATAATAGCAGGCCCAAAGTCAGAACACAGGAAGAATTTAAAAAGTAGCCAAGATAACCCATAATTGGTCTCCAGAATAAATATGTGTTCTATATAATAAAATTAAAAAGTATTAACGGTGCTGGCAATTTTCACATTATCTTAATTTCACACTTATTAAATAATTATTTAACTTTAAAGTGAGCATTTGAGATTAGGGGTTATTCATTTATTTCTTTTTGTATGTGATACATAGGATGTACAAGAACCAAAGAGAAGGGTGGCTAACATGTTGGCTGCCAGCTCTGTGCCAAGCACTGTACTAGGTACATTACTTAGAGGAGACGCTCTTGGCTACTACTCTGGATATATTTTATTCTTAATTTGGAGGGAATTTTAAAAGTACAATGGTTTAATATCCTAGGCCACACAAGACTAAAAGCAGCAATTTCAGAAAGAGGCCAGGGAGTTAGGGTGAGGAGTCCTGCCCCACTCCTAAGATTCCCTCCAACATGGAGATGGATGACCCCTCAGGCCTCTTGTGCCTCACCAAGCATCTCTGCCTGGGAGTGATTTCCCACATTGGTGAGACTAGCATGGTCTAGGAGACCCAGGAAGTTGGTCTCTTTTTTCCAGAACACCACACTGGGAATATACATTCTTCTTTGCTTCTCTTTGTCTTCAGTTTTCAAGGAATCTCCCCAAAGAGGCAAGCTCTGGTGCTAGGGAGAGGAGTGGGTTTGGGAGACTTGTAATTTGGAGGGCATGAGAACATGCGAACAAAGGGAACAAGAAATCAAACCCCTCATCTCTCCTCTGAGCCTTTACTCAGCTATTTCCTCTCCTTGGAACAGCTTTCACCTGTCTTCTTTCAGGTGAATTTCTATATCTTACCTCAAGCATCACTTCTTCAGGGAGACTTTTGCCTGCCACTAAACTATTCTATGATCTTCCCTGTTAGTGACATCTCACTTTATTTTAATTTCCCATTTATTTAAGGAACACTGTTATATACATAAAAGGAGGAATTATCCCCGTCTTGGTAATAAACTTACCATGGCCCCAAGGCTCAAAACAGATCTAGAACTTAGTGAGTGTTTGTCTTAGTGAAATTGTTCCTGCAAGAAAGTGAGACCTATGCAGACAAGGAGAGAATCAGAGCTAACACTTACTGAGTGCTTACTGTGGACCAAGCACTTTTCTAAGCACTTCTACATATAGCAATTCATTTAATCCTCAAAACACAAACATTAGGCAGATACAATTGGTCCATAATCACTTTCCAAATATCCTGAGGCTAGATTTCACAATCCTATACATTACTATTTCAGGAAAAAAAAACAACATGTAAATATTCAAACCAAGAGAAAGACAAAAAAACATAACTTCCTGTCAAGTCAATTGTCACCAAATGAGTTTGGGTTGGTTAGATATTGCTGCCTAAAGGTTAATAAACATGTTTTGGTTTTGAAAACATTTTGAATCTCATTTCATGGATGAGACAACTCAGGTATAGAACAGATAAGTAACCTACCCAAGATTACACAGTTAATGTATGGACTGCTATGTAGCCAGACCTGTGCTCTTAACCACTATCCAACACCTCTTAATTAATTTGATCTGTCTAGGTGCCGACAGAAAAATCCTAGGAGAGGATCAACTTGTCTCTTCTTAGGTTCAAATTCACCCCTAGTCAAGTAATACTTGGGAAGAAGGGTGGAGCTGATGTGCATAAACAAGGCTGCTCAGGCGGTCCTTCCATCAGGGCCTTGCAGTAGGGGCTGGTTTGTTTAGGAGGCTATATAGATGGAGAGACGATGACTGCGCCTTTAGAAAAACACCACTGAATAATTTCAGGAAGGCAGAGAACAGGCAGGCAAGAAATCAGACCAGAGTGAGGTAAATCAGTGTCAGTACTTTTGTAACGTTATTTTGAATTTCTGGGTGCTTTGGGGTTAGAATAAAATGGGTGGAAGATAAATAATTTGTGAAACGCAAAAACAAATGACCAGCAAGGTGTCTTTAGTGTTTACCTGTGGATTTGAGTGAGACAAGCTTACAGAATATAGGTATCCGTTTCCTGACATTATGACTTTTAAAAGCATCACAATTCAACATTAAGCTCTCCGAGGGAAAAAAAAGTAAATGGCAGATTCAGTCAATGGAAACATTAATAAAACGGAATGATCTGTCTTTTCTATATGAAATACAGCACACAGACAAATTTATATTTTACAAGAACATACAGATGTTGAATGATGAACTGCTCCATATGGCTGAACAGTTGGTCCTAAATTAAAATAATGGCACGAGGTGAGGGGGGTTTAGAAATAACTTTAAAATTACTACATGCTGTACTAATGATGCATGGAACAACCACGGCTATGGGGTAAAGGCATCTTTGCTGATGCAAAACTAAAAGCTCTGCACAGCATCTGTGTCCGCCCAAATGAAAAAGAGATGGAAAATAACATCACAATTCATGTTGCGGCAACCACAGTAGGCTAAAAAGAAATGGCCATTTAGAAAAATACTTAATAAACAAGGGTCTCCTAGAACCATAAAATAAATGCAAATATAGTACAACTTTATTTCTTGTTATCCTCCAATCTTAGTGTTGTCTAGGTATCATATCAGAAAACAAACTTTTCAGCAAATGTGGCATTCTTCACAAACTACCGCTGTAATATTTCATACTTCATATATATTCCTTACAAACTATATAAAACAACTGCATTCTTGGCAGAGGCTAAATTAGGTAAGTGTGGAGTCACCACAACATGACATTAAGATTAGCTATTTCCATTTTCACCTGGTGAGGACTCTTTTCAGTATTTAATTTCTATATCTTAACCTTTAAATTTTATACCCATTAAGGAAAATTTGAAGTGAGGCATGTGGAAGAGTTTGTGTGTATAGCATTCTAATCTTAAGAGTTTTACGGCAGTCTAATGAGCGACAGCAAATGCTTGGATCCTGGAACAGGAAAAGTGAGATACATATCGGAACAATAGTCTCTAAATGGAATTAAGAGATTTATATGAGTCTGTGCATTCCACACCTAGATTAGTGCTCTGCATGTGGTAGTCCCTCAATTAATATTCTTCAATACGTGTTTGAATAGCAAATAAATAAATGAAGAAACAACTCTCCAAATCTTCAAAAGTGCCTACCATAGTTTTTGTACAAAATTGGCAACCGATAAATGTTTGTCAAATCAAGTCACATCCCACACAGCCTTTGTGGTAGCCATGGAGACATGCCATTGGAATCAATCTGCTTCCAAGAGTGCAGTGAGCTGACAGCTTGCTCATTCACGATCCACTGCAACACTCAAGCCAAGCTTATGCTGTCCCAGACTTGCTCCGGCCAAAGATCGAGCATGGTCGGGGTACCAGAGAGGGACTATTTCTGCCCAGTTTGATCCCTCTAACAGGCAATCTTTGTTCTGGGCTCCCCATCAACCTGAGAAGCTTTCTCAGAACTTCTCTGAAGTCAAACCTCCTGCCTTCCATTCGCAGGTGTCAGACTTATATTGCAGTCTAAAGGCTCTTCCTGCCTGCTCAAACTCTCTTATTTTCCTTGGGTGCTCTCTCAATCTCTCGCTGCTAATTCCGTCTTCTGTCTGCTGAAATGACACAGCCTTCCAATGATTATCAACTTATCATAGCCAAAAGGATAGATCTGATTTAGCCATATCTACAGAAAATTAAGTCCTTGGCCTTCTAAATGGGTAACTTTTATCTAATTCTACATTCCATGGCTGATCCACTGATCCACATTTCTAGGTTTCTTTTTGTTTTCTTGGAAGTAGTTTCTATTTTATAAAGCAATAGTACAGGTTACAAATGGACAGTTAAATAAATGGTCACTATATTACAACCCAACAGACAATTTTTTTACTTCATTTCTACATATTCTACATAAAATAATTCTACATATGAAGAATTCATAGTAAAATAAAATACCTCAGAGAAACAGCCTGGCATTAGGATCCATAGTAGAAAATATATATATATATATCAGCCTGAATTTTACACCTTCTAAGGCTGGAGCACCATCTCACATGACATTTCACTTCCTCTCAAGAGCCTTCCAACACTTCACGTCACAAATCTCAGAGAAGTTTCGAGAAGCTACCGGCCCCAAGTAAAGAAAAAGTGGCATCAAACCCCAGTCCAAATGATGGCAAGTCCAGTACCTTTTTCCACTATCTAATATTGCCCCTCTAGTTTAATGTCAACATATGAAGGTTTAAAATTTTCTTCAATGCACTTTTCAACACATTATTAGCTCTCTTGATGCCAATATATATATATATATATATATATATATATATATATATATATTTCCGTCAGTCATTCTCTGATCCCACTTTACCTCTGATTTCATCTGAAATAAGGTCAAGAAAATTATTTCTATATTATTATATAGTACACATATATATTTACAATATATTTACAATATATATGTGTACTATATTATCTATTTATAAATATACTCAAATAAAATCAACTATATAAGTTTGTCCCAATTATTATTCCATACTATATCTTCATACTTTTCCTATATGGGATGAATTTTAATATTTCACTTTATTCTAATGCTATTGATTATGTGATCAAAATATTTTTTATTCTAATGCTATTGATCACGTGAACAAAACATTTTTTTAATCACAATTTTAAAAAATCATCATTCACATTAAAGCTCAATACCTCCATTGTTGGCTGGCTTTATGATTTGCATTCACGATGTGTATATTTGTTATGCTTCTTTTTGTGAATAAGGGTGAAAGGAACCATAAATTTAGTAAGGTTAATTTTACAAAAATAAGAAGTTTTACAAAAATTTCTTCCTTATTATTCAAATAATTACACATGGACCTACGCTCTTAAATTACCCTTCCAGTAAGGGGAAGGATGTCATCATAGCACGAATGCTGCTGAAAGCTGCCCTCTGCTTCTTTTTCCTCTTAAGGAACAAAATGGTCAAGGAAAGAAAAGAAAACACAGTGATCATGACCATAGCAAGAAAAAATGCTACAAATAAGTTGCACTTGTGTAAATATTGGGCTCCCCCTTCTTATCAGAGCCTAAGCCCTAGCATCCCTCAGCCACCTTTCAGGGCCTCTATGGCAGTGGACAACTTTGCAAGATGAACTTGCTCTAGTTAAGATCAGCCCTTTATTTTCTCTGAGAGTCCAAATTTGAGCTAAGAATTCACCTTCCAAAAAATAGAATTGTTTTTAAATTACCTATGTAGAAAAATAACTTGTAACTGGGTAGTACAAAGCATGGGACTTTAGCAAGCTTTGTATTGGAGATGGGATATCTTATTACTTTTTATAAGCACAAAGGAAATATAGTACTTTTGGTTTATGCCAAAACAGAAGAAGAAATAAAGGGGCTCAAAGAAACAGTAAATAGGTACATAAGTTGTAATAAAAATGGCCCCTCACATTAGGCTTCCACTCTCTTAACATAAGTGTTTGATAAATACAGACAGAGATATAGTTGCATATCTGAGAACTAGAGGAAAGGATCACACAAAGATAACTCACTCCAAATGTTAGTAGAGTAAATCAGTACAGAAGTAGAAATGTTAGTATGAGTAATTGCCAGTAAATTTATAAGCAAGCATTTATTTTTACTGGAAATTTATAAACCCAATTGAGCCTAACAACCCTAAAACATGAAATAATTTCTTCTAATTCACAAATATTAATACTATTCACACACATCATTTGATCATCCCATACAACATTCATCAGACCTTTTCACATCACATGTTAAAAAAACAGAATAGCATTGCCTAAATTTGTTGTTGCTGTTCAAATAAACACATATCACTAGTAAAGAAAGAAGGGTACAGAAAGAAGTTAGCTTGCTATTGACAGGGTTCATAAAAGAGTCTAGAACTGAATCAACTTAAATGTTTACAGAAAGCCTCCTATAGGTAACTACAAAGTAAGACACATGCCCTGGCTTTTAGAGAAGTGGAAAAAGTTAATGCAAAAACCTCTCTAGGCAGATCACAAGTACAAATGAGCACAAGGTGCTATAAAGATTTAGAACAGGGACAAATAGTATCAGGTGGGCGGGTGAGGAGGAATGACAGGCTTCATGGAAATACCTGTCCTCTGTCATTCTTATATTTTTTAAAAGATTATTTTAACTTGAAAAATATACAGAAATATACAAAAACAAAAGGAAAGCTGACACTAAATGTTACCACTTTACTTTCCCTGGCTAAGTAAGTCTACCTTCAGAAACAAATTATCTTAGCATTTTGGTACCTGTTTTTTTAAAAAAAATTGTAATACTAGATATGTACTTTTAAAATAGCATATATACATAGGTTATTTAAAATGGTACAATACATAGTGTATAACTTGTTTAATTTACTATCTTGATAACTTTTTAGGGTGGTATAAGAAGGGGAAAAGCTGACAGAGGCACTGCCTCTTTGAGATGCTCAAGGTAAAGCTGACCTTAATGGACATCCTTGCAAATCCTTGGATGAAACTTCTCAGCAGGAAGATAACTTAGAAAGTTTTTATCCAGGAACATATTTACAAAGCTGCCCCAGTCTGTCTACATTTACACTGTCAAATGTAGTAGCCACTAGACTCATCTGGCTATCCCTGCTTCATCTGGCTTTTTTAAATTTAAATTAATTAAAATGAAAAGCTCAGTTCCTGAGTCGAAATAGGCACATTTCAAGTGCTCACTTAATAGCCATAGGTGGCTAGTGACCTTGTATTGAACATCACAGATACACAACATTTGTATCACTGAAAAAAGTTCTATGAGACGACACTCATAGTAAATAAACTTGGTATTTTTATTTCATCTGGCTAGAAGATGACTATATGGGTGACTAATGGAGAATATAAATGAAAGCCACCCCAAACTGGAAGGCTCCTTCTTTGCCAGTGGGAATCACATGTTTTGGCACTTGTCACTCTGAACCTAGAATACCTCCAGGTATGTGAGAAGGAACACTTGAGAGCTGATGAACACACAGACTCTTAGCAACCATGCACCTGGCGGTGGCTTATTGCTTGTATCCTTCACTCATAATTAGTAAACTTGGCTTATTTTACTAATATATGTCTGTTTCACATGTCGTGATTCATAATCTTGTGCTACATCTCAGGTTAAGATCTATGATTCCAGAATACTGCTCAAATTAAGGCAACTGAATATTATAGATATATTATAATTTATTTAACCATAAATCTATTGATATATTTTGGGCTGCTTTAAATATTCTTTCACAAATGAGAGTACAATGAATGCTCATGTACATAAACCTTTTATACATTCGTATACTATTCCGTAGGATAGAATTCTGAAGTGGTTTTGCTGAGTCTTAAGGTTATGAACACTTGTAATTTTAATAGATACTGCAAATTACCTTTCTAGAGTTGTACCAATGTATTTCCCTCTAATAGTATAAATAGTAAATGCCCTTTTATCCACATTATTTCCATCACTGGATATTATCTGTCTTATTAATTTTTGTCAATATGATGGTTTTTACTTGCTTCTCCTTCATCATTAGTGTGGCCAAAGATCTATGTATATGTTAATTGGTTATTTGAAAATCCATATTGTCTTTTTCATACATAGCCTTTTTATACACTCACCATTTTATTTATTAAAATTTATAGAATAGTTTGTCTTTTGTTGATTGATTCAAAGGAGATGTTGGTTTACTAGAGTTTGTGCTTTATGTACTGCAAAGATCTGTCTTCCTCATCTGGATACCATCCTCCTCACTGCTTCTCCTTTTCATTTGGTTTAAGATGTCTTTTGACACCTGTTAAGTTTTTATGTAATCAAATATGTCAATCATTTTTTCTTTAAGACTTTTTGTCTTTAAGGTTTTAGGTCTTTCTTAAGATGTTGTTTCCCATTCTAAGATTATAAACATATCTTTCTATGTTTTCTTTTAAGCTTTTAATATTTTCTTTTTAGATATAAAATTGTAGTCTATCTGAAATTTATTTTTTGTATATGATAAGAGATAAGGCTCCAACTTAATTTTCTACAAATAGGTAGTCAGTTGTTTCTGTATCAGTTAGGGGAAATTATCTTTTCTCCACCGATTTGAAAAGTCATCTTTATCATGTATTAATGTTATAAATACATTAATCTGTTCCTGGACCGTTTTGTTTTAAATAGCAACTTACTACACTATTCTATCTTGTAGAGTACAAAAAAGTACATAGACTTGAGGAAACTCAGGGTTCTAATTCTAATAAAAACTCCTTATTTTAATCATCAAGGCCATAGTCAGTGATTTGGTAAACATATTCAGGGCTTAAAGTATGTGTTTCAATCTATGTCTGTTACCAGCTTTGCTATACCCTCCTTAACAGTAGCACAATATTTAGTACATGGCAGAACATTAAGTAATTATTTGTTAAATATTAATATGCAAAAGTGAGTTCAGTTTGCTTAGATGAAAGTATATAATTTAAAAATCATCATTTGATCCATGTCAACTTTCAGCTTATTAGCAATAAATCCTAGGAAGGGGAAATAATAGCTTGCATTAATGAAAGAATACAACAACTTCACTAAAGCTGCTAAAATAATATTAAAATATTAAAATAAAGCCTCCAAAATAATATTGCTGTGCATTTGAGGGGTCCCTCTGGCTGCTGGCCACTCCCCTCTCCTACACACTCTCCAACACAGCTATTACACACCTTGTGCTGTCTCCCCAAACCTCCGAAAGCCCCTCCCCATCAGAAGAAAACCTTCACATCTTCCCTCCACACTGACATGGCCTCTGCAGTCCCACCTATTCGAATAAATGCTCCTGGTTAAGACAAACTTTCCCAGTTTACTTACTCAAAAACTTTCTATCACCTCTCTTTCCTCTCTTCTAAAGCATTCTCATCTGCACACAAACAACTGTAAATCTCTTCATCTTTAAAGAAAAATCTGTCATTAATGGACATCCCTCTCTAGCTGCCACCACATTTTGCTTTCCCCTCTATAGCTAAATTCCTTGAAAAAATGCCTGGTCTATGCCCATGCCACCTTGAACAAGCCCGATCCTGTCTGATCTTGGAAGCTAAGCAGGGTCGGGTCTGGTTAGTACTTGGATGGGAGACCACCTAGAAAGACCAAGTGCTGTAGGCATAAAAAATAAAAAATAAGGGATTGTAAACTGACAAAGGTCCTTGCAATCTGTGAGGTCAAACAAGGGTTTCTGCGCCTAAAAAAAAAAAAAAGCCTGTACTAGCTGTTTTTTTTTCATATCACTCTTAAACCTGCTCCATTCATTTCTGTAAGCTCTACAAGACCATGGTTTTTATTTTAATTCACTTTTTATCCTTAGAATATAGAACAATGCCTGAAACATAGTAGATTGCAATAAATATTGTTGAAGAAATGAGTAAATAAATGAACATGTATATAGTTTGACTGTAAATGTGGCTTAGTGATCCTAGCTTAATACATAATCCAAAAGGGCAAGCTTGTTTTGGGGGTATTACTCACTTTTCGTTGTTTTACAGAGTCCAATTTTATGAGCCAATATGAAGCAACTTTTGTCTTATGATACTTCCAGTTATCAATGATCTGTTGTGAGAAACATTGAGAAATTTAACCTAGAATTTTCCTTAAAAGTAATAAATAAAAAGTAAATAGGTTGAAACCAATTTTATTAATGAATTTGTGAAATGAAAGTACTATAATATTACTTGCAATAAAGAATGTCTACTCTCATAAACAGCATGTGCAAAGATTTCTAACATAAAAAAGCCATTAGAATCCAAAACTTTCTCTTCTTGCTGTAAAAAGTACACAATCTAATGAATGAAAGTCAAATGTCTTCAGGCACATAAGATTTGGAAAAAAATCCTGAAATGTAGATTTCCATTCTAATTCTAAAGGCTATATTTACCATATCACCCACAATAACAGAATGTTAAATAATACATTAGAAAACAGCCTATATATGATTAGATTTCTATTATCCCTTTGTTTTTTATGCAAATCTGTAAAATTTCTGAATGTAAATTCTAGCAATATATATGTAGAAAACAGATTAAAATATTTGCTGCATATAGTAAACATACAGTAAATAATCTAATGTCTTATATAATTATTAATTGTATTTCATTAATAACAAGCGCATATATATATATATATATGTTCCTTATAGAACAATCACATTAGCCACAAATATTACTTCTACTTTTTTATCTCTTTTTTCCTATCTGATTCAAAAAGGTTACTACAACTATTCTAAGAAATATAAGTAAAATGTCTAATATAAAGTCATTGGCTATACTTAGAAAAGGACTTGATTGAATAAGATAACATATGTAAATAAAAGCGGATCTAACATAATGCTTTACAACTAATGGTCATTTTTTATCCCTTTTCCCTTGATGTTACAAATAGCAAGCAGCTCATTTGCAAAACAAGAAGCCATTTTCACTTTTAAAAGAATATATAACAACACGATGCGTAATATATGAGGGTTTTGGTTAAAACTACGATTACAAAATAGAAATTACCATTACTGATTTTTTTTTAAACTAAGAAAGTCATTTTATTATTATTTGTTTGGTGTTTGTTTCTAGACAGGGGCTTTAGACAAAAGTAATGTTAAAAGGCAAGTGCACAGCTGCGGCTTTTATCCTACAAATGGCCACTAGATGGTGCCTTCTCCTCCGGAAAAAAAAAAAATATGCATAAGGAAACCAGAAATCAAAGCTCTGTTACTAAGGAATTATCTAGTAATGACAACTTGAAAAGGACGTTTGAATGAAGAAATGTTCTTTCTCCAAAAATATCTAAATCACTTGGATCTTTTTATAAATCAGAAGAAGTCAGTGACTTTAATGTGAATTTTAGGACTCTGCCATTTTAGAATGTTCCACTGGGTGGTGCAAATGTGTGTGTAACAAGAAAACACACACAACATAAGCATTTCAAAATCTGACCAAAACCACTCAGGGTGTCCCATCCAAACAGTATTGCTATTTTATGCCTATGGTCCCATTTTTTTCATTACAGTTCATTCCATATCGGATCCTTCTAAATCATTATAAAAGCAGGTTTGATTTTATATTTCTTTAATCACTGAAGGATAATAATTACTTAATATGAATTATTTTCACTGGATGAAGCAGTTGCATCATTAAAACAGAACTATACACTGAAAAATATATTTTGCATTGCTGATTATAAATGTGATATCATTGCTCATGAATCATAATAATTAAAATAATTGCATATTTTCTGAAGCTTGCAGATGTTGAAAAGAAATCAGTTAAGTTATTATAATGCTGAGAATAATGTACATCATGAAACAAAGAAAGAATAAAAAGGTATAAGCTCCTTGGAATTTTCTATACATCAAATACTCACATCTTCCACCAGAAGTAACGATTCTGCATCTGATTTTCCTGGAAACCGGATCTTCATATCCTTGAGAACAAATAAGGTCTGACTTGTTAGATCATCTTCTTGTTCTTTTGTTCTCAGTTGCCGCAAAGACTCACTCTTAAATTTGAAAGAATACAGATATTTGGAGGGGGTCTTATTTCATTGTGCCACTATAATCTGAAAGATATTTCTAGGTAAAAATATGCGCTTTTAATTGAAAATAAAAACATTGAAAAAGGAAGATTTTTTTTACGTTGGTTCTTAGAATTAAATTCTTTTAAATAGTTATAATTTCCCAAGAATGTCTTTCAAACTTCCACACAGTCATATTTTATTTAGCTCAAAGTACTAAAATAAAAATATGAGTGTTTAAAAAAGACTTCATAGTCAGAAGTTTCATATACCTTAGGCAGTTCTTGATAAGGAAAAAAAAGAAACCATCGTTACCAAGTGAAATTCATTCGCTTATATTTTCCAGACTCTTCAATTTGGAAACATTATCCACATTAAATAAACAAATTTAAAAAATCTCTGGTCTTTTGGGAGCTATCTATTCGAGCATCTACAAGTAAGTCTGGTTACAAAATAAATTCACTGAATTCCTCAATACTGAATCTCTAGGATTCATGCTAAAAAGGAAATAGTATATGTTAATTTAATATACAAAAATCATAATCAATGTTGTACCTCAGTGCTCTAAGAATAATTTATCAGTGATTTATTTTTAACCTATTAGTTAATAGTCCCATTAAGGAGAATTTCTCATACAATATATTCCCCAAAATTTACAGATAAATTGCACAATACACTGCAAAGTCATATATTTACTCAAATGATTTTCAATAAATTATCAAACTCCATAAACAAATGGAAAATAAAATGCTATTCTCAGTGTCCATCCTTGAGTTCTGTGATATACTGAAGGTCACATTTTAAGAGTCCAGACTAAGTTACAGATTAAGATAGATGAATAATACAAACAAATTCCAGGAGACCATGAGTTGAATGACAGAAAAGATCTGAGGTTCAATCTGTCCTCAGCTGATCCCTTTGCCACCTAAATCCTGAGTGCAGTGCTTCCTGTAATCTCAAATGAGCAAAGTGGATGACTTACCATCTGAGAGCTAGTAGAACTGGCATCATTACTATGAGGCAGATGCCTCATGTAGGAGGAAGCACGGTTTAAGGAATGTGACCGACACCCTGAAGTTGCCCGGGATGCTGATATCATCTGTTGAGCAGAAAAGGGGCGGATGTCCGCACTGGAAGGTGATTGAGAAGAGATAGACCGAGGGCAACTGAATGAACGCCTTATGGAGCCTACCAATAATGAAGAAGAGGGGTAATATAGTAGCAGTTAGTAAAATTTTCCCACTGTATATGGTCTTTATAAACTAATAATTAGACTACATCGTAGTGGCATGGCAATAAATGTCAAAGCATAGGTATCATCATGAAAACATAAGTTTGGAGTTAATTCTTCAACTTAAACAGTGAACTTGGTGCAGAACCCCTATATGTACAAAGAATGGCTATCATGAGAATAATACTTAAACAATACTTTAATGTTCTGTTCTTGAAACATGCCATAAAAGGACCAGAAGAAAGGACAACTAGCATTTATAGAGCACTTTCTATAGAGCACAGGCATCCTGTGAGGTGCTACATTTTTATCTTAATCCTCATAGGAACCTTCTGAAGTAGGAACCTCCATCACCTGGAGAATCACAGAAAGAACTTTCTGAAGGTCACATGACAAAAAATGGCCAAACTCAGGTTTAAATCCTGACCTATCTAATGTCAATGTCCTCTCTCTTCTTAACATCCTGATACTATCCACTGTCTTTGGGCTAGACTGGTTATTTATTAGAATCTGTGTATAGAATATTTTACCCATAGGAAGGGATGAGAAGCAGTCTAGAGAATCACCAGGATAAATGAATGGGTTATAGAATTTGGGGCCCATGAGAAAAAATTAAAACAAGAAAACATAAAGATTATCCTAATGGAGCTTAAATACATAACCGGTTATTACAAGAGTGGTACTAGACAGACAGTCATCTTATTCACAGGAGAGAAGAATTTTAAAATCTAGATTTAAATTCTCATAGTAAAAGGTTTAAGTAAAGAAATAATATCTGGATCTAAAGGATTCTTATCAGAACAGGTAGGAAAAACCATAGAATATCTTCCCCAGTGTATATTGAGAACATTCAAAAGAGAGAACCAACTATTCTGGGTAAATTTTGATTCCTGACAAAGGTAAATAGAATATCATTCAATTGTCAACATTTATGTCTTTTTTTTTTTTGGCTTATATAAATTTATATACCCTCTGTGCTATATTTTCTCCTTGCTTGGGGAATATATCAATCTTCATTAATTAAATAATTTAATAAAACTCACATGAAGGCTGGTTGAATACCCAAATATTTCTCTTCATTAGCTGTTGAAAAAAATTTAAACCTTTATAAAGGTAATGGACATAAACCTTATATTTAGGGATTTATTTTGAATAGATAGTAAGCCTAGTACTCCTCATCAGATTTAGAGTACTAAAAAAAAATATACTCATTCAAGCTATGAAAAATGGTTTTTAAAAAATCCATTTGTTCCAACTAGTACCTTCCTTCTGAACCTAAAAATCACACCCTTTTTTAAATGACTGTACTTCTAGAGAAGGGCCATGTGGGGAATATACCACTGGTCAATCTTCTTCCAAGTACCCAAAAGCATGTACCAGTCTTCCCGGGCTCTGCTCTCTTTTAGGGCTAAGGTCAGGGTTTGGACATGTAAAATCTGGTCATGCATGCAAAAGGAAAAATATCCTTTCTCTTTTATAACCAAAGGTTTTCATTTTTTCCCTAATGCACTGGAAATTCAGACAGAAAAACTAAGTAACTAGACTTGCCAATAATACTTATGTAGATTAACAAAAAATGGTTGTAACTTGTATACACAAATTATGTGAAAAAATATTCGATGTAGTTTTGTATGACTACCTTATATCCAACCAAAATAATTCCTTGCAACTGTAACAAGTTTGAAATTCTTAAGTTAACTATCTACAACAGAAAGTGTTACACATAATCTGGATTTTGTCCTTGGTCATCAGCATCACTTTGGACAGAAAACTCAAAGCGGGTTTGTGAATATGATATTCCTTAGTGTAAGATTAAAAAGAGAATATAAAAAAAAGTGATTGTTGCAATTCCTAATGACTATAAAAATAAAATAAAGCAATAAGGAAAAAGATATGTAACTGAAGCAGACTAGCTTTAAAATGAGAATTAACACTTAAAAACATTTTTAGTACACTATTGTCCAAGCTCGATTTATTAACTTATTGGTCTAACAAAGAACAATCTCAGAGCTATAGGAACCTGAGCAATTTTTTCTCAACCCTCTCATCCTCTATCAGTCATGCTATCAGGGATGCACACATTAGCCAATAGGGGTTTAAAACCTGATGACATCTGGGCAGAACAAGATCAGCTTCCAAAAGAGGAAAAGTCACATTTACAAAGAGACACACTGAAAGTACTTAAGATGTCTTTAAGAAAAAAGGAAGTAACTGATAAAATAGCTTGTAAACTCTGGTGCAGGTGCTCAATAAATACAGCTTATATGAGTGAACAAGTGAACTAATGATATGCAACATATACTACATTACTTCCCCTCCAAACACATAAACGCTCAAAGATAGGAACATCAGCAGGCACCTTTACGTAATAATTTAGAAGTAAATGAAAGACTAGTAAAATCTTCGTCTATTAGTTTTTTATTTCTCATGCATTTTGCCATACTTGTGGAAGGCCAGGTTTAAAATATACACATTATCAGGGAAGCTAACATATTAAACCATTGCTGGAGATCAACAAAGGCTCACAATTACGTTTATCGCATAACTGAACCAGTACCTTTGGGGGAGCCCCAGGATAATGAAGGGCAAAGCCAACAAAATATGAGAGACAGGACTTAAGAATACTCCCTGCATTGGAGGCCCCATCAGAAAAGGGTATCCAGCTGAGCCTGGGCAAACAGTGATACCACACTGGACATTTGGGGATGAAAGAAGAATCACGGACATGGTGGGGCATTAGGGATCAACGATGAAATAAAAGACAGCAGAATGGAAGAGAAAAAAACGTGAAAAGAAATAAAGGAAGAAAGAGAAAAAAGGAAGAAGAAAGGAAAGGAGACAGAGAAGCTGGTTGGTCACTCTCCTACATAGCTGCGGCACACCAAAAGCCCTGACTCAAGTGCTTACCAGTGATGAAAATGGGAGGGAACAAAACTATCTCACAATTGTGTGGCTCAGAGATATATTCAGGTCAAATACCTAGAGATACACACATTTTAAAATGCAGGTGAGAATACACAACAAAATGGGTTACAGAGAGGTAGGGAAAGCAGGAAATGGAGAGAAAATGTTGGCTTGAAAAAGAATTCTTAAAAAAGAATCAGCAGATCGTCCATGAGGCACATTTTATAAATCCAGGCAAAAATCTAGGACTTAACAAAAACTATGAAATGCAGAAGAATGGACTCTAGAGATCTTTAATTCAACCCCTTTGTTTTCTACGTGCAGACCCTGAGTAGGTTTGCAGAATGGTTGGGGAAGGAAGTAAGATAGAATCCAGGTCTCCTTACACATGACAAGGGTTCATTTGGCCCAAGGTCCTTTTATTGAATTTCATCATTTCAGTTCCATAATTCTTCAAATAATTAAATTAGAAGAAATGAACTTACTGGATTGTTGAATTAATTTGTAGTGGTTGGACTGTTTAAGGTTATAAGTAACTTGCTTTTCTCTTTTCTTATTTTGGTACTCTTCTTTGTCATTTTCATCTGACTCTGAAGAGCTGCTGCTACTGTCGTAACTGCTGTCACTACTGCAGTACTTCTGTCTTCTCAGTATCTCGGTACTCTCGGGCATGGAACACAGAGGCTAAAATAGAGAAGAATGTGTTGTTTTGTCATAATTCAAATAAAAAAGCTAATTACCATGATTAGTTATTATTTTCAGTTTCCCACGTATGCTTGCTGCTTTTCACTGACACCTGAATATCCCCCACAGTCCTATTGCAATAGTGCTGCTATTAGCTTGCAATGCAAATTCCCTAATTGTCCTGTGCTTGCAAATCATTCTTTCTTCAATTATATAGTTCAGTCAAAACGAGGAAAATGCTGTTTCTCTACCTTTTGGATAAAGGACCAGAGTACCACAACACACACACACACACACACACAAAATAAAGAAAAATTATTTGAGACAAAAATATAAAAATCGGAAACCTAATCGGCTTTTCTTTGTTTCATGAAGAGAAATTACTCATTACTCATCAAGACTCAGAGATGTACCTTCGTTGTGTCATTAGTGTTGAGTCGTGCGTGTTTGTGTGTGTGTGTGTGTGTGTGTGTGTGTGTGTGTGTGTGCATGCACATTTGTGAGAGGGAGAAGACAAGAGAAGAGATGAGAAGAGGAGAGAAGGTGGGGAAGGAAGGAAAAAGGTAGGCAAAACGAATCAGAAAGCAATAGCCAGATAAATCACAATAAGTAAAGTAAGATAAACCACTCTAAGTTAGATAAACCACTATAAGTACAGAAAGGCCACATCTTAAAACAGTAACCTATGATCCTATTTACTCAAATAATGTGCAAAAAAGTAGTAAGGTATTCCTCACCTGTATAATTTGCTGTGAGCATATTTACAAACAAAAAAAATTTCATTAATTATCTACTTGCCAAATTGGTTATGAAAAACTCATATATCTTTTCTCAGAAGACTGCTAACTATAATACATATGGTCTATTGCTTTTCATTGCCCATGCTACATTTTAAAAAGTGATATAATGTGAAAATCGGCATGGCATGAAATTTTAAAGAGGATTAGTGCCAGTAGACAGGTTACTCTGTATATTCAAAACGCCATGCAATTATGTTCCAATATCTCCATTAGAATCACGTGTCTCCAAACCTCCCAATCAATGTTTCCAATGATGCCAGCTGAAGGAATAAAAGATAAGGAACGTGGGAGAGCTTGACTTCAGAAAGAATATACACAACCATGAATAAGACAGTTTCGTAAGTTAGTCATTTTAAGAGATTATTTATTACACACACCATATGCCTCTTGTTCCTGCTGGGAAAAGTTCCCGCAGTTGTATACAAGTTTTGTTCTCTGTTAAATCAAACGAAAATGTTTTGATGTTGGCATACACCATAATGAAATCCTCAGTTACCACGGGATTTCACTGAAATAAGGTATATCCTCTCATGTAACAGTGTACGATGAAAGGTAAAGAGAGGAATAGCATTTCACAAAGTGCCTGGAATACAAAGTAAGCCAAAGCGTGATCTTCTTAAAGTTATTGCCTTTGCAAAGGATGAAAAATAACCAAAGCGGGAAAGCAGTTTAATACACTAAGGTGCCAACTTGTGTTTAAAAGTATGTTCTCTTTTTGATAGTCTAATATTTACTGAGCACTAACAATATTCCAAGGGATATGCATAACATTTGCCAGTAACATAATCATCAAACATTTTGACAGTCTTCGGAAATACAAATTATAGAGGAAGGATGTTTCTTCAGAAGTCTAGCAGACCCGAAAGAAACAGTGGCACAATCAGCCTTGCTTCATGTATGCAAAAAGCTTTAACTGTTCTTAAGGAGCTTGACTACATAATGAGTTATTTGACCCTATAAAGAGTCACAAGAGGAAATGGGTAGCTGAATCTTTGCATCACACATTCATTGGGCTTTTCTGACCAATACTGTTCAAGCAATAATTATAAAAAGTCACAGCAGCATAAACTCTAAATTCTGTAGTTACAGAATGTCTTCACTACAAAATAGAACTTTAAACTGGCTTGAGTTATGATATAAACCATACTACTTACTTTTATGTCCAATTTTATTATTAACTGTGTCATACATAAAAAACAGATTAATGGTATAAATAATAATAAAACAAATAAACATGTACTTGTCACTCAGCTGAAGAAAAAGAATAACGCTAATACTTCTTGTGGTGTTTTATTATTTTTATGGCTAATATTTCTTAGATTCTCAAATAAGTGAAAAGTTATTATTTCATTTAACCTCGATTATCTTAAGTTATTCTTCTACCAGTAAAGACACTGAAAATCTATATTTGGTATTGAAATCATCTCTCTGAAAAAGAAAGTCCATTTTGAAGTTTGGCTCACTCCAGACCCTCAATGTACGTAAAGTTAAAAGTTATAAAAATGCTTTTTCTTCAGACAGATGATGTGACTTTTGACCACTTTTAAATATTACTGGCAATAATAACTACAGAAACTAACCAATTCATTTTATTTCAACAAATGCATTGTTAGATCCTACTACTTGCCTGGAATAAGGGGGTTTGAAAAAAATACACAGTGTAGATTGTGGCCTCCAGGAGGTTACATTTTTATTTGAATAAGTCTTATTTGATGAAGCAAAGGAAAATATAAGACAGCAAAAGGCCCTTTCGGGGTTTTTACATTTGCCATTCTACCACGTACACTATGCTGCCAGACTGTCTCACGTCTGGTTTTCCAAATTGCAATAATTAATATATGAATCTCAGAAACTTCCCAGCATTTTCAAAAATGAAGCAATGATTCACGAAGGTATTCACTTGTACAGATACTCTAAAATATATTTCTTTTGAAGGCACACCAGTGACATCTTCCACAATTCTTCAATATGGAGCATATAGTTCAAAAGAACAGTGCCTGACATCCAAGGTCTCCAGTCTCAACCAAATACATTTCCTTTGCCAGGTTCATCACGTACCCTTTTACTCTCTGAGAATCTTCCACTTGTGTCATACCAAATTCTTCGTGTTTCTCTAATACCCTAACAGTATCACTGCTCCATGCCTTTGTCTTTAATGTCCCCTCTGCCCTGAACGTCTTCCCACCCAACTTAAATGTTTATAGCATTATTTGTTTTTCAAGATCCAGTTCAAATGGCATTTATGAAGCCATCTATAGTCTACCAATCCCTTTCTTCTCTATACTGCTATAGCATTTCCACTCCCTTTATTACAGTATTTGCCATCATATACCCTGGTTTTCGGTTCACCTATCGGCTTTTCCACTAGCCAATGAGGTCCTTGGAGACATATTCAACAAATTTATCTAATGGTTTTTGAGAACCTACTAAGTGCCATATGCTGTGCTAGGTACTAGAGATGTAAAGGTGAAAATATACTTTCTACTCTCAAGGAACATATAAGCTCATACTAAGACAAACATGCAAGCAATTATTTGTCACAACTGCTCTATAAAAGTGTTATTTGTGGTAGAGCAGAAGGAGGAAGAAGAGGAGGAAGATCTAAATTTAACTGAGGGAATGAGGAATATTTCACAAAGGTAACAGCATTTAAGCTGGATCAGGAGAGGGCTTCCAATTAATTAAGTACCAAATAAATGATTTCTTAAAAATAGGCAGGTATTCCAGAGGCACTGAAAAAGCATGACGTGTTTAGGGACATAGAGATAGCTTAGTACTGCTGAAACCTAAAGTAAAAAGAGCAGAATGAAAAAAGTTTCCAAGATTTTACAAATTCAACTCTTCCCTACTCTACTAGCAAGAATTTTTACTTATGACAAAGAGTATACGGATGTCACCGTCACAAAGCAGATGAAGGTAAAGCAAACATCTGCAGGTTTTTGTCTTCATGGCAGCTTGTTATTTATCTTAGAAATTCACAATTTCAATGTTGCTGGGTCAGCAAAAGATGGGGCTCCTGTTAAGGATTTTCAGAGTCATGATTTGCCTTATCTCCAATGCTACAATTCTCTGACAATTATATGTCTCGAGATATGAGGAAAATGTAATTCCGGGTACAGAATAGGGGTATTAGTTCTGGATCCCTCTTGGCCCTGACTCATTGGGAGATTTCACCAGCTTTAGAAAGAATCCAGCAAATGAGGGAAACTAACAAAACAAAACAGAACTTCTAAGTGTGTGAGATAAGATCATCTTCCCGAGTCTATCTGTATTAGATACATAATCCTTACAGTTCCTTGAAAGGTACTAGGTACTAGAGATATAAAGTGATGTAAAGAGAGGGCAGTGGATGCCCCTAAGGTGGCATCAGTCATCCTTATAGTGAAAAATATAAAGCGAAAACAAACTATACTCAGTAGCATCTACTTTGACCTAAGAAAGGTAGAGGTACTGCACCTTTGGTCCTCGAGGTTTGGCAGTTTTGCCCATCAACTTTTCATCATCAATTTCACATTGTTCCAGAAGATCCAAAATATCTTCCTCCTTAAAGAAATATGTAATTAAAACTGTGATCACTAATGGATTCCAGAATTTTTCTGAGTTCATCAATCTGCATAAAATAGTGTACAATAGAGAGTTCTGAAACTATTTAATCAAGGTTGCTCAGATCAAGTAAGTAATAAAGGGTCATGGCAAACTCTCCTGAAGTAACTTTCACTAAAATCTGACAATATAAATAACACATAGCTAAAAATCTATTATGTATTATCATAAACAAATTTACCCGTATGTTCTAGTACACTATTAAAATCTTACAGTAAAATAATTCAATAAATCAGCCTATTAGACACTTAAACATTTCTAAAAGTCATTCTAATTTTCCAGACCACAATTTCATGAATCATTTCTATATTGGTTAGTGCAAAATAATATTATGACCTCAGACAGAAAAATGAGGATTAGCTAAATAGTTAATGTTAGTATTTGATTAATGGGCACAATTCAATGAAACGCTTTCAAAATTTTACTACACTTTAAGAAAAGTTTTCATTTATAGAGTTAATACCTTTTTTATCTTCTTCAAGAGTCACTTTAAAGTCAAAGAGAAAAGTTATAAAAAGTAACATCCAAGTGAATGTTGAACAGACTGGATCAATAGGTATGTTTAACAGCTATACTAAAAGAATAATCAACTTTTTAATTGAGCTATTTATTCAACCTATAAAAAATCACATATTTACTTATATGATTTATATTTCAGTGTCTCTTTAAAAAGGTTTCTGAAGAAACTAAAATCTCACTGTGCAATGGAAATTTGTAAAATAGGTTACTCTTTATACCAATCTAAGAAAGTTTAGTTATTACTATACCAAAAAAAACCTCTCGTTATAAAGTTTGGTTAAATAATAATCCTATGACAAATTCCAAGACACAAGATAGTTAAAAAGAAATTCATGTAGTTCTGCTTCTGATTAGGAGAAAGTCATAATAGACAATACTTTCATCATAACAGAAAAAGACAGATAAACTGAATAATTATATTTTTACATCAGAAAGCTGTGGATAAAAAACAATATAAAGGAACTAAATACCAGAGAGAAAATTTTCTTCCTAGGCAGAGATGAGCTGCCTACTTTCTACCCTGGGGTCAAGTCTGGACACTGATAGGCAAAGATCAGGTCTAGAATAGGCAGAGAGATTCTGCTGGAATTAAGAGAATCCAGTCGAGCTTTCCATGGTCATGTGGACTACTGTGCCATCTAGAGGAGCCCGAAAGAGTGAGTAAGAAATGGTCTAGGAAGATAGAAGGCATGACTGAAAAGCCAGAAATACTTCTCTGCAGTCTTACAGTTCGTAGATACCAACAGAGAATGAGGCCTGTGACAAACACATAACAGATTTCACTCTCATGGTATCTGAAACCAGAGATAAGCTAAAACTACTACAACCCAGCCTGGACCCAGTTCAATCTTTCTTATTTTAATTTTATTTTTAATTGAAATATATTTGACATATAACATTGTGTTAATTGAAGGGGTATAACATATTGATTTGATACATTATATATTGTAATATGATACCATTGCAGTGATAGTTATCTCCTCTATCAAGTCCTATAATTATCATTTCTTTATTTGTGGTGAGGATAATGAAGACCTAGGCTCTTAGCAAGTTTACTGATTATAATGCAACATCATTGTCTATATTCACTATACAGTGCATTAGATTTCTAGGATTTATTTACTACTAGTTTCAAGTTTGTACCCTTAAATATCATCTATCCCATCCTCATACCCCACCAACCAGCCTGTGGCCATCATAATTTTACTGTTTTTTACAAGTTTTTTTTTTTTTAATTCCACACATAAGTGATATTATATAGTGTTTGTCTTTCTCTCTTGACTTATCTCACTTAGCACAATGCTTTCAAGGTCCATCCATTTTGTTGCAAATGGAAGGATTTCCTTTCTTCTCATTACAGAATAATACTCCACTGTATGTTATACCATATCGTTTATATCCATTCATCCACTGACAGGCACTTAGGTTGTTTTCCACAGTGGCTGAACCAATTTACATTCCTATCATGTGTACAAAAAGGTTCCCTTTTTACACGTCCTTGACAATACTTGCTATCTCGTCTTCTTGATAATAGCCATTCTAATGGATGTAAAGTGACATGTCATTGGGTCTTAATTTGCATTTTCCTGATGATTAGTCATGTAGAGTATCTTTTCATATACTGTTGGCCATTTGGAAGTCTTCTTTGGAAAAATGACTATTAAATTCCTGGTTGCTCTGTCTTGTTGTTGTTACTGAGTTGTATGAATTCTTTATATATTTGGCCAGTAACCTTTTATTCTACATATGCAAAAATATTTGCAAAAATATTTTCCCATTCTGTAGGTAGACTCTGATGTGTCTATTGTCCAAAAGAATAAAGAAAGGAAGCAAAAAAAGAATAACAAACAGATGGGATAGAAAAAAAAAAGAGAGAGCAAGAGGCAGATGCAAACCCAGTTATAGTAATTGTGTAAAATGAAAAAAGACACGTAGTCAGACTGGGTTTTAAAACAAATATGACCCAACTATATGTTACTTACCAGAGATATTACAAGAACACAGACAAGTTGAAAATAAATGGATAGAAAAAAAAAATGTCATTCCAACAGTAACCATAAGAAAGAAACTAGGATGGCTATATTAATCCTATAAAGTAAATTTTAAGACAAAGAATATTATCCAAGGGAAAAATACACATTTCATAATGATAAAATAGAGAAGGTGAATTCATTAGGAAGACACCTTTATAACTTCAAAGTATATGAAATAAAAATTGATAGAACTAAATCCACAATCACTGATGGCAGTTTTAACAAATCTCTCTCAGTAATTGCTACATAAAGTAGGCCAAAAAAATCAAAAAGGATACAGAATATTTGAAAAACACTAATAGCCGAATTTACTTAAATGACATGAATAAAGCTCTATAACCAACACCTGTAGTATGTAGTATTTCCAAGGAGAGTTGGCACATTCACTAAAATAAGCACTACATTGAAATATAAAGCAAGTCTCAATTCATTTTACTAAATTAAAATCAGTATGTGTTTTCTAACAGCAATCAACTAAAGTATAAATCCCTAACAAAAAGAAAATCAACAAATTTTAGTGCATGAAAATTAAGCAACAAACTTCTAAATAACCAAAATAAATATCAGAAAATAATTTGAAATGACAGTTAATAAAAACACAGTACATAAAAATTGCTAGATACAAAGGCAACATACAAAAATAATCAGATATTTACATCCTGGCAACAAACCAAAAAAAATGAAAAAAATTTTAAAGTATTTATTGGCAATAGTAGCAAAAATATCAAATAAGAATAAATTTAGTAAAAGCTGTGCTAGAACTACATGCCAAAAACTGCAAACATAACTGAGTAATTAGACTCAAGTAAATGCAGAAATATGCCACATTAAAGGATCAGAAGACTCAGTATTGTTAATCCTCCGGAAATTGTTTAACAGATTCCCCACAGCCCCAATTAAAATCCCAGCAACCTGTTTATTTTCATTCTCAAGTTGATTCTAAAATTTACATGGAAATGTAAAAAGACCTCGAAAACACAAAAGAGTTGAGGGGAAAAAAAACAACAAATTAAAGTGCTTACACTACCTGACTTCAACACTTAACTACAAGGCGGCAGAAGGGAAGACTGTGATGTTTGTACAGGAATAGTCTCACGGGCCAATGGAACAATGCAGGTGAAGTGCTGACATTTAAATTAGATTTTGAACAGTACAGAGAAGAAGGGAATTAGGTTTGAAGCCTGTTTATTTTGTGTTAAGTACTTTAATAGACTATTTTAATTAATCTTGTTCTTATTTTCACAACCAACCTGACAAGTACAGATCTAATGCCACTGTTTTAGTGTTGAGGAAATTTGAATTTAGGTCTGGTTCCCAAATCCCTAAGTTTTTTAGCAGAAAAAGAAGAGGTGGGAGAGCAGAGTAAGGAAAGAGGTGGAAAGATGGAACAGATCCTTTACCAACAGGAGAGAGAAACAACATGAATATGTGAAGAAAAAAATGAACAAAGGTCTCTCACTATTGGGGTCAAGAAAAACAAAAGGTCTACAGAACATAATTATAATGCACATGTCGAAGGAGGGATATTTGGAGGAAAAGAGCATTAGGGTAAACAATATTCCTTCTGCTTCTGTCTCTCAGGTCTAGCCAGCTGAAAAGTGGCTTTATAACCTTATGCTGCAGACTCTGAGTGAAAAGATAATATTTATCATGAGTTTTAAATCACTCTATATAACAGGAGAGCCAAGATACCAGGGGTATATCACTGTAGAGAGATGTCAAGTAATATAAGGTACATACAATTTTTACAGGTCCATATAAAGTTATTTGCCCAGTGAGACATTAGTAAGCATGATGCAAGGCTTGATTAGCACTTGCACACTGAGCTTGTCCTCTTGAAATTCTCCCTTTCGGAACACCAAGCTACCATATTAAGAGATCTGACTACACTTCTGAGAGACCACGTAGAGAGAAAGAGACACCCAGCCAACTCCCCAGATGTTCCAGCAATCCCATCTGAGGCATCGAGCACGTGAGTAAAGCCATCCTGGATTTACAGTACCAGTTGACCTTTCGGATAAATCAAATCCGATCCATTCCAAGCAAGACAAACAGAAGAACCACTGTAGTGAGCCCAGCCAAGAGTGTAAAATAATGAGCAAATAAATGAAGTGGTTTACTATTTTGCAATAGATAACTGATAGAACTTTTAGTAAGTGTGTGTGTGGCGGGGCGGGGCGGGGAGATGTTTACGTGTATGTGTGTTTTCACCACTTCTCGTACGCCAGGTTTATTCAGTATCATGAAAATAACACTATATAATGTTAGTTACAATACAATGAGAATATCACAAACCACTTGGTAAATTCAACGGATTTTTTTATTCAGTTACGTATACACCTCTCTTATATTAGGTTGATACTACAAGATAATATCAACATTCTCTCCTGCATAATTTGTCCTGTTAGGCATGTTGTTTTTGAAATCACTTGGTTCGTTATGAAATGTTACCAATTGTTAAACTGTAAGTGCATCTTTAAAGTAAAATGTTTTTATAAGTGGGACTAAGGTAGGTTGTTTTTAAAGACATTTAGAATGCTTAATTTTAAATTGCTTTCTCTCTTTATAAACACTTATTCCTTTACCTTCATCTTTTTCAAAGGATTGTTCAGCTCTCGCTGGAATGAAGCTGCTCGTCCTGAAAGGAAGGTCTGAAAGGCAACAGCCAATAAATTTTCATACTTTTCAAGTAGTGTTTTATCTTCAGGAGGATAAATTCGTCTACAACAAAATCAGATAAACCGACTTGTTTAAAAGAAGCTATTAGAGTGTAAGAATTAAGGCAACTACACAGATAATCCCTGACCATCTACTATGCCAGTCACTTTACAAGGTGCTAGAAATAAAATGAATAATGAAAAATTCACAAATTTTCATCTGCCATGCACACAAATTAAAATTTATCTAGAAAACTATCATTAAATGATGCAGTTCCGGACAAGATATAAGGGTTTTGTTGGAGGGAGGTGGTTGGAAAATACTTGCAGTCAGGCATATTGGAGAAATACAGAACTTTATGGGAGAGTTTAGGTGATGAGGGATAATTTGGAAGCTCTGGATTTACTGTGGTTACTGAAGTATACAAGAATGTAGATGTTAATCCTGATGATCTCTCTTAGGGTGATGGAATTCACCTCTCTGATGGAGAGAGTTGGCTAGAGGTGGGGTGAAAGGAAGTGTGTTCTCATCACTACTGCCGATGGTGTTAAGGCCAGGAGAGAATGTCTCACCATGAATGCAAGAAGCTCTATGGCGCCAAATCCTCCTGATCGTGCTATGTCAATGTGAAATCTTGGGAGGAAGGCGATCTTTTAAGAACACAAGGAGCTTAGGGAGTCCCCTCTTACCCTGTCAAAGCTGACACTGAGGAGGGGCTCCAGGTCAGCACAGTCCACACTCTTTCTATTGTCTCATACCTGGCTCCTTTCTGACATTTTCATTATTTGCCCGGTATATGTGAGTTTAAAACAAAGTAGAGCAAATCGCTCTGAACTGACAGAAATAATATTAGGAGACCTGAAACCTGACTTTGTAAAAATACTACATTATAACCAAGTAAGTTCATAGGATAATATCAGGTTTAAATGGCCCCAAGAACCGCCCTTGAGACTGGCTAACAGGAACTCTCCCACTTGCTGATGATATTTTCGTTCTGGAAAGAAAATCAAATGAAAAGCACTTTCTCAGAAAGAACTAAACAGTGCTTACAACACGCCAAAAAGGTTAAAACATGAAGATTAATTGTTTTGACGTTTCACTTCTATAGTCTATAAAAAAAAAAGGAAGCATAGTTACCTATAGTTCCCCATATGCCGATTTTCATGTTCTTCTTTAGAGATCTGCTTTCGTACCTGAGCGAGTCTCTCTTTCTAGAAATGAAGAAATTTTACAAATAAAACCTGACAAATGAATTATGCAATTCAAATTGTGGGTATGTTGTTAAAATTTTCATACCAACTCTTCTTTCCGCCTCTCCAACTGATGTCTCTGCTGTTCCCAGTCTGAGGAACCTGGTAAGAGCCTTTTTATTGAATTTTGACCGTAAAGCCTCCTTTGAGCCTCAGCTTTTTGTTTGGCCAAGTTCCTCCTTTTATCACTGGTCCTAAAATATAAAATACAAGACCATGCTCTAGAATTCAAATAAGCTCTGATCTTATCCATGTGAGGAGAATTAGCAGAAAAAGAGGCCCAGTCAGGATAGGAATCAATGTTTGTTAATATACAGTCACATACATTATACTCATCTAGTCATTCATCAAATAAGGGTCCCCATATAGTAAACTGAAGTTCTAAAGGTAACAAAATAAAATGGAAACAGTATAACAACTTACTAGCTGTACAACCTTAGGTCTATTACCTGCTGAGTCTGTTTCCCCACCTATTAAATAACAATAATGGCTCCCTCCTAGAGTTCTTTAAAAATTTAACTTGTGGTAACATTAATAGCTCCTTAATAAATGTTGGTTCCTTTCTCCTCCTTCAACTAATTCCATTTATATTTAAGCATTCTCACTTACACTGACCACACTTTAGTATATCTTTAGTTCTCACGGAAATCCTAGCCTAACGATCATTATTTATTTGAAAATATCCACATAGTCCTCATTTTTGCCCAATCATGAAAATTTAGTTACAACTGTCTAACTTTTATAGGAAAAATCCTGTTGTGAGACAGGTTTCCCCTAAACCTCTTTATTCTCTCGTCTCTCCCAAGCAGCTGGTGCAATCAGTAGAGAATCAATGTTCAATGAGGACAGAGTTTGAGTTGGAACAGTTTTGCTCCTGTTCTGGAGAAAGATGGTGGTAATGGTTGCACAACAATGTGCATATACTTAACACCACTGAATTGCATCCTTAAAAATGGTTAAGATAGTAAATTTTATGTTAAGTTTATTTTACTAAACTTTTTTTAAATGAGCTGACATTCACCAAAGGAACAAAGCTAAACATACATTTAAATGAGAATATGAAGGAAACTGGATTTTGGGTGGTAAACACATAACAGAATATACAAATGTCAAATTATAATGTACACTTGAAAATTATATAATAGTATTAACCAATGTTACCCCAATAGCTTAATTTAAAAAAAAAAGAAAGAAAAATAATAAACAAACAAACAAACAAGCGACGTGCGAAACCATGAACATGTGAAACAATACCACACAAAGACTCTTAGAAAACTTAATTCATGTCAGGGAAAAGAACAGATTGGCAAGAGATGCAAGAGCTAGATCAAACACTGTCTTGTACACAATTTAAAGATCAAAAATGCCCTGATGCAATGTCTAAACTTCATCTGATACTGTGGAAACAATGTGATGAGTATCTCAGAATTTATAAATATCTCTTCAAATGCTGGCATCCCCCAGGGCTCTGCCCATGCCCCTCTTTACTTCTCAATATATATGCTCCAACTGTGTGCTCTCATCCATTAGATTCAAGGGCAATCTGTACATAGATGTCAGCCAAATAGATATCTCTATCTCCTGGGAGTCCTGTATGTCAAATTTCTTATTAACAATTCTGCCTGGGGTCTCAACGCTCCTCAAAATTAACATGTTTAAAATTGAATTGTTTCTCTTTCTAACATCGTTTATCACTCCTATAAACATGTTTCTCACCTAAGATTTTTATATAAATAAATGACATATCGTCAAACAAGTCATCCATCCTAGGAATCATGGGAGACATTGAATTCCTAGTACCTACTGCAATGGTAGCGGGCACTCAATAAACACTTTGTTGAATGACCTTGACAGCAACAGAATGGAAGCTGAAAAATGAAGTGGAGGTTAGTGTTAGAAGGAGGAAGAAAACCAGTAAAATAATCCAGGAGATAAATGAGAAGTCCTTAAACTTAGACTAAGAAAGTAAGTGGAGTCAATCATATATTTGACAGGACTCAGTTGATTCATAATAAAGGAAGGAATTAAAAATAACTCCTAGCTTCTAGCCTGGACATTAATGTGGATGGTTTTGCCATTAACTAGCAAAGCAAAGAGACAGAAAACTAGGTTTAAGTGATTGTATGTACTTTTCTATGAGCATATAGTTTCCCTTTAAAATGAAGCTACTTAAAGAGAGGAAATTTTACTCATGTTTGTACCTCTAGCTTCTAATACAATATAGGCCAGAATGTATGATTAGATTTAGTCTTTGTGGGTTGGCGGTAATTGATATCCTTAGCAGAAGAAAGGAGAAAAACCCAGCAAGAGAAACATGATTAAGGGGGAAGATAATTTAACTTTAAGTCATATTGAATTTAAAGTGCCATCAGGACATTCATCCAATCATTCGTTTAGCTACTTCCTCACCAGCCAGCTCATCACTCACTACATATTTATTGAGCCCCTACTAGACCAGAAGCACCCAGTGTACATGATCAGCAGAGAGCTACCAGCAAGACTAGAGCTCCAGAGTGGGACAGTGCTATGGAGAGAAAGCCCATCTATACGTCACTTTATACAGGTATAGATTTGAGACTCCAGTGTCTAACACATAAAAGATACCACAAAAGTAAATGAGATTAATATAGAAGAAAAGAGGGCTGAGGCAAGAATACAGTGAAAAAATGATAAGTATGGGGAAGAAAGTAAGTAAAATCATAGGACAAAGAGGAATCGCTCAAAGTTAAGTGAACTCAGAGAACAGAATGTCAAAGAGGGCCAGTAAGGATAAATTTTCAAGGGCAGGGTAGCATTAAATGCTGCAAACACTGAACACCTGTAGCCAGTGAACTAGTTCTAAATGAGGGCCAGATTATCTAATCAAATCTAATCTAATCTAACCTAATTAACAAACAGAGTATTTCACCCATAGGACTCATGGGACTATGACTACCTTAGACTCTATTTTAATGATTTTACATAGCACTTAAGAGGAAAAAAGATTCTTCTTATCAACCATGAATATACCCACTAAACAGGATTGGATTTCCTTTTTATTATTAAAAAATCCCACTTTTTTACATATTATATTTTACTATTTATTATTATCTTGACTCATTCTTTTAATTGTTTTGCATATAGCCCCATTTATGTTCTCTTGTCTCTTGTATAAGTAGGCCTTGCTTTCCGCCCCCCCCCCACATGTCTCTTGACTTTGCCAATGATGGTACCAATTTCAGAACCTTATCTATGGATGTTTTGGTCTTCTTAAAAGTAAGATATATACATTTAAACAGTGAGGAATTTCTATACTTAAAACTAAGGGAGAGTTAGAATTCATCTTTCTATTTTTCTTAGTGTTGTTCTACTAAGAGTATTTAACACAATTTTTGACACTTTGAGCATATACTAATAGACATAGTTCCATGATCCTATGGGTGTGAAATACTCTGTTTGTTAATTAGGATAGATTAGATTAGATTAGATTAGAGTTAGAGTAGATAATCTGGCCCTTATTTAGAACTAGTCCACTGGCTACAGGTGTATAGTGTTTGCAGCATTTAATGCTACCTGCCCTTGAAAATTTATCCTGACTGGCCCTCTTTGCCATTCTGTTCTCTGAGTTCAGTTAACTTTGTGCATTTAATTTACTATTTTTAATAGTAAATTTAAAAAGATTGTATAGGCATATTGCTTAAATAATCCAAAATACTTGATATACTTGTTTAAGCTAAATAAATAAAAATTTCCCATTCTACATCTTTCCTTTCTATTCATTTCTTAACATAATTGAAATAGCAATAGAATTTAGGTAAATCATTCTTTGATCAGGCAAAAGAAGGAGCCAATGAAAATTTCTGAACAAATTTATATGTTGATCTCTTTTTTTAATGGTGCTGTCCATATAAAGCTACTCCTCAATCAGGCATCTGCTAAATGCTTGGAAACATTTAAAATAAATAAATTGCTTGGAAACATCTCACAACTTTTCTAGTGTTCTTGAAATAACAATTGGAATCCACTGAAATAATAAAATCACTGATCTTAAATGACCTCAGAGTCCTTTAATCGAACTCCCTAAATGCTTCTGCACACTTATTATGGCAGACAACTCACTACTTCATTGACCAGTTCAGTTAAACCCTAACGATTCTTTTCACAATGAGCTAAAAGCTTTCCCACGTAACAGCACTCTGAATGTCTGCCATTCACGATCATGAACACTGAAACCTGCAATCCCACGTCTGGGTTTATAGCCAACGGAGTCGAAATTAGGACTCAAAGAGATGTCTGCTCTCCCCTGTTCATTGCAGCATTCTTCACAACAGCCAAGACATGAAAGCAAGCTGCATGCTCATCAGTGAATGAATGGATAAAGGCAATGTGGTACATACCTACGATGGAGTATTATTAAGCCTTAAAAAAAAGAAGAAAATCCTGCATGTGGTTTTCAATGGGAAGGTTACCTCTCACTACACTCTCTCTCTTTTCTGTTTACCCAGGTAGCATGATCTAGTGGCAAGACCACTGGACAGAAAGGTAGGATATCCATGTTTGAGGGTTTTTCTACTTCCTAAATGACTTCTCTGCTTTAGTTTCTTCTTGTAAGGTGAGGAAGGTAATCTAGAGGGCTTCCTAAAGTATCCACCAATTCAACTTCATACTCGATATTAAATAATTATCCCAATATTGTAATTTAAACATAATTACTGTAGGTTCAGAGCAATAAATAGGAAGATAGAAAAACAGTGTGCTAGAGGAGGGGAAAAGATATTTAAAAAGAAAAATCTAAGTGGGTTTGAAGAATGGGATCAAGAAATTCAGACAATAAAATACAAAAAATTATGAGTCAATCCCATGTATAAATGATTGTTCTAAATCAAATGTGGTGAAAAAATTTCAAAAGACGTAGGAAACACTGTACCTGATGTTTAGCAGCTTCAGTGCATTCAGCAGCACTCCCCTTTTTACATCATAGTCAATCTTCTGATCAGTTCCAAAGCTTGGAGCTCGATTGATCTAAAATTTACCAAAAAAAAAAAAAAAAAAAAAAAAAAAAATGAGTTGTCAAATGTTGGTAGGCCAGTAAACATTCAATACATATTTGTTAATCTAATGTGGGATCCCAAACCAGTAGTAAGACTCTACGATAACTCTCCAAGCTCCATAAGGTAGACAGCCCAGTTACTACTACCATGGCTCTCTTCCCCATCACCCTAAGTCAGGGTGTTGCAAGGAACTGACCGTTATCATAGCTCCCTTCCCCCTGCTGCCTTGGCTCTGATCCTCAGCCAGTATACCTGCACCTTTTGTCCTCTCCACTGTGCCCAACCCATTACCCCATCGACTCTAGGTTTTAAGTTTAGAGAAGTATTATTATTGTCCTGAATAATAAGCAGAATAACAACAACAATAATAACAAAAGTAATACACAAAAATGCATGTTACCAACATAGTAATAATTATAGGCATGTATGGGTTTAGAATACAGAAACTATCAGTGCCCTTTTGTCACTTGCTTTAGTTCCTCTGAATAAACTGGTCTATTGTTACCCAAAAAATAAATTTTGCTTCTTTCTATCTGAATCAAACAAGAATTCATCAGTTTCCATTTCCAAAGGCATTGACTATATTACTGAGAAGATACCATTAAGGGTAGCTGCAGACTACACTCTACGAGCTTTTCTAACTGTTAACGACTAATGGGAATATATGAGCCATTTGTGGTGGTCACACTTTCAGATACCATTGCCAGGATTTCATTAAGATAAAAAATAAGAAGTAACTATATGTACCCTGAAAGCCATTAGACGGTACACTACCACTTCAAGAACTAGAGTTTTGTTTCTGACTTTGTTATTGAACTTTGTTATTATGAAAATGTAACAGGAATAGCAGGCGTTTAATTACGTCCTCCAGTAAACCAGTTGGTTAGAACACTGCTGAGTTCAAAACTGCAGTCTAGCTTCATGACCACCAACTAACCCCACAGGATCTCAAAACACATGTACGCTAGTAGTCATAGAAGAAGGTTGCCTTATAAAAATTCATTGCCACAAGAGATAAGTGATGGCATGCATTTTACAACTGGCAGCTGAAGGAAGTACCACTTTATACTTAGGAAATCATCCAGAAATACAAATGCCTCTAAATAGAAATGTGGCACGGGATTACTGCAGAAAAATTAGTGAATAGAAGCTAAACAAACCACATAAACATCACCTGTAATCTGACTACCTAATGTATTGTTAACCACTTGATAACTGGTCTTCCAGATATTTGCTATGCATACATATTTTAATATCATTTTACCTTCCAAATACACGTCTATATTAACGATACTATTTTGGAATCCAAGTTTTTCTCTTAACAATGTATCATAAAAATCTTTCAAGCCATCATTTTGATGGATGCGTGATGATCTTTTTATAGATCTGTATTTTGATAGAGACATGCCATGCTGTATTATTCTTTGATTTCTAATTTAGAAAGTGATGAACATTTTCCTGTCTGAGTGATGTGGTCTCACGGGAAGGGTAATGTAAGAACATCTAGTTATTCCAGGTAAATTTGAGAAAGGGAGTTCATTAATCTGCTACTTCAAAGGTCTATGAATTTCCTCTTACAAGTACAGAGAAAGTATAATGGAATATATTTTCTATAAAAGAGTTTCAACCATTCCATAATGATTCAAACCTCTAGAATTCGTAATACAATTAATGATAGTTCTGCTACTACATGTACAGGATGAAAAAGTAAACCAGACATTTAGAAACTGATGATTAAGTGGTTCACCAAAATGCTATCTCTCTGTATAAAATTCCCTAGGTGTCTATTCCAAAAGTGCAGTCTGGAATTCCTCTAGGCAGACCCCTCCTCCAGGATGGCAGTAAGGTCTGTTACAACACAATCTCACCTCTCTCTCTCACCTATGTCAGATTCTTCACAATCTCACCCCTCTCTCTCACCTGTGTCAGATTTTTCATAAGCTCACCCCTCTCTTTTACCTATCAGATTCTTCCCCTACTATCATAGAAAATAAATTGGTATATGAAGAAATACACCCATTTTGAACTAATATGTGAAAACGTAGAAAAACTTCCTCAGTGAACATTTTGGATTTTTTTAAGTTTTATGAGAAAGGTAAAGAAAAAAAAATAACAGAAGAACCATAAACGTCTGACAGGAGAAACTCTGATAATTAGGCTCCATCTAGCCAAAAATCTACTCTGTAATGTCGATAGCTTCTTTAATTCTTATTTCTTACCCCCAGTCTAAAATAGACAAACCAGCAGATGTTAGCACCTTACAGCTCAGCAGCTTATAAATACATGCAAAAAATGAAAATTATTAGAAAACAAATTAAATTAATACTATTTATTAACTATCTAAATCATAGTTGTATTGCCAAAGCAAACACCATCATTTCAACATATATCAAAGTATCCATAATAGATTCTAAATTAGTGCCATTCTCTCTGCCCAGTAATTTCCTCCCACGCATCCTCATCTCTCCAAGCCCTCAGCTCTTACCCACCTTCTATAGTCTTAAATACTCTGTTCAGGTATTCCTGCTTCTGCAAAGATTTTTTTTAACTCTCAAACACACACATGTACACAGATTAATCACTCTATTGTTTGTGCTGCTTCCCTGTTCCCTATATATACTTAAAGTTATTATCATAAAACACATATCCAAGTCCCTACAAGATCAAGACAAATATTCTGCCTTATTCTTGTATTTCCATCACCTGGCACAAAGACTTATTAAAATTAACTCAAGATATTTAAAGTTTTATCAGTATATTCATACTCCAACAATTTCCACATTTTTCCCTAAAAAAATGTTTTCTATGTGTGATCATTTCGGCACTTTGCTGCTGCAAATTATTACTAGCAATTATTCCAGTGAACTGAAAGTTATCACATTCTCAGAAGCACCTTCTACTTTATTCCACTTGATGGCGCCAAAAGGTTTTTAACAACATAGAACCACAACAATGCAGCTGTAAGAAATTACAACGAAGCAAGACCTAAATAAGATTCTTTTAACCGTTTAAATCTAGTAAGTGTACATTATCTATAGCTTTGGTTATTGCGAAGTTTTTTTTTTTTAATGTTTCTGATTGACCTGGAAATAATGAAAGAATGAAAGAATGAATAGAAAAAGAAAATGTATTAATGCAAACTGCTATTTAGCTGTTGGTTAGTGTAGAGTTTTTAATGGTTCTAATTGATTTGGAATGATGAAAGAGAGAATAAAGTATGAAGAAGCCTTAATGCAAACAATGGTATTTTAAGCCTCTAAAGAAATTCAGAATCAGCCATTCAGTCATTCAGTCGATTCTGATTTACCAAGCTAATGCAAAGCTCCAGTTAGGCAAATGCTTTTAAAAACAAGTAACTAAATATCTGGGAAGTCCTTCCCTGCAATCCTTTCAGCTGCATCTCAGGCATGTGCTCTCACTTCTCCTCCTCCCATCAAGGATAAAAGACATATAGCAGGGGTAGAAAAGAAAATACAGGTAAGAACAGGAAAGGATGACTACAGACGAAATGGTGAACCTAAAGAAGAAAATGGCGGGCCTTAGTTAGGTGAAGGCCCATAGTGCATTGTCAAGTGCTTTCATATCTAAGCAATGGAGGAAGCAAAAGGATAAGTAAAATTCCTAACATTTATCTTATTTCTAGGATCCACATAGAAGCAAAATTTGAACTGACAGAACTGTATTTGATTGGAAATATAATACACATTAATTGTTCATAGTAGATTAAAACACACACAAACCATTCCAACTGGAAAAGTGTTCTTTCTTAAATATATATTTTCAGTGTTTTGATGTTACCTGTCACTCATTCAATTTGCTTTTGCAAGCCCTGATATTACAGGTATAACTGTCAACTTCTATATTATTAACAAAAAAAGAGATAATCAACTTAAAATGAAAGGCAGTTTTGTTATATCTTCTATAGCAATATGTTCCTTAAAATGTAACTCATCTAGTAAACACCAGGTGTTGAGATACGTGCTATTTTCCTGACAGTTTCCTAAGCACAGTATTTCATGTCCATGTACTCTACAACCCCAGATCCAGGAGCTGAGAGGGAACTGATAAGATAAACAGGGTACTACTGGACCACACGATTCTAAGGTTTTTCTGGACTTAAATATAAATTCGACTAGAAGGAAAGTTATAAAAATTTAAACAGAAACCATTTTTTATTTCTCCTTTATATTATTCTATATTTTCCCAATATTAAGTGACTTTTTATAAATACAAGAAAAATAATGACAATTCTGCCATATTAGGACTGGCGGCAACCTCAAAGGCACACGGTTGACAGGCTGGACGTGAGGGAAGTCCCTGGTGCACACTGTGGCCATAAACGAGAATTCATACACCCGGGGTGTTAGGTATTGAATACTGATTGATAAACCTTAGAAGCCTCTCTCTCCTGGACAGTATGAAGGGGAGACAATGATAAAGATAGGGAGGTGTGGTCCTGAAGCCCAGGCACCCACACAGAGAGAAAAAAGGCAACACCTAGAAGTCAGGAAGTGGTAGAAGCTACGAGGCTCAGAAAATACTGGAGACTGTAGATCAGAAATCAGTAAAAGCAGATCCACACGTATATACAAAATTCCTGACCTAGAAATTTAATACTAATTTGAGAAAAGTAATACCAAACACATATTGATCCATTCTTGGAACTGTTCTACTCACTGTATTTTCATTCTCTTCCTCCCACATACTCCATTCAGGCCTCTTTCTGTTCACTTAATGAGATAATTATGACAAGGGCACACTTAAAAAGCATTTAATACAGAAGAACAGTGATAATTTCTCTTTCCTTTTAAATAAATGTCTTACCTCCAGAAGCCATGGCTTTAGTTTTCTGTCCAACAAAATATCAAACCCCAGGACTTCGAAGCAGACACTTTCACTTCCTGGAGGTTGACCAGGTCTGCACATTCGATATGCATGCAGGACATGAGGTTCTGCTACAATCAGGGTCTTAACAACCAATTCCTACAAGTATAGTGATTAAAAAAAAATGGTGAAAATGCCTTATTTCCTTGTATCTCATTTACATATGTGGAAATAAGGCCTGGACTTACAAGGCAGATCCTGGCCAAGTTCACAAAGCTCTACAGCATCGAACCCCTGCCACTGCTCTGACTTTATTTCTTCCAACTCTCCCCTGCCCACTGTGCTCCAGCTTTGCTCGCCTTGCCAGGGCCCCTCTTCCCTGAACACTCCTCCCATATCGCCATGTCTGGCTCCCTGATATCCAGAGAGGCCTTCCCTGACTCCAGAGCCACCCGTCCATCACTCCTTACTTCATTGCTATACAGCAGAGAATCAGCTGATCTTTTCCTTTTTTTTTTTTTTTTTTTTTTTTTTTTTTTTTTTTTGTTAGAGCAGGCGCCCTGCCCTCTCTGTCTTATTTACAATCCCATTCAAGTACCTACAATTGTGCCTGGCATTCAGAGATGCTCAAAAACATAGGTGAACAAAAGAAGTAAAATCAAAATTGATAAATGTGGCTTCCATTTATTAAATAAGTAAGGTTAGGATCATATGTTAGACTTCTTAGAAGCCATACAGAAGGATTTAGCAGTGGCAGGGAAGAAAAATTCTAAGGAGAATTTCACAAATAATGTTGTAGAACCTCCACTTAAAGGCTAAAAAGCTAGGAGTTGGGTTTCTTGGTGCAGTGATGGTTTTGTAGTTCATAAGGTATATCTGAGATGAAAGTACTACCAATTAAAGAACCAATTATCATCTTCTGTGAGGACATATAATACTACTAGGGTAAATTACTAATGCTAATGAAACAAAAAGTTCTTTACTGAAGTCTGAGAACAAGCTATGGATTGTTGAAAAGCTGTCTCAATGGTTTTTCTAGAATATATTGTCTTTTTAACTATCTCGCTCTAGAAGTATAGGCAACATAGCACGTAGTTAATAATATGGCTAAAATCAGACTTTCTGGGTTTATTCCTGGCTTTGCTACTAACTAGATGTGCAACCTCAGGCATGTTGCTTAAACTTTGTCTCATTTTCCCCAAATGTAAACTGGCAATATTTGCTGCAAAAGACTGATGTAAGGACAAAAGAGACTGTGTAAAACTCTTAGTGCAGTGCCTAGAACAGAGGAAACCTTCGGTGAGGGTTAGTAACTTAACTACTACTATTGTTATAGTTTTGCAGTCATTCCTCCAAAGAAGTTCACCTCATAGGTCAGATACAAACATTCCATTAACTGGTGGGAGCAATATTTATTATATAGGAGCAAAACGCAAGGCAGATATTAACCTCACTCTTATCCAGAATCCCAAAGCAGATGATATTTGGAGAGGTCTCAGAGATGCAATAGGATACAATTTTCTTTCTTGGAAAATTGTATTCAGAATAACAAAATATATAAAGATGTAAGACAAAAAGTCACTTCATATAAATCTTTGGAGATATTACCAAAACCACTGAGGGCATGAAGGAAAAAAAAAAAGTTAAAACTGGCTAATAAGTGTCTGTGTGAAATGAGACAGCCACGGGAAAATAGTGAATGTTAATTAATAGACCCTGATTACTAATCTATGTTTTTCCTACATAAAAAACAACAACAACATGGTTTTAGGAAAGTAAAGGCAAGATTGTAGGTATATGTGAAAATCAGGAGTGATATAACCAAACATAAATCAAATTTCACTAATGTTCTGAGAATTTCCAACACAGTGACATTGCTTTGAAATATGATTTGTAGATTTGTACCAAAGTATATGTAAGCATTCAGTAGGATGGTTTTATGAATGACTATAATCATTTTAATCTTCATGGCCCGATTTTCTGTTGATTTTTTTATTCATTCTTGACTAGTACAAAAGCACACATATCTGTTTCATTGAAGGTATTAAATGTTAGTTTTCAGATATAGAAAGCTACTTTTTACAGAAAAATTATCCCCCAAAAAGAGGTCATTGAAAAAAGTCCTAAAATAAATTCATGAAATTTGTAAACTATGACATTAAGATAAAAATTTACTGCAGATTGCCTTCTCCACCTCCTTCTGTCATTCTTTTTTTATATTATTCCACTGATTCACCTGAAACAGATAACTTTATAAAGTATAAGTAAGTCTTAAGAAAAACAAATGTTTAGCTACAAAAATGCAGTCTGACAAGATAAATGTGAGAAATGTACTTTGAAAAGTTAGTAATTTTATTACATGTTAAATAATTATTTATTTATAGATTATTAATATACATTCTAACTATTGTAGACAAAAGTTATGTAAAATTTAGTCATTTATAGCAGAAATAATGAATTTGTCAGAGTTTTACAGGCTCACATTAGCCATATTTAGTTCATATCTGAAAATTATACTTCAGGCTTTAACAGAAAAGGTAATTTCCATACTCTCTTAATAGCTTTAGTCTTATTCTATACCTTCTCCTAACTCAATTATGTGAAGAAAGTACCACTTAAAACCAATGCACGTAAAGATAACAATGCTCATTTTTCTGATTAATTAATTCTCTCTATATACTCTTCATCAAGGCAGCCCAGCATTCTATCTTTTCACAAAGACTTCCCCAAAGAACCAAACCCATGTGGAAATGAAAATTTTGGTAAAGAAAAAAGAACATCAGAGGGTACATAAAACTTCATGGGGCTCATTGAGCCATTCATCAAATGACCCATTTGTTAAAACATCCAGGTAATATCATGTACGAGTCTCCATCAATAAACAACTGTCCAAAAATAACAAAATTCTCTACTCCAATACTTCTGACCCACTATGATTGTAAATTTATCATTATTAGAACATTTTTTGGAATTTAAATAAAATTACATTATACAGATAAAAAAAAAAAATAAATAAAACAGCATTATTGTAATTAAATTCTTGTTTGGATGTATTTTAGTCTCTCAGGAAGATATAACAGAAAGTTAACAAGTTAGTGGGCATTTAACCAAATTCAGATGACAAACATTTTTTATGGAGCCCATACATTTTTAAAAATTTTGAATGTGTTGACAATATTTATAAATCAGGAAGTTTATGGCTTCTATTGACATATGAGAAGAATGAATCACACTGGGCCCACGATACCATGTGGTACCAACAAGCTAGTGCTGAGTGGTGTCCATGCCCTTTAGACCTCGTATGCTCTTCAAAAGACCACAGTTCCCAGCATACCCTATTTACTTCTCTCCAGACCTCTTTACTCTTTACTTGTGTGATACCCAAGAGCTCTTGGGTTTACATTCTGGGATATTAAAATTAAGATGTAAAAAAAAAAAAAAAATCAACCAATAAAACAATCAATAAAAGGAAAATATAATGATGCTAGTTTTTCTTTCTGATTTTCTCATGAGAAGAAAGTTCAACCAACTATTTACTTTCATATCTATTTTCCATGATAGATATATTAAATTATATATAATTTGTCCACAAAGAAATGCCATATTAAACAGATTAATTACTTTTAATAGGCACACTCTTCTAATTTTGAATATCATTTTAATACTCTTGCTAAGATTAATAAAGGGTCTATTTCACCAAGATTATCTTCTCATATCTGTTTCCTTTATTTATTCCCTTTAATTTTGTCATTTGGAGTTTCATCCACTGCCATGGCATTAAATAATGACTACACACCAAACACACTTTTAACTGCCTGCTCGATCTTTCTACCTGAACAGCATTTCAGGTTCAACATATCTAAAGTAGAACTCATCACCATAACCTCATGGACTTTTACATGTTCAGGTGTCAATGCCTCCAGGAAGTTCTCCTCTTATCCCCACCCACCCAAAGCCACTATCTGTGGGGCTTCCAGATGTCCCCACAGACTTCAATGAATGCCTCTGCTGCTGTACTTCCTACACTGCATTTCATTAACAAGTGTGTTTGTGGGGGTTTCCTACCAAACTCTAAGGTTTTTGAGGACCAGAGGTGTATCTTATAAATCTTCAAATTATAAGCAAGAGACAGGCTTATATTATGGGTTCAATAAGTGTGAACTGAATGAATGAACAAATGAATAAATGAGAAGAACTCTTCCTTCGTCTGCAAAACTAAGCTCTACATGTTCTTGAAATAAATTCCTTTATACTCTATTTCCAAGAATACCACAGCCATTCTTCCTATAATTCCTCCTTAAAACTGCAGAGGAATCTGTGAATAGTTCTCCCCCCATTCTGGACATTTGATTAATCCCAATGTTTACCTCATTGTTATTGTTATCTATTTAATTGTGGTTCCATTCAGGCCTTTTTTTTTTTTTTCCATTTAAATTACTCTCAAGTGCCCTTCCCTACCTACTTTTGGGCTTCACTCTAATCCATCTTATACTTATTTTCAGATTTATCTTTTAAATTGATAAAATCTTTGGCCTTATTAGTCTCCTACCTTAACAACTGGAAAGAATGAATCCTTACTGCCTACCAAATTAAGCTTTGATTTTCAGACCTGAAATCTTGGCACGTATCTTGGCCGTAAGTCCCCATGAATTTCCCACCAACACGGTGTGTGCCAACCTGGACCACTACTCCATACCTCCATGCCTTTACTTATGCTTTTGTCTCCACCTAGAATTCCCTCTCCCACATCACTAGCAGTGAAAATACTACTTATCTATGAAGATCCATCACAAATTCCACTTCCTTCAAGAAAACACTCGTTATCTGCCCAATCTAATATAATCTGCTCTTTATTTCAAATGCTTGATGATCCTTTGAATTAATCTGAAGAAAGAAGTTATAATTGTGGAATAGTATAATCTTACTGAAATATCACTCCAAAACTTAGCAACATCATGCTGATTTGCTTGTAGGAATTCTGTAAACCATTTGATGGAACGTTTGCTGCCTTTGTTCTCAGTTTCATCCCTTTCAAAACGCTCATTGTGTTTGTTCACAGAGTAGTTTGTCAGATGCATGTATAACTGGGTCTGTAACAAGTAAGAACCAAAGTTGTTATCACCTATGAGCCTCTAGAATCATGACGTTTCACAGAAAAGAAAGCATCCAAAGAGGAAAGACAATTTTAAAGTTTAAAATATACACACTGACAATTTCATGATTACTTAGACACTATTTAAATGGAATGCACATTTCCCTTAAAAAGATTGTGATGTAGTCATCTAAAGAGTTACTTTATATATCATTCAAAATATCTACTATAAAAGTATTCAAATAAAAATAATATATAATTAATGAAAATGTGAAACTATATATTGCTAAGCAAGAAAAATGCTCACTTGTTTTTGTTCATTTGTTTAATGTTTTTAGTCACAGTTTTAACCAAATTTATTTTGGGAAAGGAATTTTCTGAGGTAACATTCTATGTATTTTCAAAACAAAAACAAAAAAAAAAAATTGAAAGCTGAAGTAAGTAGCATGAATCAAGAGGCAGGGACTACCAAACACTGCCTCTGTCCTCCCGTATTGACTAGGAGGCCACTTTAACTCATTAACAAGACAGTGCACTTAGCAGACAGAACGGCACACAATTCTGTATAGTCTAAATGATTAAGAGTACATTTACAGTGCTTCACATTGGGCCTTTTATGTCTCAGTAGTCTCTTTACATTCTTATGTTTGTTGATATTGTTATCCTCAAACTTAAAAAAAAAATTTTTTTAACTTCCCATAATTGTTAATTAGTACATATCTAATGGCTCCTTATCAATCTAGCACAAACATTCATCAAGTCTATAAATCTTATCCTCATGATCCCACTTGCAGACATTACTTAGATAAAAATGTTACATCACAATGAATATATACTTCATGATTTCCTAATAACCAAGTATATTCATATCATATTTTGTTTTCACTACAGCTACTTAGGTCTACAGTCTTAAAATCCTTGAAGCAAACAAATATGCAGAACTCCTCATTTGACTTTCATGTTGTTTATCAACCCATGTGCCCACCACTAATTAAGAATTTATTTTTTCATTCATTAAACAATATTTAAGGAACCCCTACTATAGGCAGAAATTTGTGCTGAGCATTGTGGATACAAAGATGAACAAGACAGTCAGTCTCCTACCTTCATAAACTTGGAAAAAGCTTTAAATTAAGTGATATTTAAAAGAAAGAGCATAAACTTTATACTTGTCCAATTTTAAATATTTGATCTTAAAAAAAGAAAATTATCAAAATATAACATTTCCTTGTTTCCAAAATATAAATCTTTTTTTTTTTTAAGTTTAAAGTTGATTGAAAAGAAAGTTTTTGAGGATCTCTTCATTCGGCAAGAATTTTTTAAATTAAATAATAATAACTAATGAAAACTAGCTATCCTAGCGAAAAACTGAATAAGAAATACAACTTTGCATTTTTCTTAAAACATTATCTTTGTAAGTAGGATTGGAATTTCCAGTTTCACATCTACCTTGACAGAAATCTCCTTCTAACAGTTCATTGCCAGCTGGATGACTGCCTTAAGCAGAAGGGATGCAGCTATGAACCAAACAGCAAATTGCAAGGGATGAAAAGGATAAAATATTCTCCACCCTATTTTTAAGTACATAGGCTAAATATAATGAATTGGGATACACTAACCTTTTCAAGGACTGGCCGATGACGACACTGATAGTAAGACATAAATGTTTGTTATATTTCAATGCCTGAAATCCTCTCATGATCTTCTTATATTTAGTTTATCAATAATTTAATTGCTATAAAAATACACAGCTCATTACAAAATGCATGCTCGCTATTTAAAAAATTGGAAATAGAAGGAAAAAATATGCAGCTGTCTGCCATCCAAAAAAACCAATGAGAGCACTTTGGTTTAATTTTTTTCAGACTTTTATCTGAAACTTATCTTCTACATAAGGTAAATGCTCTTACTTTAGAGATAAAATTTTTGTTTTTCATTTCTTTATTTTTTCATATGTTAATCTCGGAATTTGATTATGGAATTTTAGAGCTATATGAGGAACACTGATATTTATGTTAAAGAACATTGTTTTTTATACATGTAAAAACCAAAGCTGGGATATTACATGGTTCAAGAGCACTTGGCAAAATGAAACCTATAAGCCACATTTCCTGACTCCCAATCTTTCATTACGATTTCCTAACACACTATACTTAAGTAAATCACATACATATAATTCAAGGTATTAGAATAAATCACTTTATCACCTAAATGAATTTACAAGTCTTAACCTTTCCTATCTCTTTTCTCACCCTTTCTTCTCAAACCATGATTACCTGCTCACCTGTATATAATCCATTCTTACCCACTCCAATTATTTAATTATAATCCATGAGTTGACAAGTCCTAAATTATGCCTTCGGCTCAGCTCTCTCTTCTGAACTTCGGACCTATACTACAGATCCAAATGCTTATAGTACAGATCCATTTGGAGGTCACATAGGCATATCAAACAAAATATACCAGATTTCTGCAAAACCTTTAATAGCTCCTATATTCCCCATCACACTGAAAGGACCCCATCCACACAACTGTGTAAGCCAATAATCTTGAGTTTCACCCTTAATTTCTTTCTCCTTTTCCTTCATTCTATAATACCAACCTGTTTGTATATTATTTTGATGTATTCCATGTTATAAATATATCTTAAACCTATGGTTTTATTCCTAGTTCAGCCCTACTACTATTACTTTAAATTAAGTCATCTTTCCTCTTACATCTGGTTAGACTAGAATACTCTAGCCTCTCCCATGTATCTATCTATAGCCCCATCTCACATTCCCCACACTGTAGACCAGGTGATATTTTTAAGACACACATCTCATTCCTTATTTCTATCTTTAAAACCTTTCAAAGCTTCACCTCTTCCTAGGTTAAATTCCAAAATCCTAGACATGGCCTACAAGCTCTGAAAGATCTGGCCTCTAGGACTCTCCGTCCTTATATCTGAATATCCACCACTTGTTAGTCTGTACTTCAGCCATATTGAATGAGTCTGCTTTCTCCAGACATACGTACTCACTTTTACCTCTGGGCCATTCTTCTCCCTGGAGTTGTACCCCACCCCACCCCACCCCCAGCCTAGCTAACTCCTCATTACTCATATTTCATTTTACAAACTCCCTCTCTAACCTTCATCTCCAACTGAGTTAGATGCCCCTGCTATGTACTGCATAGCATTACACAGTTTCTCAGTTTCATAGGTCATTACACTTACCATCCAGTATTATGATCGATTATTTTATTTTCTGCCTTCCTACTAGACTGTCACTTTTGTCAGGTCAAATACTGTATTTGTCTTGGTCACTATTTTTCCAAAACCAGCACAATGCCTAGAGTGCACTAGAGTTCAAACATTACTTGGTGACTGGATATATTCATACTTTATGACCTTTAAAGACATGATTCTTTTATCTTCCTTTCCGCAAAAATTTTGTCAGTTCCTTATTCTTCTTTTGCCAGGTTTACAATGTTTTTGAGTTAATTTATGGTAAGTCACCTTTCATTTGAAAAGGTGACCACTCTTAATCACTCTTAATGGAGTAATTAAGTGTATAATATTGGAGAACAATAACCAGGCCTTTGGCAAAATGAGAAAAAATACTTAATTATAATTTTTACCATGATTAGTAAATCCAAAAACAGGGCTAGAAGTTAACTAAACTTTTAAATTTAATTAATGATAAATTAATAAATACAGATAATAAATCACAGTTTGTCTTTAATAAACTATACAGTTTCTAATTTTCACGATAAATTATGAAAATAAATTACAGTTTGACCTTCATCAACTCTAAATTACACTTGACTGTCATCAATATATTATGGCTGCACAAAGAAAATCTTAATAGAAAAATACAAGTGTGCTCTAAAACACATTCTGTATGGGCCACTCTATACTCACATGTGCTTTGAAATCCATCCTTGTGCTCACAGCACCCAAAGGAGTTGTTCCTTCCTAACTAGTATTCCTGGAGCAGAAACATTTTAGTCCTAATTTTCACAAAGCTGTCTATAAATTAGAAGTAGTCTTCTTTGTGTATACAATTCTTCTAGATTATAAAACTGAGAGGAGGGGCTCTCATTCATATACGTTTATAAACAATGAGTGCTTTAAAAAGTACATGATGAACAAATGAATAAAATCATAGATTCTGTCTGGTATCACTTACCAAATTGGACTCATTAGGAGGAATGTACTTCTCTGTTCCCATTCGCACAAGTCCGTCATGGTAGAGAAATATCTTTAGTGGATCACATGATGTTACCAGAATATAAACTCGTAAATCAAATTTGTAACCTTCCATTAGGAAAGGCTTTTCTATGTATTCTTGAACAATCAAATGATCCTGAGACGGAAGTTTGTCCCCATTTCTTATCAAAGAAATCCTAAGTTTAAAGAAAAGAATTAAAATAATACTTTGATTTGGAGTCAAGATGTTTAGCAAGATTATATAATACTCAAGAGGAAAATGGCAGAGTAAGTAACTCCAAAGGCTGTCCCTCCTCAAAAGCCATAAATGGAAAAAAATAAATAAAATTCAGAATCAACTATTTTGAAATCCTGGAAATTAACCAAAAGCTAGTAACAACCAAGGAACATGTAATAAAAAATAAATAAATAAAAGTTGAATTTGTATAAATGTGCTCTGTGGCATTTTACCTTATTCTGGTCCCACCCCACAAATCCCAGTTCAGAAGTCCTTATTCCCAGTACAGGTTCTGGTTCTAGAAGGACCAGCAGAGGCCTTATTCTTGTGGTGGTTGGTTGCTGTTGTTTTTAACCTGTCCAATGGCTCATTGGAGAACCTCAAAGAACTTGCTTTACCTTGCTTAACTGGGAACTCTCCAGGTGCTGAGGCAGCCTTGGGGAGGTAATTGTGGAAAACATTTAAAGACAAATGTGTTAGTCCTTGCTGCCTAATGCAACAAATAAGAGTTGGGGGAAAACAACAGACTAACTAAAAAGATTGGGAAGAAAGACAGGAATGAGAATGTTTTGGTAAGAAATTTGAAAATTGCTGACATATTTTTAGCATCTAGAGGGCCATGTGCATGTCCAGAGTTAGGTACACTCTAAGGAAAGACCTAAGAAGACCCTAAGCTCTTCCCCTGACACAAGTAAGAAGTAAAGGCTAAGGCAGAGCTGTAAACTGCCTAGCTGTAGCTGAGTGCTGAAGGCATGCTACACACACACACACACACACACACACACACACACACACACACACACACACACACATGCATAACCCATCTGCAAGGATTAGGAATTTTTTTTTTGTTCCAAGTGTTTAAGAAAAATTACTATCTGACCACTGACCTAAGAGAACAGGAACTTCAGTGGCCACACACAATAAAGAATACAGATTTTACAAAATTATTTCAGAAAAGCCACTAAACAAATCAATAACAACTAACATAAGCAACAACAGCAACCCAAAAAACCTGTAGAGGGGAAAGAAGCTGATTTCCAAAGTTACTACATTATAATATTCAAAATGTCCAGTTTTTCAACAAAAATTATGAGTGTGCAAAAAAAAAAAAAGGATGGATGGAGGGGAAGAGGAGGAGGAGGAGGAGGAGAGGAGAGGAGAGGGAAGAGGGGAAGAGGTGAAGAGGTGAAGGGGGAAAAAGAGGGGGAGGAGAATGTATGTCCCATATATAGGAAAATCATCAATTAACAAAAACTGTCTCTGAGGAAACCCAGAAATGGGGCAATCAATTATGTAATCAACTATTTTAAATCTGTTCAAAGAGCTAAAGGAAACCATGTACAAAGAACTGAAAGAAACCATGAGAATGCTATCTCACCACATAGAGAATATCAACAGAGATAGAAATTATTTTTTTAAAACTGGACAAGGGAGAATTCAAACAGAAATCCAGAAGTTGAAGGAATAACTGAAGCAAAAAAAATCATTAGAGTAACTAAACAGAAGATTTAGAGAGGCAGAAAATAATAAAACTTGAAGATACGTCAGTTAAGATTAACTAGTCTGAGGAACAGATAATAAAGAAAAATAATCAGAGCTAAGAATACTGTGGGACATCATGAAGAATACTAACATACTAATGGGAGTTCCAAAAGGAGAGTGAGGAAGAAAGGAGCAGAAAGAATATTTGAAGAATTCATGGATGAAAACTTGTCAATTTGATGAAAAATATTAACCTACATACCAAAAAGCTCAATGAATTCCAAGGAGGATAAATCAAAGAGATCCAAACTAAGACACATAATAAAACTCTCAAAATCCAAGACAAAGAGAGAATCTTGAATGTAGCAAGATTGAAGCTACTCATCACGCCAAGGGATCCTCAATAAGATAAATAGCTGATTTTGCATCAGAAACGATGGAAATTGGAAGACAGTGAAATGACATATTCAAAGAGATGAGAGAAAAAGAAAAAAAACTGTTAACCAAGAATTCTATATCTAGCAAAACTATTCAAAATTAAAGGAGAAATTAAGACATTCCCAGATAAACAAAAACTGAGAGCATTTGCGGCTTGTTTACCTGGCCTACAAGAAATGCTAAAGAGAATCCTTCAAAGGACACCAAACAATAACTAAAATCCACACAAAGAAATAAAAAGCACTTTTATAGGTGACTATAAGGGTAAATCACCCATATAGGTGACTATATGGTAAATCACCCATATATGAAAGTCACCATTGTGTAGTTTAGGTTAGTAACTCCTCATTCTTTCCATATTATTTAAAATACAACTACAAAAAATAATAATTATAAACCTATGTTATTGGGCACACAAATGTATACAGATGTAATGTGTGACAATAAAAGGAGGCAAAGCTATATAAGGACAAAGTTTTTTGTCTTAGTTTGGATTTTTACTACTGAAATTAAATTGATTTAAATCTAAACAAGATTAGTACAAATTGAGGGCAACCATTAAAAAGGTAACTCAAAAATATATAGTAAAAAAATGACAAGAATATTAAATTGGTAAACTAAAAAAATTATTTAATATATAAGAGGGCAGAAATGGAGAGATTAAGAAATAAAAACTATATGACATAGAAAACAAACAGCACAATGGCAGAAGACAATCTTTCATTATCAATGATGACATTAAGGACAAACAGATTAACTCTCCTATTAAAAAACAAGATTTGGCAGAACACACTAAAAAAAAATGGTTCTACTACAAGAGATTCACTTTAGATTCAAAGACTCAAATAGGTTGAAAGTGAATGAATGGAAAAATATTTCATGAAAATAGTAACCAAAAAGAACTGGAATGACTATACCAGTATCAGACAAAATAGTAACCAAAGACCTTAAGATAAAAATTATTACAAAGAAGTGATTTTAAAAAGCCAATGCATCAAGAAGATATAATTATAAAAATGGACCCACATAACAGAGCTCCAAAATGTATGAATCAAAAACTGATAGAATTGAGAGGGAAAATAGATACTTCAACAGCAACAGTTGGAATCTTCAATACCCCACACTTTCACTAATGCATGGAACAACCAAACAGAAGACCAACAAACAGACAGATATATTCCACAGATAAAAGGTGTCCTTTACCTATGTACTACTATATTACATGAGATAAACTCTGGCACAGTATGGATTTTCAGCTATTTTTTATACTGTTGTAAAATTAGACTAATAGTTAGGTTTTAACATTAAATGTAGTTATAAATATAAATTTTAATATTTGTTAACATTAAAATTAAGGAAAATGTGAACTTCAATTATCCTCCCTAATTTTTCTTCAATACTAACACACAAAAAATCAACTTTACATTAAACAATATAAAATTCCCACTAATAGAAGTTGACTTTTGAAATTACTAAACCATAGTTAAAAATGTCTGATTAGGTTATTAAATTATGATTAAAAGTCAAAGAGAAATCTGTCAAACAATAATTTACCTGGCAGTTACATTTCCAAATATCTTTTTTCCCCACACTATTTAAAACAAGATTTAAATGACATGTATTTATTAAAGGCAGCTTCAGCCACATTTTCTTTGAAAATGTATATTGTAGAAAACTAACATAAGAAAGCAAAAGGAAACAGGAACATAAGCTATATAGTTTATTCTCGATAGCATGCCTAGTTCTTGGTACTTTAGTACCAAGTTCTTGAGTAGTGTGTCCTACTCATTTTCAATCCAATTACCATGGGTACATAAAGAAAAAAAATTACTTGTACAGCAAAAAAGATACATAATTTGCCTTACGATTTCTAGCTATGAAAAGAGAACTTCCTTTACATCTCTTCCTCCAAGTCAATTTAGCTCTATTGTATCAACTGAATTTCATTCTCCAATCTTAACTCTATAATTATTATAAATGCACATTTGTTTAAACAATTAGTAAACATCCTTTTTCTCTATTTTATTGCCTCCTATTAAAGTCTTACAACCTGTTGATTTACTTTTTAAATAGAATTAATTAAAGCCTGTGGGACAGGGTAAAAGGATGCATTAAATATTTAGTTCCAAAAAAAGCGATAACTAGAAACTTATTTTATTATTTGTTCATAGTAATACTCAAATATAAATGAATGCTCATATTTATTATCCACTACCTCAAATTTTTTAACATATTCCAGGTGAAAAATACATACCCATGACCCATTGCACCATTAGCTGGTTTTACTATAAAAGTTTTCTGCTTTCTTTTTTTCTTCAGTTCTTTCATATAGTTCTGGAATTGCGTATATTCAGCAGGGAAGATCCATGTTCGAGGAACAAAGGTATAATCCAGAGGCCTAGACTTGATCATTCTGTAAATTAGAGATAATATAAAAAGTAATTTCTATTCAAATTTTCCTAAATTTTCATTCTCTGTGCTACTGACACTTACTATAAAGATTTAAAACTCTATGTTTCTTCATGAATTGATTCATTCATTGATTCATTCAGGAAATGTCTATTAAACATCTACTGTATGCTAGGTATTATTCTAGACACTGGAAATACATCGGTGAAAAAAATAGACACAATTATCTGTTCTATATACTAATTTACATATTAGTAGAGCAACCACTCATTTGACTATATACCATGTGCTAGGTACTGGGGATATTAAGATTAATATAGTCTATTCCCTAAGGAATTAATAGGTGCAATAAAGGCATACAGTGTGAGATAACATGTGCAGTTATTAACTCTGCTCCTGGATGCAGGTGAGCAGTAGGAAATGGTTTATAGCCAGGTGTCATTCATATAATTTCTTTAAAGATGAATTTGAGACTCCTGGGTCAACTATAGGGAACAGTTTTTGATCACCTTTTATGTCAAGGGTTTTAGGAGTTTATCCATTCTTCTGAGAAAACTATGTGAAGCCTTGAGTCAGTAGAGGTTTTGTTTATATGAACTATATGTGTCTATACATGTAATTTGTGACTACAATGTATGTTCTAATATTTTTGTATTTACTACAAATCAGGCTATTTGATATAACTTAGAGATAAAATGTTTACTTTTGATGAATCCCAAATGCTAGCCATTTTGTACATATTGATTCCCAATAAAAATGAATTTGAAATATTTAAAAAATTATCTACTAACAAAAATCTGTTCAGAAAAAAAGGTCTTTTTAAATAAATATACGCAAGTCTTTTATAGCTGAGCAGATTATTACCCCCAAATGAAATTAGTAAAAACTAAAGTGGAACAATAATATACAGTATGCACAGAGGTAGGGCCTAAATTCTAAGACTAGGTATGGAATACATAAGCCACTTGGTCTCCACAATTGGAGGTTCACACAGTTATATTTCGAGTGCTCTTTCAAGAGAACCCTATAATAAAGTTATGTTTTCATTATGAGAGGGGAAATAATTACCAAATCCATCTTTCAAATCCAGAATAAACCAATAAGCTAAATAAGCTCAGTACAAATACTGACTAGTTTGAAAGACACACACTCACATACACACACACACACAGATCTAAAGGAAAAACAATAATAATGCTTTGTTTGTTTCTGTTTTCAACACCTTTAAATGTATTTATTATATTTGTAGCAATGACAGAAATTAGATGAAGTTAAAGCTTTAATTAGAACAATATATTTTTAAAACTAACCTTGTAGTATTAATTAATAACATTCTTTCACATGTGTATTTAGAAAAAACTCAAGCACACATATATTCAAGAGAAATACTTTATTCCATTTAGATAATGTAGCACAAATTGCTTGATGTTAAAATGTATAGCTTCAAAACAGACATGTGGTCTTGCTTAGAATTTGGGAATCTGGGATAGTTCTGTTCATTGCTCTGTCATGGATTTACTACATTATATTAAACACATATTTAGTTAATTCTATATTTACATTACTAGGTCAACTCTTTTTTCTATTAGGAGGTTATTTTTTCCTTAAGGAGAACTTCAAGGGTTCTATAGAGTAAGAAATTGCCTATTTGCAATAGCCTACTAATGAGTCTACATTTAACCTTATTGCCTCTCTCAACCTTAGAGACTTCAGTTCTCAAGCAGCCAGAATGATCTTTTCAAAATGAAATCTGGTCATATTACCAACATCACCTCCCCTTCCTCTCCTATGATATTTAGAATAAAGATCATAATCCTAAAAATTACCCTTCAGTTAATCTCTTCCCCATTCCCAATCAATATCTCTGTGCTCCAGCTATACTTGGCCTTATTTCAGTATCTTGACTATTCATGCTTTCTCCTATCACATGACCTCAGCCCATGCCATTCTTCCTGCCCAGAAGGCTGTTACCTACCACCTTCACCAGTAAACTCCTACTCATCGTTTATATTTCAGCTTCTATATCCCTTCCTCAGGGAATCTCTCTATTGCCTCCCAAATTTAGAGTCCCTCACTATGCACTGATTTAGAATGATGTACCTTTACTTCAGGATATTTATTACACAGTTGCAATCCAAAGTTGTAAAAGCTATAAATATGCTTTTGATCGCCCCATGTGCCCAGAGCCCAGCACAGTACCTGGCATATAATAAATTTTTAATAAATATGTGTTCAGGGGAAATAAATGACTTAAATGAAACACATATCTAAAACTTAACAGAGGTACTTCCCTCTCCTCTGAAATCCACTCTTCCCATAATCCCGATATTAAACAATCAAAACACATACACAATATCCTAAGCCAGAAACCTAGGAATCATCTTGGAGACTTCTCTCCCCTTCCTCCTCTTTAATTCTTACGTCATAACTGTTTTCAAGTCCTACTGATTCTCTCTCCTTCATATTTTTCAGATTTCTTTTCTCTTCCCCATTCCCACTTATCTTTCTTTTGGTTTATCAGATGTTCATTGTTTCTCACCTAGATATCGACATTCATCTCCTTCTCCAGCGCCTTCTCCCTCTAGTCCTACCTTCATTGAATCCATTATCTACACTGCCACCAAGATTATTAAAAACATGTTATTTCTGTGCTTCGACCTAATAAATAAATTCTCATTTCTCTCAAAATAACCAAAATGTTTGCTGAATAGTTAAAGAGCTTAAGGAATCAATGATTAAATGATTAAATAAAACATAATAACATGGCATACACAGCCTAGTCTTTGCATTAACTTCAGCATCATCTGAAGTCGAGTCTCCTAACATCCTATATAACCACAGAAACTGCTTAAAATTCCCCAAAGATATCATGTTGGTTTAAGTCTCCATATATTTTCTCCCACAGTTGTCTTTGCCTGCAGTCTCCTTCCCTTCATTTCAAAGGGTGAAATCCTATACGCTTTTCAATATCCATTTCATATTTAATTTCTCCAGAAAGCCTTCCCCACTCTCCCAAAGATAATCTCTCTCACCATCTTTGTCATCATCATACATTGATTCTACCTCAAATGTGGCACCATCAAACTATATTATATGTATCAGTCTTTCCCTCACTAAAATGTAAGTTCTAGGCAGGAACTAGTCCTTATTTATTTTGTTTACTTAAAAATTAGCAGTCCCTAGAGTATAAAATAGCAAAAACATTTGTTGAGTGAATGGATGTATAAACTTTCACATAGATACGTACAAATACTTCCTTAATCACACATGTTTTACTAACCTTTCTCTGTGAAAGAGATCTCTTTTAAATTTTTTTCCTCAATTTATCACTCAACTTTCTTAAATTAAAAAAAAAACTTGTCAACAGAAATTAAAACTGTGTAAAAATTCTACAGTTCGTTTAGTATAACACATAAGTAACTGTGAATAATTTTTCCCACAAAATAGATTGTAACTCTAAATAGTTACAATAGTTTCAGAGATAAATATATGTGCATGTATATACATGGATGGGCACATATATGTGTGTCTATGTGTATGTGTGTACACTCATGCCTGTACTACAGTGCCTGGCACATATTTGATGCTTGATAACCAGTATACGAATACACACATGCACACACGGTATTAATACAACAGATTAGTTCTCACAAGGTTGAATGAAAAACAAGTAAGTATATATTGAATAAAAAGTAAAAAAGAGCACTGGGATTCTAGAAATCAAGATTCTGCTCCAACTCTATTTGTTTGACTTTGTGCAAGATATTCATTTCTCTGACCCTGTTACCTCCTCCAAAAAGTAGAGGACTAGAACCAGAGAACCTTTAAGCCTGCTAGCTCGTCCATCAAAATATCATTTCAAATCAATGTAACTTTGTAGATGATAGCACTACCATATTTAAAATGTAAATTTTGAACAGGTCTTTTCTATTACAAAAAAATAAATAAATAAAGATTACTTGGTCATATTTCTTGCTAAGAAATCTTTCCTACAGATCTCCCCCATTCCTGGAAAATGGTTGATCCTCTGAAAAATAAAAAGATAAACATTAATATTCTCATTGACTTAATATATTCATTTATACTACAGTTACATCTGTTCTTTGAGTTTTCATGTTTTAATGAACTGACCATTAGTAATGTAAAATATTTAAATTAAATGACCTACAGTGACTTAAACAATCTATGGCAATCAGAGAATAAAATTGCAAAATTTAAAGGAAATCAGAAAGGGTATTTATATAGACATTAAAGTTATTCGTACAGATATGCATTATAGAAAGACTGATCAAAATGGACTTATTTGTTCCCTACAGCGAATTTTGTATTACCTTCTATACTAACAGATGAAGAACTATACAAAATGTCAGTTGTCTAAAATTCCGTGCATTTAACTTTTTAGTTTGATGTATATTTTAAATGTTTGTTTTACATCCTCAAAATAATGAAGCCAGATTACACACAGCCAATATTACAAGGTATTTCCACATCCTGATCTCTATGCAATCTATTCCACATTACTCATCTTTAAGCACAACACAAGGCATCAGCCTAGGAAGATTTCTTCTATCAGTTCTTCCTTAAAGATGGAAAGAGGTTAAAAGTTAAATTTGAAAGGATGTAGGCTTCACATGAAGAGTCAATACAACTGGATAGCAACAAAACAGACTATTCAGATAACTTAAGACTGAAATTTAACCTGTCAACATATTAAGAAATCTTATCTAAAGAAAATTATAAGGGAAGTCATATAACGTTCCTATCGAGCAAAAATTGGGCATGATTAATTCCCCACCTGGTAATTTTGCAGTTCTGCAATCTTCTCCTGCTGAACCGCAGAATCACACCATATAAGGTTACTTGTTTCATCCTCATCTGGAGTTTTCATAAATCCCATTTCATCTATGACTAAACGAACTGCAAGTAAACAGTTAAGTTAAACCAAAATCGTACTTCTGAAATAGATTCACTGGGGAAACATTTTTTGATATATATAAATTTTAGCTCAAAGTATTTCATTGGCAAAATATCTACAAGTTATAGCACAACCCTATTTTTAGTTACGACAATTTACTGAGGGCCAACTTATCCTCAACAGTCACTGAGAACTGTTTATACCCTGCACCAAAATCCTTAGTTTCAATCCTCTGAGATTTAACAGGTACACAACACTGCTGAAGAGTTTAGTGTTTATTTATAACACAAAGAAAACACACACACAGCTGAGACAACACCCTACTCAGGAAAATGTACTTTTATGGCTTTTTTTGTGACCTTGGGCAGGAACAAAAGGGAAAAGGAAAAACAGCCCCTAATTATTAGACCTATGCTATACTTTCCACTTCCCTAGTTCAAATTATCTTTAGCAGTTCAAACCAAGTCAGCTATGTCAACGCAGGATCAGAAAGAAGAAAGCAGAATCCACCGCAGGGATTTGGAAACTGCCCCCCACCACCACCTGTTCCAAACCCTTTAGTCTTTCTGAAAAAATTTATGCTCAGATAAAGCTTGCTTTTTAGTACAAATTTTATATATGTATATATGTGTATATATATACATATACATATATATACATATACACACACACATATGGAGGCTCCCTCTGATTTAGATAACACAATTAACATACTGACATTTTTCTTCCAATAAATTTCAAGCTTATTCTTACCTAGAATAAAGATAAGCAGAATACTTAGGATAAATTTTGGGTTCTAAGTCTAATAGAATGGTGTAACTATATACAGTGCTTCAGTGTTTTATTTGTAAATGATTTACTTTTACTGATGTCCAATATATAAGGAGAAATGGTAAAAAGGTATCAATTGACAAATTGGTAGTTACAAAATAGTCGTGGGATATAAAGTAGAACATAAGGAATATAGTCAATAATATTGTAATAACTACGTATGGTGCCAGGTGGGTACTAGACTTATCAGGAGGATCACTTCGTAACTTATGTATCTAACCCACAATGCTGTACACCTAAAACTAATCTAAAATAATATTGAATGCCAGCTATGGTTGAAAAAATAAATTTTTTAAAAAAAGGGATCAATTGAATTTATTTGGCTCGAGCATGAACTGAGCTGTAGACACCTGTTGATCTCAAGTCTGAGGGTCTCTTGACTGTTTCTTTTTTGCTGAGGAAAACAAAAGAATTTTTTATGCAATAATGCCTACAGTACAGGTATAAAAGAGGAGGACAGTGACTGGAAGTGGATGAAGTTGGGAAAGGAATTGTTGAGCTGAAGTTACTGTTTTCCGTGAAAGTCTCAGTAAAACTTGGGGTTGTTCTGAAGGCCCAGATGACAATGCTCAAGAGTTGGAGAAAGAGCTGCTCCTCTCACCTGCCACAGACCACCAGGTAGCTCTGGCATCCTGAGGGCTCAGGAGTTGCTATGCCACCTGGAGCTCCTGGGCAGGGCCCAGCCTGGGAGACTCCTTTAACTGGCTGGCTCGTAAGGAAAAAAAACAATGATCAGGTCAAAACAGCAGCTCAGGAGCAGACTTACACCTGAGTAAATGAGAAACACTGTCTGCAGCCTATCAGAAATAACTGGGAAGATCTCGATGAAAGAAATAGAACCGGAATCAGTGTGAAGAATGCTAATGCAATTTCGACCCTCTAGAACCTTGCTGGGAAAGTGAAAAGGAAATGCACTTCCACACTTTCCTTTAAATCGAGGTTCCCTATGAAACCCACAAGAAACTTAAAAGTAATTGAGAGGATATTAACACCACCTATCAGTCACTTTTACAATGGTCATTTTATTCTTGTTTTTTCACTCTAAAAAAATATGCTGTAAGTATACCCTGTCCCTCTCACAACTCACCCTCTCACATAGACTTGGTTAAAGTCTTTCCCCCTGAGGAACACTGTTGGAATAGAGCATTGGGGGACCCTAATTCCAGGGAAATATTCCATTGATTGCTGATAAACTTTGGTGAGCTACTATAAATGGAAATGAGATTCCCAAAGATTAATGAGACTAAGAATAATTAACATCCTTGAGGTTCATATGATTTTCCACAATTCCTTTAATGCAAAATCATTAATAAAAGAGGAATATTATTTGAGTACTTATGGTATTCATAATGAGTTTTACAATGCTGGGCAAAAGTATCCTAATTTAAAGCAATTAATATTTTTATCTGCTCTCTACACTGCAGATACTGTTTACATGTAAAAACTAGAATTTCATTAATAAAAAAGCAACAGCACTATTAAAATACTTTTTAAAGCACAGAGAGAAATATGTTTTCACTTTATTCTTTGAGTTGGGTTCTCATTGTTTAATAAAAATCTCAAATTTTACACTGTTCATTTTACATTGAACATTTTAATCTGTTTAATTAATGTTCATATAATTTTATACTTAATTTTAAAATTCAGTTTAATAAAAATCATCTCACTAATAACTAAAGGTTTTAGTTTATGTTGCTGTTCTACTTGATTGCTGACATGTTAAATATCTCATAAAAATAAAATTTTATAGAAGGCATTTAAAACTCCATTACATAAGATATATCTCTCTGAATTTCCACATTGCTTTCAACATCAAACTACTTTTTCCAACAAGTATAAAAATGTCATGTTTGCGAGGAGACCTACCAATTTCAAACTTTGTCCCAGCGACATTTGCTGTAATTGTTCCCTTCTTTTTCTTCTTTCTGACTTTCCTTTTCATTGTGCTTTGATAAGGCAATTCTGTATTCAGATCCAGGGGAGAGGGTCCCTGAATAACTTCAAAAGAAATGTAAACCAACCAAATATCATTGAAATACTGGAAGCTCCATACCAGATACCACACATGTCCTCCCCCACAAAGGTAAAATGATAACTTCTGGTTCTTTAAGAGTCCCCAATTAATTTTTAATGCTTAAAAAAAATTACCAGTGATGATCTATAATACATCTATTTTCTGTAGCGTGATTAAGTCAACCTGCTTACCTCTCTCTTGAGGCAGAGATGGCATTATTGCCTGTGTTCAGCAAGCAGAGTGTGCTCTGTACCAAGCTCTCAGGAAATCTGGAAGGCCCACATTAGTCTAAGTAGGATATGGCTCCAAATCACTGAAAGTTCCTATCATATTATCTTGGTGGAACACTCAGATTTCAGGCCACGGAAGTTATGGGATATGAGGATACCTGTAGGGATTTTAAAACAAAGTCATTTAGAAAATCACTTTTGTGAATTATTTTTTTAATATCTGCCAACATTATTCTTTTTCAAAGTCAAGTAAAGATGAAAGTTAATGTATTTAATCAACAAATATTTGTTAATTTGTTAAATCTTATGCAAAATGCCAAGTGATAGTTCTCTGTTCTAAAATGTGTACAGTCTAGAGGAGGTTGTTTTAGTTAAGTCACATCATGTTTACAAACAATAAAGAAGATGCCACATACAAATAATAACAATAACATACTCAATACCATTTATCGAACACTTACTGAGGCCACTTATACCACTCAATCTTTCAACAAAACTATGAGCAAGTAGTTCTTATCCTCATCATTCCCCTCCCCCCATCTTATAGATAAATAAATGAGCACAAAAAGGAGAAATCTTTACAAAGAAAGCAAAGTAGAGATAAAAATTAACATCTCTCTGATGTCAAAACCAGTGGGAACCCATACAACCTTCAACCCAATGCCATAAGCTAATTGCTTTCATTTACTTTATTTTATTTTTTCTAATTGCTTTTAAATGAAACAGTGAAATAAATGCCAAGGTAGAGCTCACAGAGTAAATTATTCCTAATGATTCCTTTTTATGGTGTGTGTGTGATGGGATGAGAGGCAGGTAGACATTATTAAATAGACATTTGAATTGTGCCTTTAAAAATGAAAGCAATTTTAAAAGGCAGATCATTGGAGGAGTCATTACTATGACGATCATATTTGGGCACACAAAGGAACGCAATAAACATTTTGTAATGAATGAGTTCATTGGATTTGGCTACACCTTAACATGAACTTTATTACATTTCATTTATATTTTCATTATGTATTTATGAACCTAGGTATTTATGCCCTAGGTATTTTCCACTAAGGACACTAAGGCTAAATAAGTTAAACAAATCAAGGTAATACAATTTATAAATAGAAAATCTAGGCTTTGAATCCAATTCTTATCATCCTATTCACCTATTCACTAAGCCCCATTATTTTCAGACACCATATGAATATGCTATATAGATGTAAAAGAAGTTTGCAACCCTATTTTTGTTCAGATTGCAAGATATGGGTAAAGTCTGGAACTTCACAATGTTTCAAACGAAACAGTGAAAATCACAGTCAACATCCCTAATCTGATCTCAGCTCCCAGTTCCAAGCTGGAAATAGACAAGATTACTTTTCAGAATAAAGAAAGGAACAGTCTAAAGTTTGGCTTGATTTATTTTTGGAAGCTTTCTGATACCTCAGCGAGGCAACTATTTGATTTTATAAGTCCTTGTCCAGCATCTTGTTACTGGAGTAAACAAAGACCCTCTTATGGAAACAGAGTACTTATTACTTTGAAAGTAGGTAACAAAGTCAACAAGAGTCCGGGCACAGTGTTTGTCTAACTATACTAACAATAAAATCGTAATCGTTATAGGCTTTAAAAACAGATTTGTTCATTTCTGACTTATATAATGAGCCAAAGGATTTTGATTTATATAGAATTCAAAACAAGGACTGTTATCGCTTCTCCCATCCACACAGGAATTTAAAGGCCTTAAAGTTAGTCTATACATATATATGCTTTCCTTAATTCCATTTATGATTTGGTAAATAATAACAAAAGTGTTTTAGCAAAGTTAAGAACTTAATTCTACCATCCCAATTCAAAACATTTCACTTTATTTTAACCAAGAGATTTGAGATGGCTGATTGATCACACCACTGAGCCGTGGTTACCTACTTTAAGTTACTTCTGAAATACTTTATACTAATAGTTTCTTAAACTTAGCTGCAAAGATAAATCACCTGAGGAGCTTTTGAAAATCCTGGTGCCCAGGCCGCATCCCAGATGTGGGTATGGCCCTGACATCAGTATTTTTATGACTCTTCAAATGATTCTAGTGTGCAGCCAAGGTTGAAAACCTGTGCTATAAGCACATAATGGCACTGAAGCAAAAAACAGTTAATTATACACATATAAAATTATAAGAAAAAGGTAAAACAAGGAAGAGAGCTCTTGTAACTGTATAAAAAAGGTCAAATAGGTAGAAATCCTCTATAAAAATTCTCATGTCTATTTCAACAAAAAAAATGGGGAAAAGAATTAGGAGATCAACAGATATTGATTTCTAAGACAAAGAAACAATTCTATTTTGCAAATAAAGAAATCATTTCCAAAGGAATCAGTTTTCCAAAATTTCAGGCAAATGGTAACCTTGAATGTGGAACTTTAAGTGCTACCATGCAAAACAACAGGTACACAAGAATGAAATAGTAAAAAGTAATTCCAATACATTTACGCTAGAGTATCCTTTCTTTTCAGCTCTTCCTGTTGAATTTCTACCCATCACTAAAAATCCAATAGATTTCCTCTTTTTCCTTAAAGCTTCCTCTGATCATGTCTGAAGAAATTCCTAACTCCCTCTTCTGGTCCATCACAGAGAATAATATTTGTACCCTCATCATATAACCAACCACAAAACCAAGAAGGTAAGCTCCATGAAAATGGTGGTTTTCTTTTTCTACTATGTTCACTCCTCCACTCACACAACCTGGTTTAGTGCCTGCCAGTGCTCTATAAGGACCTGTTCATGAATTTAAAGGGGGGGGGGGAAACAATTAATTAACAACCAGGAGTCAGTAGACATGATAATGGAGCTCTGAAAAGCAAATACATATCATTTGCAATATATTATTTTCACAATTTTATGTAAAAAAAAATCAAAGTATATAAAAGTTTACATTTGGGTAAAATGACAGAAGAATATATGGAATATATGCCCAGAGTAGTAGTGGCCTGTTGTGGCTAGGGGCAAAGTTAAGAGCTACTTACTTTTATGAATACGCTTTAGTGCCCTGGGCATGTATTACCTATTCAAAAAGTTAAATACATATGATAAAAGGTTGTGTCAACATTTACCATGTTATAACAAAACCCTTTAAATGTTATATTTCCATTAGTTGAAATTTTTTAATTTATAGGAAAGTATAATTTGGTAAAAATAACACTGAACAAGAATTGAATTACAATTCTTATCCCTTACTCTGCCAGTTACCAGATAGATGACTTAATTTCTTCATATGCAACAGAAAGGAATTGGTTCTTTCTAACCCTAAAGTCTAAAATGTCAACCAATGAAGATAGCATTCTTGATATTTTTGATGACGAGAAGACAAAACATCTCTGAGTAAGTAACATGAGGGAAACTCACACCTTCCCTAACAATCCCAAAATATCCATGCCCTTGTGAATGCTATATATGGTCTCCTTATAGATATTTATAAAATTTTAGCATATCAGAGATTACTAAAATAATCTAACAAAAGGTCAGTGGGAACCAGAATTAAGGTTAAATTAAAAATGTGTAAAATAATATTAAATAACATGTAATAAAAGTTGTTTTTTATGGTGAGGAGGGGAAGGAGAAAAGAACCAATATAAACCAGTACCTACGGTGTGTGAAACACTTTCACATAACTTTGTGTGAATTTAGTTGCCCCAATAAATGCCCCAATTTTATTCTAATTTTACAGCAGGAAAAGTTAGATTCTGTGGTTGAGTAACCTGCCCAAAGTCACACCCAATGTGTGACAATGATGTGGTTTGTCTTCTAAAGCTCATGTTCCTTCCCACTTTTGTGCTACCTTAAAAATTCAGTCTTTAAACATGACATATTGAAAATTTCACAAAGAATCTTAATTCTGCTTGACTAGAACTATTTTATAAGCTACAGAATGAGAGTAAGAGAATCAAACTGTGGCTTAAAATGTGGTTGGAATCACAAAGGTGCATCGGATTTAATTTCTCTTCTTGGAACACCTATGCGGCTATCCATACCCAGACTGTCTTTCTCATTCTCCTTCATGAGCATACTGCAATTCAACAAATACTGTAATGTATCAGCACTGTTCCCAGGCAACAAAATGTATAAAAATTTTCTTTCTTGTGGTACTTGCAGTCTAGTGGGGGAAGAGACAAACAATAAGAGTAAACATATTAAATAAGTAAAATAAAAGAAATACTAAGTACGTGGGGAAGTGGGGAAGCTGGATAGATCAGAAGTGTGGGGGGAAAGGGAGAAGAGTTGCAATATTAAATATTGTATCCAGATAGGTCTCACTGGGAAGGTGATATTTAAGGAGAGTGATGACTTGTTATCACATGGAGTTATTAAAAATATTATGCATATGTGCACATAGGGGCATGTGTGAATGCATGAATGTAAACATGTGTGACGGGGAGAGAATGGAGAAATATACTACTTTCTGTGGTACTAAAATAATCTTTACACTCTCCAACATAGTTCTTTTGGCTAAATCCTGGTTTTACTACACACTGTATTTTCTACCTTGATTTTAAAATTACTATTCTCACACTGACAAGGAATAGACATGTCTCACAATGGATGTAAACAATTTTATATAGTTTTGATAATGTGTCAGTTTTCTGAATGGGGGGAGGATACAGGAAGACCCCAACCCTTCCCCTCCACCTGTGTCCTCAATACTGACGTTAGCTTTGCACACACTCCTGATGACTCTCTTTGGTAAGCTCCTAGCATCATAATTTTTGACGTCTAGCTCATCCTCACCCCTCTTCCACACTTGCTATCCTATTGTATTTTTCAATTCTCAAAACCCATTTTAAAAAGTCTTTATTAGTCAATATAGGCTATCTATGGTTATAATAGCAAACAACCCCCAAATCTCAGGAGCTTAAAACAACTAAGATGTATTTACTGGTCATGCTACATGCCAACCAAAGACTGGCAAGGGTGCTCCACATATCACAGTTACACAGGAACCCACGCTGTCAGAGCAGCCGTCATCCTAACAGGTACTAGTCACTGTGCCAGAGTCAAAGGAAGCTTTGGAGGATCTCATATAGGCAACTAATGACACATAAAACTTCTGCTCATAATTCAATGGCCTGAAGCAGTCACTTCACCCCAGCCAATAGAGGTAGGAAGTACAATTATAGCAACTGACCAGCTAAGAAAGAAAAGCCAGTAAGTAACACTACTAATCATTGAAAACTCCAACCTTGATTACTCCCTATTTGAACCTAGCTACTCATCCACCCCCTAGATACTATTTTCTAGTTCTCCATTTAGAGGATTCTCCCCTGCCTGGAGAAAAAAAATGCTGAGACTCTGTACTGCATCCAGTCTACCCATTGGCTTTACACAATTAAACTTGTCTATCCTGAGATGCTATGGTTTGAAATAACAATGGTGAGGAAGAGGAAGAAGACAAGGAGGAAGATGGAGTTGATGTAGTCACTTATGTAAAACACATTGTGTGTCAGGCACTCTTTCAGGTTTTTACATATAAAACTCTTATCTCCATAACCCTAAAAGTTTGTGTTATTATCTCCATCAACAGTAATTTTTTTAAAAAGATCTATAGTAAACAATAGTATTAAAATACAAATTATAAGAACATTTTTAAAGGATAAGAATTCTGCAAATTTGCCTCAAGACAATTCTCTCTAGATTCATAAACTATAATTATCCAATGAAGGATGTTTCTACTACTTTTTAAAAAATCAAAAAAATAATAAATATAGCAAAAATTACATCCAATATCCAATTAAACTTTTATTTTGGTGGAGGGGAGGGGACATTCTCCATACACACATAATGTGTTATTTGTTACTACAGGTAGCAGTCAGGTAGCAGTCAGAAATCTATTAATAAAAATTATTAAAATAAAGTAGTTGGTTTTTTATGTGCAATAAGTATTATTTCCAAATGTGAATATAATTCCTTCCATTTTTGTGCTATAACACACCACTAAATTTTACTACTTAGTTCCCAAACCAAATTTGCTATATTATTTTTATCAAAAAAAAGTGTTTTCTTACATGAAAGTAAGAGAATAAAGTGAAAGAATCATATGTAACTTTTTTCTAATTTTTATTTTTCAGAGTTGATGTTCAATATTATTCTATATTAGTTTAAGGTGTACAGCATAGTGGTAGACATTTATATAATTTATGAAGTGATCTCCTTGATTACTCTAGTACTTATCCAGCACTATACATGGTTATTATATTATTGACTATATTCTCTATACTGTATTTCACATCCCCGTGACTGTTTTGTAACTACCAATTTGTACTTCTGAATCCCTTCACCTTTTTCAGCCGGCCCTCAACATCTCTCCAATCCGGCCATCAATCACCAGTTCATTCTATGAGTCTGTTTTCCTTTTGTTTGTGTGTTTTGTTCCTTATATTCCATATGTAAGTGAAATCATATGGTATCTGCCTTTCTCTGCCTGACTTATTTCACTCAGCATAATACCCTCTAGGTCCATCCATGTTGTTGCAAATGGTAAGATTTCACTGTTTTATGGCTGAGTAATATTCCATTGTATATATGTACCACCTCTTCTTTATCCAATCATCTACTGATGGACTCATGTGCCACTTTTTAGACACTAAAATTTGAAATGTTTTTTACTTTTTTTAAATATTAATAGGATTGGATATCATGTGAACCCTAGACAGCAGCTTCTTAAATTTTAATGTGCCTGCTAATCACCTGAGAATACTGTTAAACTTCAGTGTCTGATTCATCAGGTCTGGGGTGGGTCCTGAGAGTCTGCATTTCTAACAAGTTCTCAGGTATCTTGGTCCACAGATCATACTCCACAGATCATACTTTGGGGAGCGAGGTGCTAGACAATCACAATGCTTAATATTATGCTGATACATTTTTTTAAGTTAAAACCCTGCTTTATAACATGTAAAAATCATAAAGTGATTTTAAAATTCATGTCGGTCATACAAAATTATATCTGAATATTACAAGAGTCCATGAGTAAAAAATAAATAAATAAAATAAAAATAAAATAGAATTAAATAAAATAAAATAGGTTGGGCAACGTTGGCCCAAAGCAGTGATTCTCAAAGTATGGTCCCAGGAAGAACAGCATCAATGTCAACTGCAAACTTATTAGAAATGAATATTCTCAGGGCCAACCCTATACTTCTGAATCATAAATCTGGGGTGAGGCCCATTAACTGACAAGCCCTCCAGGTAATTCTGATGCAGGTGAAAGTTTGAGAACCACTGGACTAGAAGGCTAAGGGCCAGCAGCATGCACGAACTCCAAAAAAGTAGGGGACACAACTACTGGACTCTGTTCCCTCCTCACTGATCTTCTGAAGCACAGCCATGTGAATGACTTGGAAATCACCTGGTCAAGCAACAAATGGACAGAGGGCATCTGCTAAGGAGGGCTCTGAGCAGCTGGAAAGGAAGAAATTTGCCACACAATCTCATTTTCTACTGAAGATTTCCCTGCTAAGTGAGGTGAGGTTTTGCTAATCTAGAGAGACAGTTTATACCCTTTGCTTGAGCCCAAACCAGCTACAAATGCAGAGGAATCAAGACATTATTTCAAAGATAAGCAATCTACCAAAAATCATTAACAGCAACCACAAAGATTAATAATATACCCTCCACTCCCAAGACCAGGAGCATGGAAGCTTAATCTGAAAAGGTTATGGATGGCTGGAAAATGGGGTGGCGGGAGAGGATGCAAATGAACATCAACGAGAGAGTGAATACACTGTGGTATACTTATACGAAGAGTGTACTATACACAAGTGAAAATAAATGAACTAGAACTATGGGATGAATCATGATAAATTATATGTATTCCTCAATACAATGCAGATCAAAATTTATTGAGGAATATATATAATAGTAAATCATTTGTATAAAAGTTGAAATAATATAAAACTATATATATGATATTCACTGAGATACAGATCTCAGGAATTAATACATGTGAAATAAAAGTGTAAAGAGCCATATACATTTAAACGATAAACACCAAGTCTAATACCTCCTGAGAGAAAGGGGGAGAATGCAATAACCAGTCCTGTCCTACAGAGCGAGCACCTGTGTTATATATACTGGAGATGTAATCCTTAATGTGAAGAATGAATATATATCTTTGTTATGTTATAGCCTTTTAAAATAACAGGTAGAAATAAAATAGTCAAAATAAATATTTTTGTTTTAACCATAGCATGCCTCCTTGGGAACAGCGTGTTCTAAGTTACACTGTTGGAAACTTAGGTCAGATGCTGACTAATCAGCAATGTGAGGTCATGAAGAACTCAAAAAGGAGTAACATAATCCAAATTTATTTTTGATAGACTACACCAGCAGTTACTGTGGGAAATGGCTGAAAGAGGAGCCGGAGTGGAGACAGGGAGTCTTAAGAGGGTGTTGTAAAAGTCCAGGAAATAGATGGTAAGAGATTGATCATGGGTAGAAGAAACAGACACGGGGAGAAAAAAATACTGCAGAATAGCAACAGAAGATGGTGATCAAGAAGGAAAAAGCAATCTTGGATGACTTGCAGACTTCCAGTTTAGGAAAACTGGGTAAAAGATGGCACCATTTAAGAAAAGGCCTGAAGAAAGAAGGGCCACTTTGATAGGTAAGATGATTTAAGTTTTATATATGGAGAAAAGGATAGATGGGGGGGGGGGACAGAAAATAAGACAATAGAATTAGTGATTGACTAAAGATTAGGAAAACCTGTGGTTTTATAAATAAAATGCTTTTAAATACAGAAAAATCTTTCCAAAGCATAACTGCTACGATTTCTGTGATCTCTGCCAAGAAATGACAATAGAATTTAAAATGCCCAGCTGCCTGACTGGTGAACAAATGACATCACCCAAACAACTGTCAAAACAATAATACATGGGCACCACTCATTGTGTGTACAAATTAAAAGGATTTTTAGAGAAGCTACTTACTCCCTGAACATAGAGACTTTTGTCTCCCTTTCTCAGATTGGGCGCATTCTCAAAAGTTAAATCTGTAGTGTGTGCTAGACCTTAAGAAACCATGTGATCAATCACTTCTAAAAACCTGACAGGGAGCCAAGTGTGACATTGTATAAGAATAAACAGAACTATTCACTCATTTTAGTGACAATTAATATTGACCTTGAGCAACAGGAGTTCCTACTAATGTACCGCTTATTTATTTTTCACATCTCCTTAGCCTGATTAGTATTTGTTTGATGATTACGACTAAATGATAGCAACCATACCAAATGTCTGCTGAGCTCTGTGGAATGTCTTCGGAATTTTGCCTAGTATGACAGGAAAAAGTAGGAATTGATAAATAGGTAATGATAACACAGCGTACCCTGAAGGCATTTTCCCCTTATTAATAGTTGTATTCTAGTATTTAGAAAAATGGAAAAGGCAAAAGGTTCACTCAATCAGTGTTGACTACAAAAAGTTCAAAGCAAGCAGTAGCTATAATTCAGTTATTAAAGTGACAGAAGACAAGGTGATTTCTTAGTGATGTCACCAAATGCTTACTTAAGTTAAAAGCCCCTTTAGTACATTACTCCTAGAATATTGCAGTTCTATATAATTCTCCAGTACCCTAAAAAAAAAACAAAAACAAAAACAAAGTTTCTTGCTCCTCATGAATAACATATTATCAATTAACTTTTGCATGTATCACTCACTTTTCTAAATCCATGTACCTCCTTTCACCTTCTCACCCTGCAAAGAACTGTACCAAATCTAGGACAGTTGACTCTCACATCCCAAAATACCCAATCCACACTTGACTACACAAAGACTTCTCTTGTTCTAAGCTATAACATAGAAATTGAAGATCCTTTGGACCCAACTCTCCCTAACCTTTAGCAACCTACATCATAAGGTGAAAGAGAGGAACTAAAGGAAGCAGAGAATTTCTAAAATGTCCAGTCCTCTGTTCGCTGCCAGAAAATGCACAATAGATATCAAAATGTGCAGCTGGTGCACAAATGACATCATCTGAATGTCATCTGATGCCAGTATTTATCATTTTAAATGTCCCAAACTTAACTCTTTAACGTCTGTGGAAAATCTGGCACTCCTCTTATGATCCTTATCTTGGTAAAGGGCATCACTACATAGCCAAATATCTAAAAGATAGATAAATCAGAATCATCTTCACTTTCCCTTGACCTCCTTTTCTGATACCCACTCAATGCATGCCTTACTACAATTTTAGGATATATATTAGTTGTATTCTTTATATTACCATCACTTCTGAAATGAGTTTTAAACCTTAAATGTATAAAATTCATTGGGTTTTTAAATAAGCTTATATCATTCATATCAGTTAATAACTGTTGAAAAACTACTAGCTACCTACCATTCACTAGTTCCTTACTAACAAAATGCCTATTGGCTTATTTTTAGAGGTGGCATTGTGCCTATCTAAATAACTACATTTCCCGGACTTCCTTATAGGTATACGTGGCCGTGTTACCAAGTTCTGGCCAATGATGTGTAAGTTGTTGAGAGGACTTCCTAGAAAATACCTTAAAAGGGAACTTGGGGACCATTTTTTAAACTACATATATGTCTAACCAATGTACTGTATACTTTAAATTAATAATAAAGTAAGTTAAAAGGAAAAAAAAAGGAGGTAGGCAATTGGTGGACAACTGCAATGTGTATTGCAGGAGCTGCAGCAATTCAAAGTGACATTGGTTTTATCATGAAAATGCAACATCAGTCTTGGACTCCCTAACTCCAAAAAAAATCAATCTAAATCGTTAAGCTACTGTTATTTTAAGTTTCTGTTACCATCAGTGAAATGTGCCTTCTAATGGGCATGCTACTCCAACAGAAATTACTGCTCTGGTTTTAGAAAAAGTTATACCAGCCAAAATGCAAAGTCACTGGCAAAATGACTTTGGACATTTATTGTTTTTGCCACAGCCTACATTCGCTCATTTTCTGTGAGCAGTAACCTGAATTTCCTCTGGTGCAGCACTACTCTCCCTGCTCTCATCCCACGTGCTTTGGATAGGGGTGATGACAATCCCAGCGCCAAGGCTGGGCGAATGACTTTGATCTAAAATGACTGTGGAATCCCACTCCCATGACCATGGAAATGGTTCAGAGATGAACATGGTATCCAGCTAAGACTAGAGAGACTCAAGCCCAGAACTTGTATTCAGACTCTTAAGGAATACATCTCTTCTGAGTTGAATTTGAATCTGACAGGATACATAGCCCATTTTGCCTCTCTACATGGCACCCAAGGGTGAGGTCAACATGAAGGAGGCAGAAAGTTAGAAAGAGAGCAAATCCCTGAACCTTTCAGTAACATAAATGAATGAACAACAACAATAAAAAATGCTCTTTTTGCTTAAATTATGTTCCTAACCAACACAAAGAATAAACAGTTCCCATTTATAATTTTGTTTTTAAATAAAGAAAATTACTTTATAATGTCCTTGCATAAAATGCCAGAACTCAAGTAAGAAGTAAGAGCAGGTTTCTTTGCATGTTCCCTCCATGAGACAACTGACTCTTAGCAGCGACTTTAAAAATTTCTTTTAATTTTCACATTCTTCAATCTCAAACATGGGTCTAGAACATAGGCACTAAATCGCTGAGCTATCTTATCAGAGGGTTACAGTTTTTAGGAGGTTTTTGACACTAAGATAAGAAATATTCAATTTCTAGAATCGGATAAATTTGTCATAATTTTCAAATTCTTCTAAATTAAATTAAATCCCAGTAAAATTAAGTCATGGTCTGAGAGTCATGCAAAGTTTAGAAAATCCATAAGGATAAAAGGAAAATGTATAGGCTTTGTTCATATAATGTTCTGCATTCCTTCATAAGCTAAACTAACATGAGTGCATAATCATAAAACCTTCAGAAGTAAAAGAATCATAAGTGTATTTTGTTTCTAGATCATTAAACTAGGTGCAAGATGAATTTAGAAGATCAACCTTTGAAAAAAATAAAATACTAATAGCCTTTACCTAACAGTTCCATTATTAGGAAACAAATTAAACTTAACTGTATCTTAATAAGTTTAGTTCATTATAAAATAAGACTCTTACTCAAGTCATTTCAAACCTTTAAAAATACTATATCTATCTAGCACCACAGTCTTTGCTGTGAAACCCGTCCTTTTTTAGAAATGCAGAGTTAAGAACTATTTTTATCCTTCGTTCTAACAAACGACAATTGATTGCAGAATAGAACTGGTGCCTGAAGTTAACCAGTGCACAGTAATGATACTACACTCTCAAACTGTACAAATTTTTTTAAATTGTTTTTTTCTCAACTTTTACCTTCTCACAGGGTAAATATTTTAATAAAGATCTGTTAAAAGTTTAGTTATCCCTTCACTATTTCATTACATTTCTAATTAAGTCGATAAACATTTTTTAATACCCATCAATTTATTAGGTGCTCCAATGAGAAAAAAAAATGTGTCTTGCCTTCAACATATCCATTTTTATTTCAGAGAAGTGACTTAGCAGATCCAAAACTACCTAAAAGACAAGAAATCACCCAAAACATATTAATATATTGACTATATCAACTATCCATATATTCGCAAAAGTTGACCCAAATTATCTATAAAATGATATATAACCATATATCTACAAGCATCTGTTTTAGAAATTAAGTATTATACAAAGTCAACAGAGCTGACTTCCAGCTGAGTTTCATGGGACTTGGATTTATTATTTTTTAGTCTTACTTAGTATTCAAAATTATCCATGTTTACAAGCCTGACTAGGAAAAAAAAAATGTGCATTCTTTAGAGAAATTTTAATCAATGTACTGCAAAGTTGTCATCCATTTCTGTCCTGAACTGGCTTTGGTGATCATGCTACACTGCTGGAACTTATAGTAACAGATTATTTTCAAAAGCTTCATTTATATCTTTCTAGTCAATTTATTAAAGAAAATACATGTGGTATATAATTTTAAATATTATCCTGTGTACATTATTATTTTCTGCTATTGTTTGATTAAATTAAATATACACTTGAATGTCTTCTTTAAACAAGCAGAATACCAATTCCTATACAATGTGTATATCTTGCATTCTCCACAGCACTTGGCATCTTCAAAATGTGGGTGTGCCTCATCTAATCAGTTGAAGTCTGTAAGAGAAGACAGACTGAGGTCCTTCGAGAAAGGGGAATTCAGCCCAAGACTGTCTTTGGAATCGAGCTGCAACATCAAGTCTTCCCTGGGTCTCTGGCTTACCACCTACCCTGCAGATTTTGGACTTGCCAGCCTCGACAATTAGATAAGCTAATTCATTTTCATGTGTTGTTCATTCTCTCTCTCTCCTACTCTCTCCACCCCTTCTTCCCTGTCTTCATATACTTACTATTGGTTCTGTTTATCTAGTGAACCATGACTAATATGTTCATTATTCCATAGGTCAGCTACATTTCATGAGACTAAAAATGGGATTTAAAATATACTTTAAGGCGAGAAGTTACTGGAGGAAAAGATGTATCAACCTCAATATAACCAAGGCCTAAACTAAGAATGCTAAATTATTATAAAAAGAATAGATACGGACAGTTGTATAAAGAATAATCTAGAGGATTTATCTCTAGAATAGAAGTGAGAAAATGAGCAAATAGACTATTCCTAATAACCACCATATTTCGATTCTAAGCCATACTGTTTTGTCTTATTTTGTTTTGTTTTTAACATTGAAAAGCATCTAAAATTGTAATGTATCTTATAATCACTGCCAGCCAGATGGCAGTCCTAACATAGTTATCACTGCCGGTCCGTATACATCAAAATTTGCGGAATCAGTATCAGAGGTGAAAGGAAAAGCCAGGAATGGTACAGAACTCTCTTTTAAAGGATGTTGCATCACTAACTCATGTTAACACAGAGGATGATGCTGTGCTTAAAAAACATGAACAATGAGAACTTTGAATAAGAAGAGATTTTAATGTCTCTCTTTTAATGTGAAGATGTTTGAGGAATGCCTCCATCAATTTATTCTGCTTATATTTTCCCTTTTCATATGCATAAAGTGATATTTTTAACATTAACAAAAAAATCTCTTTAACATGTATAAAATAAAATTGTAATACTAAGAAAGCATTGTTTCAGAGTTGAAATTGCAGAGGGTTTTTTTACCAAGTAAATAAAATAATGGTGTGTCTTAAAATGAATATAATCTTAACTGTGATGAAAAACAGCAGCAAATTGGCTATCAAAATTTCTAGTGTATAAAACTAATGACAACTTCAACCACCTTTTGAGCCTTTACTCTCAAACTTGAACGTACATCAGAATCTCTAAGGACTTGCATAAGATCACTAGCCTCCATTCCCAAGCTTCTGGTTCAAGGCAGCACAACTCATGTCAGACCTAACTCTTGGGCAGGACTGAGAATGCTCACGTACTCTTTGACCTGGGCAGGACTGCAATAAGGATTAATAATGAACATTAAAGTTGTTTAAAGGGTCTCCCTGTCTGTCCTTTATTTAATCTTATATTTTATTTATTTTTATACAATGTATTCTTTTTTATGACAAGAATGACTTAAAGATAAATCAATGTTTTATTTCAATATAAAATCTTTATTTTCAGAATGAGAACATGCTTACTCATTCATAACAGGAAACAACAAAAATATATATATAGGGTAATTTTCCTTTGAATACAGAAACACCTTCAGAGCATAGTAGGCATGCCATAAATATTTCTCAAATTAAAGTAATAATTTTAAATAATAACTGCAAAAATTATATTTAATTTTATTGTTTACAATTATTTTCTCAAAGTAAACATGGATATTCTTAAAAATGTATTAAGAATACCAATTTAATAACATTCAATATCAGTATTTTCCTGGTTACATAACTTTTCTTAGTTTTACTTTTACTAAAATGGCCATGTAACAAACAAACAGAGACCCATGGACATGGACTATAGGCTAGTGGTTACCAGAAAACTATAGACTAGTAGTTACTAGTGGGGTGAGGGAGGAGGGGGAGGTAGACGGGGTAAAGGGGGTCAAAAATAGGGGGTAGAGGGGTGGGTGAAGTGGGTAAAGGGAATCGAATATATGGTACCTGACAGAAACTGGATTTTGGGTGGTAAACACATAATAGAATATACAGATGTCAAATGATAATGTACATCTGAAAATTATATAATTGTATTAACCAATGTTACCACAATAAACTTAATTTTTTAAAAAATAAAATAAAATGACCATGTAGGAAATATAGTAATTTGATAAATCAAATATTTAGGTGTCCATAGAGGGCATAAATATACTAGAACAAGTCAGTCATGACAGACAATGGTTCAATTTTGCAGTTTACTCTCCAGATTATACTGACTCCAATCACTGTTACATAACTGTTTGAAATATTAGTTACAAAAAATATCTCACATAAAACAAAATTAAATATATCGCTTTTAGGTACATAAATCATCAGATGAAGAACGACCCACTTACTTTAATACTATTAATATCAGAAAACTAAGACTAGGAAATTAAATCTCAACAACTGAAACCAAACAAAACAATTTATTAGTTTGCTTATTTTCAGGTAGCCTATAACTCTTATCTCTCACTAAAGAAAATATTCTGGAAAACAACTAGGAAGTATAGCATACACCTAAATTATGTGATGTGTTTATGTTCTTGACGTGTTAACTTCACTTCTAGGAATCATTCCAATAAAGTTATCCAAAATGCTGAGACACATTTGTAAACAGTAATGTACATCAAGCCACTATTTATACCTGTAACTGAAAACAACCTACATGTACCCAGTAGAGAAATTAAGTAAATTTCAAAATGGCCAAACGATGGGTTATTGCATGGTCTTTAAAAATGACTATTAAGAAATTTTAATGGGATGGAAGGCATATCATTATTTGACCAAGGATATGAATGATTCATTATAAATTAAATAATCACTCATTTTATAATCATTAAATAAATGGTAAAAATGTAGAACATTTGCTTTAATTTACTAAACCTAAACAAAGAGACCATCATTTAGTTATTATATTCACCACCTATCTGCTTTACATGTCATATTGCATTTGTTTTTTGTACGTTCAAAATATTGTAAAGCAAATATTAAAATCATCAATTATGAATCATATTCCAGGATGAATTTCACTATACAGTATTAATAAAGCCCTCTTAAAATAATCTATAAAATTGGCTACTTCTGAAAGAGACTGATTTCTAAGTATTATACAGGATTTTGGTTGTGAATTACAACATTTTGTGTTTATTTTGGTTCTTAAAATATTTGCTGAACTATCTCTGAGGTTAAAACTTCTAGAGTAAATAAAAATATAAATTAACCAATCTCAGATTGCAGGAATTCAAGCCAAGATTCAGATCATCAAATAAAAATAGCTAGCAGTGAAGTTACAGCATAAGTTATATTTGTATGAGGTGCTATTCACACCTCAAATCAGAGAAATTAGGAACACACAGTACATACTGAATTCATTTAAAATTCAGTCCCCTTAGATACAAATAAAACGAAAGCGCAGACAAAATCCTAAAATTCTTATTTTTCTAATCAATGTGGGAGCAGTTTTTTTTAAATTAGGATTTCAGTTTGATCATGTCATGTTCCAGATTATTAACTTCACATCCAAGCAGAAATTTCAGAAGCAGTTGAAAATTAGAATAATTGCTATTCAAAAAAAAAAATGCAGTTCTTCTTGTGTCTGCTTTTTAATTGCAGGTATTATTCAAGAGGTCTGTCTTAGTTTGGGTTCCTCAGAAACAAACCTTAACATGAGTGTTCAAATACAAGTAGTTATTTTGTGAAGTACAGAAATGCTGGCAGGGGAGCAGAGAGATGAGACAGGGAAGGGAAGGATGCCAGTAATGGGTGGTTATAAGCAGCTATATTGCGGGCAGCTGGAGCTTAATCCACCAGGAAACTCTGGGAACCAGTATTAAAGCACAAAACACTGCTTCAGGGTTAACCAACCCAGAGGTCAATCACTGGGTGAAGGCTGTTGTATGTGTGGGGTGGGTATTAATTCCATGGCACTTCCAGCCTTCCTGGGGATTTGGGTGGAAGTAGGGTGAAGGAGGCCTGAAAGGAAAAAGGATTCTAGCTCCATGGCTTCCAAAAAAGTGCTCAAAAGTCCTTAGAGAAAGAAAAGCAAATGTTGGCAGGCAGTTGGAAGCACAGAAAGCATCAGGAAGTGATAAGATGCCAGGGACGTGGGGAGGACCTGAGGGAATCTACTCAACAGTTATCCCTAAATTATATTTTTTATGTCTAAGACTTCAAGTATCACTTACTTGACGATGGCTCCATTCCAGACACTGCCTTTAAATTCAACCAAGAGACAAGCTCCCCTGGCCCAGTTATCATATAAAAAAATAAGTTAAAATATCAGCACTGACTCTTCAGAAGGCCTGGAATCCAGTTTCTACATGAAGGATTTAGGAATGGCAATCTGTTTTGAGTGGGTGGTGCTAGGAGATCTGATATTGCACAGTCAGTATACTATGCTTGCTTATATTGTTTATTTATTGTTTATGCGTTATATTTGCATTGCAGGGATTCTATATTTACTTAGATTGTTGTTTAGTTGTTTGGGGGTTTTTTTGAAGTAATTTTGATGGAATTGATAGAGAATGGTTAAATATGCTTCACATGCACAGTGCCACACCGCTAAAACCTTTCACCTCCAGTCAACTCTACTGCACTGGCTGGATTTTGCTAGACTCTTGGTTCTACACCCCACCCTTGGAAGCTCTGTCTGGATCCTGCAGTTTTGGAGCCCATTTGGACTTAGCTTCTAGTTCCTGGTACAAAGTCCTTGGTTAAGTCCTCGCTGTTAAGGTTTTGATGCCTCTGTCATCTCTAGTAATAAACTCCTTATTCCCCCTGCCCTGGAAAAAGCTATAAACAGTTTAGATATCCTAAAAATAAAAGGTTAGAGGAGGACAAAAGAAGAGGAATGATGAGGGAAAAGGACGAAGACCATCTACTCTGGGTTCCTAACTCTCTATAAAGCTCCAGATTCATATTATCAAAACTTTTCTTTTAGACACTTCCAACTTAGTGGTACTTTCTATCTCAAAACTTCAACAATTCCAATAAGGGCATGTCTATCAAAAGGCCTTTACAAGAATGTCCAAACAGCTTTAGTAATAACTGCCCAAAACTACAGTAAGATGAATAAATTAATTGTGCTATATTCATACAATGGAAAACTCATAATAATTAAAAAAAAAATGAACTGCAGCTAATGATGAGTGAAGGAAGCTGGGCACAAAAGAGTGTGCCCATATATTCTGCATGATTTCATTTACATAATGTTCAAGAACAGGGAAAACTAAGTCTAAGGTTATAGAAGTCAGAATAAAGGCTACCTCTTGGCAAGATCAGTAGTAATTGAAAACAGTCATGAAGGTTGACTGTCTGGGATGCTGGAAATGTTGATACCTTGATCTGGGTGATGCCTATAAAAGTGTATATATACTTAAAAATCCATCAAGCCATACCCTTAAGAATTGTGCAGTTTATTCTACATATGTTATACACATTTGTGTGTGTATTTCTGTGTGTGCATTACCTCAATTTTTAGAAAAGTAGTGATAATAGAGATAGGAGGAGAATAAGGAGACTCCAGGGTCACAGAAGTCAAAGGGAAAGCATGGTATAGTATTCCAAAAAGGTGCACTATACACAACCATATAAATACTACAGAAGAAAAGATCAAAAAGGAAGATCAAGAAGTAATCATCTTATTAAGAAGAGTGGAGGTTATAATTATTTTTGAGACAGCAACAGGAAAAGTCAAATGACTAAGAGTTTACTAGATAGAAGCAGGAAGAGATGACCTTCAAGAAGTAATGGAAAAGAAAGATGTATGTAGTTTAGGGGAAACAAGGTCTAAAGAAAAAATTTGGGGGGGGGGGGAGGTGAAGATATAATAAAAAAAATCTTAATATATATTTGAGAGCCAGTGGACTAAAAATAATTAAAGAGATGAAACACCTAATGGAGTAGGTACAAGGTATAACTATAGCCCACAGGCCAGATCCAGGGCACTGCTTGCTTTATAAATGAAGGTTTAGTAAACCACAGCCTCCCCCCATGTTTTCACGTATTGTCTAAGGCTGCCTTTGCCCTAAAAAAAATAGGAGTCAAGAGTTGCAATAGAAACCATTTGAACTTTTATAGAAGAGTTTACTGACCCATGAACAAGGGTCCTGTAGGGACTAGAAGAAGATAGAATTAACTGAAGTAGAGAGGTTAGCCCTGGGAAAAGGGTAGAAAATGTGTGATTGTGCCAACACAGAGTAAAAGAGCAAGAGAGGGATATAAAAAATTAATTCTATTCTATGCCAGGGAATGAGCAGCACACTGAGTACCCATAAATGAATCAGAATGGTTTTGGGCCCCCAGGAAGTCAGTCAACGATAATAATATTAACTACTACTGATGCTTCTACAACTATGGCAATGACTAATACTATCATACTGCCGCTGAACATTACCATCTGGAAATTCTCAAATGCAACTGCAAACTCAGAATATTCAAACCAAACTCACAATCTTGGCATCTTCCTCTCCCTCAACTCCTAGCAATTCCACCCTCAAGTCCTGTTTTCTTTATCCTCTGAATATCTCTGGAACTCATCTACTTGTTTAAATCTCCCTCACCTCCACATCTAGTCCTCACCACCATTAAGCTCTCATTTGAACCACTGAATTAATTCCCTGCCATCAACTTCTACAATGCAGATTCCAAAATGCAATTTTGATCACAAATGTTTTCATGTTACTCTCCCATTTCCTTCCCCCAACCACCCTTTGATGGCTTTTAAATGCTCATCTGATAAAATCTAAAGGCCCACTCTTGGCCAAAAAAGACCTTTCCAAAAAAGGCCTGTGGTATTAGTCAGTTTAGCTAAGCTAACAATATTTCCTAGAAATCCCTTCCTTACATGGTTTCAGGTTAGAATAGGCCACAAGAGAAATCTGCATGCAATTTTGAAGGCAGAGGTAAAGCTGCAGCTTTATGCTCTGAAAGTCAATATAGGGCACCATGCACTGCTGCAGCTTAGACATGTGGACCTTGATCTGTTTGCTCCCCTTGTTGGCAGAGGGCAGCATCTGAGCCTCCAGCTCTGACCAGACCTTCTTCAGACTCTCCGGATCCTGGCACATCTAGTCTCCTTGGGTCAGGTACATGTGAAGCTCCATGGCAAAAAAAAAAAAAAAAATGCCAGCTCTTCTTGGAGGTCACCCACATTGTCAAGACTGGAGGGGGCAAGAGTCAGGTACAGGCTCCAGTTCATTCTTGTATGTTCTAATTTGTCCTAGTGGGTTATAGTTCATGTCCAGTTGTTCTTTCTGATTGCCAACCATGCTGACCCACTACTGGATGCAGATATAAGCCCTCTGTAGACTTCTGATCTCCCTAGCAATAAACATCTTATTCCATATCACTCTTAATGGTTCCACTTCCCTGCTGGAATCCCGAACAGACACAGCGCCTATTAGCTTTCCTGTCTTTCTGGGCTGATTCTGAGCCACCATTCCTTTATGCTGTCTTATAATCACCCACTGCATATTCCTACTACACAGACTATATACACGTTATTCTTTCTGACTAGAATCCACCCCATCTGTTCCTGGCCTTTGACTAGTTAGAGCCCACCTTTCCTGAATTACCCTCACAGCACTGGGTACCTTTATTTCAGTGCACTTATAGTAATTAGACATTGATTTTTAATGAAATCTGTGTCTCTCATTGGCCTATAAACTTGCAAAAAATAGGAACTACATTTAGTTCTGCTCACAGGTGTATCCCAGAAGCACCTAGAAGCATCTGGGACATTGTGGGCACTTGACAAATATCTGTTAAGTGAGTGAATGAATGAATATTTGCCCAGTGCCAAGCACGACATTAAACACTTTATGTAGATTATTTCACGTAACATATACAAACCCTGAGACTGGCAATGTTATCATTCCCATTTTACAGATAAATGAATGAAGTTACATTGCCATAAATGGTGAGGCTGGTATCCTGCCACTTGCACAAAGAAATGTTTTACTTTGGCATTCACACTCTAAATTCTTTTACCCTTCATAACACTATTTAATTATGCTATTTCATAACAACCAACTTAATAGGGCTGTTTTTTCACTTGAACGAAGAAGCTGGGATTTAAGAAATTAGTCGATTTGCCTGAGGCCATGTTAGGTACCAGCTAATGCTGGAACCCAGGTCCAACACCAAGTTCACTGCTTTCTTAAAAATTTGATCTCTCTACTCCCTGCAGCCAGGCTCCAAATTTGGCTCTATACTGCTATCCATATTCAGATTCACCGAATCTCTCCTACTATGACTGACCTCTACCTGTAAACTCTCTATGAGCACTATCTTCTTCTCAAAAATCAAAAAAGTTGATTTTTGACATAGTACAGCATCTGAAACAACACACAGTTGTATGCTAATGACCAACAATGCCATGGCTTGTTTTTCATTAGCATCATTTTAACATATCTTAAGCCCTTTAATAAAAGGATATCTAGAATGAAAAAAAAGGCACAGCATGCCATATTTATACAGAAACATTTTTCAAAAGGCTGTGGTTAATTTTGCATAAGGAAATAGAAAAAGAAAAAGGTATAGAGTAAGGGAGTAAAATGAAAGGAAGAAAATGGGAGAAAGGGACTGAGTTAAATTTTTCTTCCTAGCAAAAATCAAGCCAGCTTTTTCAGTCACATAAGAATGTATGATTTTATTAGCCTCTATAAAATATACTTAGTCATTAATCTAAGTAAATCACACAGCCTCTGACAATGCTGTCCTAAACCTGTCTGGGTGACACATTCTAGATTTAATTTTTCAATCACAAGAGACTATTACAGTTCCACATTGTCAGAGAAGATAATTTGAGAATGAAGAGAGTAGAATGAGACCACATGGCAGATAATCATACTGACAACACAAATCCATTTTCATAAGATTCAACTCAATGGTTTAGATACTTCTTGTAAATTCTAGAATCTAATCCAGGTAGATTATTCCTAACTTGGGTTTTATCATATTGAAATGCTTTGGAAACAAATAATCCCTTATTTAAAATCTACATTCAGAAAATGTTCCTCTCTATTCTCTACTAATAACTTCCACATAAAACTGTTCTATTGGTACTGGGTGAATATAATCTTGTGTCTACAAAGGCTAACAAAGTAAGGGATTAATTACTTCTTTAGTTTTACAGTTCTTTCATTTTTTAATGTCTTTAATAGCAAGGCTTTTAAAATTAAGTTATCTGTAAAACCTCAAAAGGCTAATTTTTCCTCCTAGAATCAGACACTTCAAAGTTAAATAGCTAATGTCAACTTTAAATATATGAGGCCAATTGGTATATTGAGCATTTCATTTCTAGGTGCACTGACAGGCAGAAATATAAACTTTTATCCAGTCACAAAACTTAAAATTCTTTAACTTCTTTTGCAAATATATGACTCTCCATAATGTGCTTTCATATTATGCATTTTTGTATGTCACTGGCAGTGGACAATGAGTAGCATCTATTAAATGCTTACTAAATACCAGGTCCTATTCAAAGAGCCTTACCTCTTAACTCATTTGAATTTAAAAGTATAGGTATCTTACAAATGTTTTAATAATTGAATAGGTTGCAAGTAAATGCACCCCCTAAAAAAATAAGATGCCTTTCCTCTAAACAGAGTTGATGTAGCAATTTACAAATCCATTTCCTTGACACAGGAAAAAATGTTTTGAACATGTATTAAGTAAAAGGAACACATATTTCCATGAAAATAAATAATGCTTTCTCATTCCCCATTAAAGAAGCCATTGCAAACTAAAGGTTAACAAGAATAAGTAAATTCTTAACTACATGCAAAGGAAACTAATAAATCATTTACATATTTGAAATAAATCATTCATTTAGATGTTCTTTTTAAAGGAACTCATACTGAAAAGTAATTATAATAAATAAGATATCTAAGACCAAAATAAAACAAACAATAGCAAAAAGCATACCAGCAGGCTATAAATATATGTACTAATACAATGGGAAAATATAGACCTTATCAATAAAAACATAAAAATGTTTTTGTCACCATGATATTAAGCCTAATAGATTTTGGTGTCACATGAATTGTATATGGCAGAAGCATTTGTAGGTTAATGCTCACCTTTTGTACTACCTAGAAAATATATACCAGATACAATATACCACATAATATCAATATTTTCTGTTAAAATTAGAATTGTTATGTATTTAAGGTCTTAACCTGTGTCAAATTGATCTATCACACCTGCCCTGTATGCCACTGTGTAAGGTTTAAAATAGAATCTAAAATATTTTTTAAAGTTTCGAAACTATATTCTTGAGACTGTTCCAAAAGAGACAATTCCTCTAATTTGCATGGGTAACTGCGCTCCTGATGATTCAAGTTGCCATTTTCCTCTCTAGCAAGCAGCAATCTCCCTTTTTACCTCAGCCATATGTTATTCCATTTTTTGACAGAATAATAATAAAAACAAAGCACAGTATTTTCTAAATGATATGAAAAGTACATAGCACAGTGCTTAAAACATAGAAAGCACCGCAAAAGAGTTAGCTATACATTGTTGTTGTTATTAATCAAGGGAACCACACATACCTCAAATGCCTATCATGTTCCATACATTGTGCTACAGGCTTTATAATCAAGTGTTTCAACATAGACTGCATCAGAAAGTTTAAAAAATACTGATGCCTGTAAATACCTAAAAATAAATTTAACTAAGAATGTGAGAGACTTGTACACTAAAAAAAACATTAAACGTTGATGAAAAAAATTAAAGAAGACACAAATAAATCGAAAGACATCCCATGTTCATGAATTGAGAGACTTAACATTTTTAACTGTCCACACTACCCAAAATCATTTACGTATTCGATGCAACCCTTATCAAAACCCAAAGGCACTTTTTACAAAAATAGAAAAAACAATCCTAAAATTCATATGGAACTCTAAAGGATCCACAAAAGCCAAACCAATCTTGAGGAAAAAAAAGAATAATGCCAAAGACATCACACTTCATGATTTCAAAATATATTGCTAATTTACAGTAATTAAAACAGTATGATACTAGCAAATGATAGACATATAGACCAATGGAACAATAGAGAGGCCAGAAATTAACTCAATAAATATGATCAACTGATCTTCCATGAGGGTCCCAAGAATAAGCAATGGAGAAAGGATAGTCTCTTCAACAAATGGTGCTGGAAAACCGGATGTCCACATGCAAAAACATGAAATTAGATTCTTATCTTATAGCAAATTAAAAAAAAAAAACTAAAAATGGATTAAAGACTTTTATAAAGACCTGAAAGTGTAAAACTCCTAAAAGAAAATGTAGAAGAAATGTTTCAAGAAAGCAGTCTCAGTGATAATTTCTTAGGTATGACAGAAGCAGCACAGGCAAAAAAAAGTGAAAATTGATAAGTGGGACTACATCAAACTAAAAAGCTTCTGCATAGCAAATGAAATAATCAAAGAGTGAAAGACGACCTACAGAGTGGGAGAAAATATTTGCAAATCATATATCTGATAAGAAGTTAATAACTTTCAACTCAATAGCTAAAAAAAATAATAAACCAATTTAAAAAGGAGCAAAAATCTTGAAGAGACATTTCTCCAAAGAAGGCATGCAAATGGCCAACAGATACACGGAAAGATGTTCAACATCACTGGTTATCAGAGAAATGCAAATCTAAAACACAATGAGATATTATCACACACCAAATACAATGGCTTTTATAAAAAATAATTTTTTAAAAAAAAGGATATCAAAGGATAACAAATGTTGGTGAGAATGAAGAGAAATTAAAACCCTTGCACACTGTTTGTGGGAATGTAAAATGGTACAGCTATGAAAAACAGTATGGAGGGTCATCAAAAAACTAAAAATAGAACTAGCAAATGATCCAACGATCCCACTTCCGGGCATTTACTCAAAATAACTGAAATCAGTATTACGATCAGGATTGCACTCCCATGGTCAGTGCAGCATGATTCACAATAACCAGGATGTGTAAACAACCTAAATGTCCATCAATGGATAAATGGAAAAAATGTGGTATATACATACAATGGAATATTACTCAGCTTTAAAAAAGGAGGTAATCCTGCCATATGTGAAAATATGGATGAACCTTAAGGACATTGTAAGTAAAATAAGGCAGTCATAGACAAAAAGTATTGCATGTTACCATATTTATGAGGAATCTAAAATAGTTAAGTAAAAAGAGAGAAAGGAATGGTGGTTGCCAGGGGCTGGAGTGAGGAGGTCATGAAGAGTTGCTATTCAAGGAGTATAAAATTTTAGAAAAGAAAAATAAAAATACTGATGGCTGAGTCCCAGCCTCAAACATTCCAATTTAATTGGCCTGAGATGCAGCCTAGACATAGAAATTTGTTAAAGCTCCCACGTGATTAAATGTACAGCCAAGTGTGAGAACCACTGTTTAAATAGATGTTATTTCATTTAGTCCTAATAGATTGTTTTATTAATTCCATTTTACAAATGAGAAAACTAAGACTCAGTTTCTCTCTCTCTCTCTCTCTCTCTCTCTCTCTCTCTCTCACACACACACACACACACATCTGATGATACATTCTGTGGGGTGTGTGGTGTGTGTGGCATGTGCGTGCATATGCACACACGCATGTGTATGTGTACTGTGGTAAGAAGCAAATTGTATTTTTTACCATGAGATGCAACCAATATGTCTAAACATACTCTAGCTAGAGATAAAACCATGAGATTAAAAAAAAAATCCTGAAAATGTTTTCATTTTCTAAATCGCATACACTTCCTTGTGTTTCTCCCTAATCTTGGATGTTTTTTCACTACCCAGCATTCCAGCAGTTTAGTTGTCCCTCTTTCCTTCTATCTCCTAAGCAGAATTACCTGTCCTTCTGTTTGTGTATTACCACTGTTAATTAACATCTACCATACTGCATCATATTTTTAAAGCATCTGCTTTGAAGTTCTTTATTGGAAAGGGTGGTGTCTCTCCGAGCAATATGAACCAAAAAACACAGAGCCTGATATATAGTGGAGCTTAATTTTTTTACATTAGATACAGCAGTTCTCCATTATTTTGCTTATAAAATTTTGGTGATACAAAACATAAATTAAGAATGAAAGCACCTTCCATTTCCTGAATAACGACAAATTACCATTAGAGTTACTTTAATATCTGGTTTATCTACACCTAGTCTAGATGATACTCTGCCCTGCCAAAGAGTACATGGAAGAAGGAAGACAAACTTTGAAAGTAGTTCTACTGGGTTAGCCTACATTGTTTATAGCAGCTTTATCTATTTTAATATTAAATTGACTTTTCCAATTCCTATTTCTATACTTGCTTTTTAAGTAAACATTTATTGAATGCTTACCAAATAAAATACACTAAGTTGTGATTTGTTTTCATTTTATGAAAGCTAGTAGGAAACATTTTTTTACAAACATTTTTTTACAAACATTATTTTTACAGTCAAAAGGTAAGAAATACCATTTATTATCTCTTGATCTTAACTTCTTAACATCATCAAACTTTTTATCACCTATGTTCATCTAAATAAAGGTATTTTATTATCTATCCCATTTCTTAACTTTATTAAAATGCTGGGACTATTGATTATTTTTAAAAGTCTTTAAAATATATATATACACATATATGCATATGTACAAATATATGGCTTTAATATCTTATATCCTTGACAGACAAAAGTCCAATATTATCACAGTGATCTAAATAACACATTTAACAGATATTCACCATATATAGTTAAGAACCAGTTAGTATGGAAACAATATATACATTTAAAATAGAACTAAAACTATTTATCATTAAAAGAAAGCTATTTTAAATTGCAATAGGATAGAAATGAGAATTAAAATTGGAAGCATGCCAGAGATTGTGCTCCATAAAAATCTATTTTAGGAATACACGTGAAAAATTCTGCCAGTTTTTATGCAAAGTTAACCCTCAAAATTCCTGGTGACAAACTTATATAATCTTAAAAGGTGAAAAAGAAAATCACCTACCACTTTTTTGCTTCAAGTTTTTGGCACAAAGCAAACGACTTCATGATCTTCTAATGTATGCAGCTTCACTTAACACTACATGCCCAGCTATTAGTCAACAGTCAATGCGGCTAAAGCAGACTGGCAGACAGCATCGCTGATTCATCTCAGGCAAAAACAGGCTGCAGCATCTATAGTTCTGATGATGTCCAAAGAGGGTAAAGAATCGTTCATAAGCCAAGTATTTCCTCTTGGAGCACAATCAGAAGGAATGAAAGTAAACAAAACTCAGAGTTTGCTACATTTGAATTTCAATTTAAACATGGTTCTTTCAGTCAAGAAAAAGGGTCAGCGAGAGTCAGTGCAAGAAATAATCTGCAAAGCCAAAGTGTAGTCCCAGGACTGGACAATTTAGGTGTGTTTTTAGAAGACAGCAATGTTTTCCTTATTCATTTAATTCCATTGACAAGAGTTATATGACTATTTCGCCCATACTATGCTAAATATTTAGTTTGTACTTTGAATATAATTCCTCCTGGTTGCCTATAACCAAGCAATGAATTTCCTGTTTTCCTCAATTTAGTCCATTCGGTTTTATATAACATCTATCTCACCTACCAAATACGTAATTAAACATCACAGAGTTAAAATAATAACACTTCATCTATTATGGAATCTGAAGCAGCTGCTTAAGTAGACCATCAGGATAAAAATGATGCAGACACCAGTCAGAAAGGGAGATAGAATTACAAATGTGCCCAGGAGACTGTATGAACCAGAAAAGCTTTTCTTTTTCATCTCCCTAGTCCCTTAACTGTCTCTTCACAAACAAGAACCCACAAATTAGAGGACTCGAATTAACAAAAGGTCCCTACAACAGAACCATATCTAAAACTCAAATGGGACATAAATTATAGTCATAGAAAAGAAGGAAGGAATGGAGAAAGGAAAGGAGGGAGGGAGAGAGGTTGGGAGGGAGGAAGGAAGGAAACCACTTTTAATTACCCTATAGAATGGCATATGAAGATTCTATATATTATAAAGAAGAAATGCCCTTTGCCAAAAATCAAACATTCATCTAGTTTTCCTATGAGAAACTAATAATGTCAACCATAGAAGCAAGACTAATAAGTAGGTGGTGAAATCTAATATTTAAAATTTAAATATTTTATAATTGATTTTTGTAACTCATTTTATAACTCATTTTTCAAAGATCAGTTTAAGTCAAAATTATACCAGAAGGTGTTCCAATAAAGCAAGATGTGTTTTGGTATTTAGAGGAGATGTAAATATGAATTATAGTTTGTTATATTATTATAACATACAATATAATATAATGTTAAAAATATTAATTATTATATAATGTTATATTATTTATATATTATAAGTAAATGAGCATTTATTTAAACATGAAACCTCTAATCTGGCAGTGATGAAAATAGAAATTTGTGGTATGAAAGGTATTTAGCTATATTATTATCAAAATTAGTTACATATCATTTCAAGAGTTATGGGGCTAGGATATAAACTTGACTCTAATTCAATCATTAGTTTCACATATATTAAAAGTACCTAATTGACTCCAAACATAAGACTATGTATGACCTTTGCACTGAATTAGTTTGGACAGGAAATATCTGGGCCCTTCTTTCTCTTGTGAGCACTTGAAAGAGAGAGGAGACCATACTCTAGCTTCAGCAGCCTGCAGACAGCACCGTGAACCTCAGTTAGTCCTGCATGCATAGCCCTGGAAGGCTTTTATGTTGTGGAAAATGTGTACACATTGTAGGACTTGCTTAAGGCAAATTCTCAAGGGATTACTAACGAAAGAAAATTCTACTCGACCAAAGACTCAAAATATTTTTAAAAATCAAACACCCATTACATTGTTCTGGTAGTTGACTTTAAGAAACTGCTAATGAAGCACGCCAACCCTCTGGAATGCTCAGCAATTACTACAAACTAATTTTACTCCTCTGCTTAAAAACAGTTGAGGGCCTAATTTGACTTTTACTAAGTGAGAATTTATCAAACCCCAACTTTTTTTTTTCTTTCCCTTGATAAAGACTTGACTGATGGTTTAAAACACACTCTAGAAAAAGAATATATTAAGAGAGCGTAAGGTGGTAGCTCTGCCTCTCTTATTTGTAAATAAGATGCACTAGCTGAAATGGACACTTGGAGCCACATTTCATGCCAGAAGTTTGAAACTTCCATCACTCACTCTTCTGTGTATTGGAATAAGCACAAAATTGATTTTGGAGGAAGTTTTAAAACGTGTCTAACATTCTTTTACCTCACTTTAGTGCAGAGGTACTCTGGCCTTTTTTTTTTTTTTTTTTTTTTTTTTGGATACATATATTTAGGAAACTCCTATTACCAACCCAGCAGACTCTCAAAGCACAGGATCTTGCTTGACTGAAAACAAATAATAGCAGGTAAGTTCCAGGAAATCTCAAGTAAGAAAATAAGTATGAAGAAATTCCTAAACCATGCAAAATTTCCTTCTTTGAGACACTGTAACACCCATTCCTGGGCCACACCATGTTGCTGGTCACGCACACCCTAACAGAACTGCTCTAAGAAGAACAGTTATAATTTATTGAGCATACACTGTGATCTTTACCTACATCACAATGCTCTCAAGGCAAATATTCTTCTCATTTGTTAAAGAAGAAAATAATCAGATCTTGAGAGGTTATTTCTCTCAAAAGCACAAAGCTGTGTCTCCCCTCACTCATGCCATTGTATATTTTTCTCACTGATATTCTCAGATTCTTTTTTATCTCATCTTGAATATCCATACTAATACAAACTACATATGTGCAACGCTTTTACCAAAATCTTCTAAAAACTCATGAGTTGTATATGTCACTATATATGAATTATACCTCAATAAGTACTGGGGAAAAGTCCAAAAGAAAAGCCATTTACAATAATCAAAATCAAAGGATAGTAATACAAACATTTCTTGTACTCTCTTAGAGGTAAATCTTGACAAAATATTTTAAATTACTTATCCTTCATACTTAATAGTAAAACACTGAATAATTTTCCTCTAAGACTGGGAACTAGGCAAGGCAAGGATGTCTACTCTCACCATTCTAACTTGGCACAATACTCGAAGTTCTAGACATTGTAATAAGGCAAGAAAACCCAATTAAAGGCATATGCATTAGAAAGAAAGAAATAAAACTGTCTTAGTTTGCAGATGACATTATCACCAATGCATAAAGAAACTTTATTGTCTACAAAAAAAAAAAAACTCAAAGGATCTATAATCTTAGATCCAAAATGTGAATTCAGTAAGATTTCAGGATACAAGCTAAACACACAAACTTTTGTATAATGACAACAAAGAAATGGAAATGAATTTAAAATGAAATATTATTTATAGTTACTCAAAAGAAAATACAGAAAAATAAAATATTTCAAATTTTCAAGATCTGAAAGTTCTTTAGGTCTGTTTCACTGACAATGTGAATGATTTAACACTACTGAGCTATACACTTAAAAATGATTAATGGTGTAAATTTCATATATGTATCTTTTATCACAGTAAAAAATTATATAAACAATAACTCATGCTACAAAATACTAACTTTAAGAAAAAGTTGCATTTATGTAATACCTACAAAATGCCAGAGATCACCCAAATAATTACATAAATCACAATATTTTTACACTACTCTGAAAAAAGTTATTCCTTTTTTCTTCCAGAAAAATATAATAATCACTTTAATATTAGCAGAATATGTAGTTATATCAAGAAGGTCGGACTACCATTAGGTAATTTTACTTGGAGATATAAGTCTTTATATTCATAGATATTGCTGAGTATATGTGCTTAATTTTGTTTCTAATAGAGGCTACATTTTAGGACCTTCAATCCCTCCTATGTTTATTATTCTGGTTCCTTATGGATTCTGAAAACAAAATTCACAGATACACTCCCAAGCACATTATGGAAGTAAATATGCCATACTATAACTAATGAAGAACATACTTAGCCTTTAATTCCTTAGTCAAGGATGAAAATAGCTCTTGACATATGTACTGAGATAAATTTTTTAAAGAGAAAATACTCCTATTCCAAAATGACAACCCCCTAACATATGTAGCAGCGAACTTTACTTTCTGCCAAAAATGCTCTTTTGGCAATGATTTTTGACAAGTGAAAGCTTTTCCACATATATACAGTCCACTTGATTTTAAGAATCCCTGATGCCTCCATAAAATTTTCCTTAATGTTTAAAATGTCTATTTGCTTTTAATTTCTGCAGAAAGTTCCAGAAATATCTTGTTTCAATTTTCCAAAAATAATGTGTTGAAATGCGTGTATATTGAACAAGGGGAAGTAGATGTGGATGAAAAGTAGATGTCAGAGATTGGGGAAAGTATTCAATAAATTTGACAAGTACCCTCAAAGAACTAAAACTATCAAAACTAATAAGTTAATAAAGGGTACCCTCTTGTTAATACATAACAGCAAATACTACCTGCTAGTGTCAAAATTTGTTTCTAATAAAGGCAGCTGTAGACCAATTTCTAATCCTACTTTGACTCTTCATGAAAATTTTGCCTGTTTTCTTCTCTCCAACCCTGGTCCCACCCTCTCTCTGGCTTGATTTTTCACACTGTTAAGATGGAGAAAATAATGTCTGCCAACCTTTAGGATTCTAGACTGAGAGATGCTAAGTAACTAAATATTATCATCTTGATGTGATCAAACCTAAAGCTAAATGAAAATGCCTCCATCTGGTTTCACATACAGTAAGCTGATTATAGAAAGTGTTCAATTTCTCTTTCCTTTCCATAGAGTAGCTAGCATATATTTGTTGGGTAACTGCAGACTGACTGATTCTAAATATAAACTAAGATGTGTGCTAAAATTATTGTCCTGATTTTTTAGCAATCACTATGAATGTCACACACACTGTTACAGGTTTTATTTATTAAACACCTTGAAAACATAGATTTTAAACAGTAGTGATGACAAAATTACACGTAAAAATTTTTCCATCAAATTCAATGATTCAAAGTATATCCACATGTGTTGACTTTTCCTACCATACTCTACGTGTATGACTACTCGTATCACAAAGCCAGTGAAACGTAGTATTAGGACCACATCAATTAAAGCAGATTTTACACAAATAAATTTTAAGTGGGCCACTTCTCTTACAAAAGAAAGATGGTACTACCTTAAATGAGATGTGTATCTAAGCAGCCCTAAAATTCTAAAATTTTAAAATCAAACAGAAAGCCTTGAAATAATCTTGAAGCTGCTGTCTGAATTACTGCTGATCCATCTTCAAAATCTACAAATACTCAATTTACTTTCAAAAGTCAGCTTTGCTGCAAATACACTAATGGAAGAGAGAGGAGAACTTTTATAAAAACAGCTACTGCCATCTTGTTGAATTAGATTTGGCACCAGTTCAGACTTTGCAAAGTAGTGGGTAAAAGAGAGAAATGTTCAAAATAATCCTTTGTCAAACATAATGTCCCATTTCACTGGGCTAAGCAGAGGAACAAAATAACATAGAAGTCTGAAAGCTTGGGTGTCACAACCAATTTAGAAAAATCAAGCAATGTGGATAGTTCAGCATACCCAGTGAACCAAGGATATCATCAATTTCAAAAGAAAGGAGTTCTCAGAGATCTTTAGGTCAGCCCCAAAAGAGACCTAGTGACCATTCAACCACCTAACACTAAACCTTCAAAGGAGTCAAGGAAACATAGGCCGACCACTTGTTTATAAGTTAAAAATAAAAGAAAAAGAGAAAATTTTATTTATTACATTTCCAGAGCCTAACGATCCCAGTATCTTGGTTTTGTCAACTACTCTATGTACTATAGGCAGGAGAACGTCAGCAGATAAGTGTTAAATGGGAACTAACATAAGAAATAGTGGAGAATAAATAAATAGGCAAACCTATTTAAAGTTTTTAACTTCAACTTAGCCCTAGGGAAACTGTTGACTAAGCACAGTTCACCTTTGACAAATAATGCCTGAAAAGAATGGAAATAGATTTACCACCTTCTAAAAGCTTAAGCAAACAGTTTTAAATAATGGGTCCCAACTAAGCACAGGGAAAATTCTGCCCAAAACATTCTGCCTACCTCAATGTCCAGCCTCCATCAGAAATCATCTATCAGATCTTGCAAAGGGGGCCCTCTTCTTGGTTTGTAATGCAAGGGTTCAGTTTTCACTCTTTCCTTTCAGGTTTCGGAGGACTGCATATTATAAGAACCTGCCTCTCTGCTGCCTCCTTGTGTCCTCAAGACATGTTCATATCCCCTGCCTCCCCTACCACTTGTCCTCAGAGAGTTAACAGCCTCCCTGCTTCAGTAGCTTCCCAAAGAGGGTGGGGGTGGGACAAGGACGAAGCTCAGGTGAGATCCTGGGACTTGGCCTATGTGCTTGTCTAAGGAGGTAGTGTCAAATGACCCTACAACTGGTGGAGGAAACTGAGGCACTGCTTCTCTCCTCCATGGGAAATTTCCTCCAATGGAGGATACTGGGAACACGCAGAGGAGAGCCTGGAGGGGACAGTGGGAACGTTATGTGTCTTCCAGTATCTACTGTTATCAAAGGCCATCTCTAGCAATGTACATGGAGGATGGGAGTGGTGTCTTCAGTGTCCACCACATACTCTTGTACCTGTAACCAGGCCTTCTGCTCAGAACTAGGAGGTCTGGAACACCTGCCCTCACCTATATGGAGTCTCCAAATTAGAGTGCAAGAGTGAGTTCATATGTTTTACTAGCAGACAGAGGAAGAAGACAGAAGCTAAGTTTGAAAGAGATAGATGTCCTCCAGGTGGGGGGGGGGGGAGCACAAATACAAGATTAGACCAGAAACAGAAAGTAGTCTATCACTTATGTCCCTGTGACTATAAACTCTTGCTCATTCTCACCAAACCTGTTCTCCAACTTTATTTACATCTTCTTTCCTCAGTAGACCCAGCCCCCAGGATTTAAGGAGTCTTTCTCCTCAAAAGAAGAGGTGGCCTGAAAGAGTAATCTGAGAAGCCAGACAGGATTGAATGTTATTATTAACATGCAAATATCGTATACTTAATATGTAACTGTTCCAAAGAGAATATACAGAATTCAGTGGAGTTTCAAAACTTACAAAAATAGCCAAACTAAGCAGCACAAGAAAAAAAATTTTTTTGCAAATATGTGTAGTGATGAATGTTAAATAGACTTATTGTGGTAATCATTTCACAATATATACAAATATTCGAATAATTACGCTGCACATATGAAACAGACAGCAAATCACAAGACTAGATGTATTAGAATTTTGCTTAATTTTAGTTAAAATTATTAAATTAGCCCTTGCTAAGAGTCAGAGCTGCACTGGAATGTAGTCATGCCCTGGGGCCAGTAGGCCTGCTTATAAAGCAAGCTTCAGAGGTTATACTCTGCTTAAGATAACAGAAGAATGCAAACTGTTAAATATGAAATGTATAGCTCTGTTCTTTCCTTTCTGCTCTTAAGATAATGTCACTGACCCACAATCCTAAGATGTCTTACAGGCCTCTCTGTTGGAAACTACCTACTCATAATCACGTAAACCTGGACAGGATGCCACCAAGAGCTGAATAAACCAGATTGCTAAAGCTTGTATCAGAACTGACCAATCAATATAGCCCATGACCCTAAACCCCTTACTCAGGATTACTCATGATTTTTGCTCTATAAAACCTCTTGTCTATAAACCACAGAGGAGTTTGAGCTTTTGACCATTGGCTTCCCATTCTACTGGGTAGCACCATTCACAATAAAATAGTCAATCTTTCTCCACTGCAAAGTCTAGTGTCAGTTCTCATTGTCTCACTGCACACGCGGGTGGGTACTGACTCTCTGTGAACTCACTCAGTTTCACCTGAAACTAATATAATGTTATATGTCAATTATATCTCAATAAGAAAAGTCAAACCAATAACTCATATCTTTTAACCAAGAAATTTTATTTTTGAGACTCTATCCTAAGGAACTAATTTCTAAAATACAGAAAAGAGCCATGAGCAAACGTGTTCATCACAGTGTTATTTATTACTATCGATAATATAGTGAGGATGAGCAATGATTAGGAATCAACTTAGTGGAAAATTATGTAGGCACTTTAAATGTTCACTGTCCAACTGTAATTAAGTGAAAATTAATATTATAAAATTTAATGTAAAAATATATAAAAAGTAATACATATAGTATGATTAAAACTGCATGAAAAAGGGTGGAAGAAACATCAAAATACTAAGAATGGTTAACTTTAGTTAGTAAGATTATGGTGATTTTCTTTCTTTTCATAGTCTTAAAATTTCCAAATTGTTCATAATCCTGTAACGGAGAGGGAAAGCTTTTAAAAAGGCAAACTTCTTTGGAAGAGGACACGTTTTACTTGCATAAAAAAACTTTTTCTGGGTGTAGTTGAAAACTAATCCTTTTAATATGAGTACCCAGGAAATATGCCATTTTCTGGAAGGGCACTTGGAGCAAGGAATATGGAGAATGGGAGCAAAGCCAGCCAGAGATATTTGGCCTACTTAGAAACCTAGTTCCCTATGATTACCAGCTAAAGAGCAGATTTCACTGCCTGATATTCCAGGTGCTTCATAATTGGTCACTGCGTATCCAAATAGTATATGACACTGAACCTCTTTGTCTGGCTTTCTCTTTGCCTATGGAAATCCTCCCCATCTCTCAGAGTTACTTCATTCCCTTCCATCCAGAAAGGTTTTCTCGAACCTCTGATGACCCTGGCCTTTACTATTTCTCCTTCTTAGTAAGGTATTATATAACACCTTAAATTTGCATCACCTTTTTTCTGGTATTAATCCAATTCTAATTATCTTGTTAATTACTCATGTGTAAGTAAATGTTTCTATAACTAGACTAAGTTCTTTGAAGTCAAGGATTTAGATGGTCTATAAACAATATTTATTGGACAATGGAGAGAAAGACAGAGAGAGAGAGAGAGAGAGGAGAAAGACAGAAACACAGAGACAGCAAAACTGCAGTTCTAAAGCCAAGTTGGTATTAATTTCACTCTCAGTGATGTTATCTAAATAAAGTATGTTGCCTGTTTTAAAATGTTCCTACTGTCCTTCCATCCCTAGGCCACGTACTTTCCTTTGAAAAACAGAAATAGCAGTGATGTTCTTTTTGCTTACTCATGCATACCAATTCTGCTGTCCCCTTTGGGATTAAACAGATTGTACTGCAAGATGCCTCACCAAGATTCACAATATAGTCTACAGCCATATAAAGAACAAAAAGAAATGACCTCCTAGGAATCAAACTTAAGACTCACCACAAGACCATACTTCTCTTATGGTGTTGTCTGAATAACAAATAGGAATTTGTGCCTCCATTTTATGGCCTTATTTAGGCACTGGGCTTTAGTCTATCAATGTCCCCATTAACTTAAAAAAGATTCTCCAATGCAAATGGTTCAATACATTAGAAACAATGAGCTACGATGACTATGTTCCTGTCTGCCATCAAATACTATTCCAGCACTTAGAGATAATGAGCACTTGTACTATAGCAACCTGTCTCTTGAGACATTAACAAGAGCTGTATATCTTAAGAGAAAATACATAAATCATAAATGAAAACAAATCAAATGACCAAGCAAAGGACAAAGAAAAACTACCTTCCATTATTTTTGCAGAAGGAACACACAAAGTCCCTATAATTGTTGACTCTGAAGGACAGGGCAAAACCAAATCAATTCATTTTCCTACTCTACAGAACTACATTTTGCTATAACACACATGTTTTGTAAGAGTCCATGCTTGTTCAGATTCCACCACTTACTTGCTGGGTGATCTTGAGCTTTCTTTGTATTTCAGTTCCTTAGTCTGTAAAATGGAATTATCATCTGCTATACAAATCACAGAATCATAAGAAAGAGAATAACATTATCAGTCTGGGTTTATCTGTTACCTTATAATGGGGTGACACACCCAACAAAAAACAGTTCAATCGCAAACTCCATGAACTAGATAACTGTTCTTACTGCAAATGTTTTCCTAAAGTTTTAAAAAGAAAGATATCTAGATTTTTTTTTAACTCTCCTGATTGATTTCTCCAACATTTGAAAATCCACCATATATCACTACCAAAAATGTGTTGAACATCTTCGTTATAAGCTAACAGTGTTGTCCAGATATTATCTTTTGGCATATGCTTCCTAAGAAAATGTTTTTTGGTTGTTGTTTTTTTTTTTTTCCACATAATTCAAAGCATGTTCTTACTTTCATACTAAAAGAATGATAATTCCACATACAGAAAGTTTACAAGCTGTTTAAGATTACTCCCATGAAAATTAATTCTATGTTCAATAGACCATATATATGAACACTTAGCTAAACTTCTTAATACACTGAAAAATCCATGGGCTTTAGGGTCAGGGAGATTTGTATTCAAATACCTGTTCTGTGACCTAGAGCACATAATTTAAATTCTCTGCTCCTTAATTGCCACATTTGGTTCTGAGTTGCTGTGATGATTTAATGAAATAATATATATAAGTGCCGAGGCTCTGAAACAATTATTATTTCCTGCCTTAAATCTTTTCCTCCTGTGCCAGGACCAATCAAACGAACCCTGAATACAAGACAACTTTGATACAGCATCCTTCTCACACATTAGTAGGGGAATGCCATGCGATGTAAAATTAAGTGGATGATGGTATGAATTAGACATCCAATACAGCAAGAAGTAGAGAAACAGATATATCGACAACGGCCCTAGACTTGACTCGCATGCTTGAAAGAGACACTAATGTGACACACTTTGAAGATCGCACCGCACATTCAGGAGAGGTCCAAACCAGGATGTGTGAAAAGGACGGAATTTCAGAATAAACCAGCAGGGAGCTTCCTTGTTCACCCCACCCGACCCCACCCGCCCGGGTGGTTCTGGAGCCTAGAAACTGGGGTGAGAGCACAACTGACCTCGTCCTCCTCCCTCCCCCATTCTGCCCAAACCTCTGGGTCACAAATGGTGCTGAATCATTAGCCTAACAGCAGCAGCTCCCTGTTCTGCCGCTCCCGGGAGGGACAGGGTCCCCAAAGAAAAGACCGTCCCGGGGGTGGCCGAGACCTCAGGGACCTGGGGGGCGTAAAGGGGGTTCGAGGAGGGTCAGGGCTTCAGGTACTCACTCCGGTGCGGAACCCCAGCCCCGGTCCTCGCCTCCCCGCTGCAGGCGGCTCCCGCGCGTCTGGCTTTCCCGCGGGCGGCCACTCCCCGGCCGCAGTCTGAGCTGGTGGTCTGGTGCTCCCCTCCGCTCGCCCACCGCCAGTGCAGCCACCACTAGGGCTCCGGCGCTCGACCCCGAGCAGCTGGAGCAGCTGTAGCTGCTGAAAGGGGTGGTGGCTACCCACGGGCTAGACCATTCATGGGCTGCGACCGGGGGTGCGCGACGTGCAGCGCGGAGCTGAGGCCGAGGGCGTGTCGGGCGGCGACGGTTGGGAGGAACCAGGGACCAGGGGACTCCTAAACCCCTTCTGCGCGAGGAGGTCTTGGGAGCAGCGGGGGTGTCAGGCTAGCGGCTTCCTTTCCTGGCTGTTTACAAAAAACAATCTTTTGGCTTTTCCGAGCACCAGCCCCCCTCCTCCCGCTTTGCCTTGGTCCTGCTTGGGTCTCCTTTAGAACGCGGCAAACAGAGGTCCTAGCAACTGGGGAGACTGGGCGGTGTCGCCTGGGTGGTGTTCCCTCCTAAGAAGATGCGAAGGGAGGTGGCCTGAGCCTGTTCGTGTCACCTCCTGTTCCACCATGGGATCTATGGTACCAGTTCATGGTGCATATCTTACCACAAAACAGAGCCGGGCATCTTGCGTCCCTTAAGGGGTTCCTCAAATCTTTTACCCTAGCATCTTTGTGGAACAAAGAATGAAAAGGTATCCAAGGCCAGCTTGAAAGTTAGAAAATAAAATCAAGTAAAGCCCCATCCTTTGTAGAAATCGGGAATGAGGGATAGTTATGAATCACAGTGTTGCTGAAACATTGAACCACAGTAGTTGGGAAAATAAGATTTAGGAAACATATACAGATTATAAAAGATTATTAAGGAAATTTTTAAAATATTTGAGGGTCATGGTTCTCCATTTTAGAGATTGGTGTCTTGGAAATGGGAAGGGAAGCATGTCCTTATATGAAATGAACTTTATAGAACCCAACAGAGAAGTTCTCACACTGTCATCCCTTGGATTTTTGTGAAAGCACTTTTGTGATCCTTGGCCCAAGCTGTTGCAGAAAAATCAGACTGGCAAGAAACCAAGCACCACTCAAAGTTGGAGAACTCAGGTTTATTACACCAGAGGTCTCAGAAGAGCTAGGCCTCTGAAGATCTGGGCCCCAAGCTCAAGGATAACCTTACTTTTATAGGGCTTACACATGAACAAGCAAAAGGGATACATCTGTTATCTAGACAGAACAAGCAAAGGGGAGGGTGAGTCTTCAGTTGATCTCGAGGTCACCCTGTCTTTCAGCCTATGCAGCAAGCCTGTCTACAGAAGCAGAACAAAGAGCTGATTACAAAGTTAGCCATTTGAGTGGAAAATTCCTCTTCAAAGCTACACAGCTTCATCCTAGACCACGATGGAGATGGAGACAAACATATAGTTTTCGTTATAGTACAGAAAGGAAAAAAAGACAGAAATTGGTAATATTGTTGCCAGATAATTTTTTATGCAGAGAAACTGGACTCAGAGTTATTTGGGCTGGATTCACCTCTCCAATTATGAGTGGCAAAGCAGGCATCGTAACCTGGAGTTTTTAACTAGTGCCTTTCCACTAGAAAGCCTCTGGGAAATATACACTAAGCTTTATCACATCCATGACTGGCACTTGAATGTTTATCCTTCCTTTGTGAAAAATAGGTTTCATGGTGGTGAAAGGGGCTCTTAAGTATCCAAGGTGAACATCACCATTCAGTTAGGAACAGGGATCAGAAAGAAGAGGCTAGACTTCACCCAGAGCTAGTCTAGAAACATCAATGTCAGAAACGCACTATTAGGGTCATTTAAGGGTGAGGTAGTACTCTTCATTACATTTTTATTAATCATTTTTCACTATCATTTACACTATTGTACTTTATACTACACTTAAACTGTTATTACTATATTACACTTTATACTATTATTCTTCCAATCTCCGAGTTTTTAAATGAACCTAATGTCATATACCTTACCAAAATTTAGAGAAGTAAAATGGGTTCTTCACAATTTTCCCATCATCTTAAGGAAGCTTTTATAGAAATAAGAAATAAAATTAAATTACCTTATGTTGTGCCACTGTTATCATGTCGATATTCTCTTTAAATATTCACACATCAGTACCAGCGCAACAGAAATCCCCAGAGCTCAGTGTTGCTGAGGAGTCTGGGTACTAGATCCCCAGGGAAGCCTGGCAGCTGAGATTCAGAGCCAGGATGGCCTCACCCCCAGAAATAGTGATTCTTCTCTCCATGCATAGTTGTTCACTTTTAAAGGAGACAACAAAGGAGCAAATTGGAGTAGACAAGATGCCTTTTGAATTAGTATTCTCTGTCTGGTTGACAGGGGTTTAAAAAAAAAAGGATGGGTGGTCTACCTGAGACCAAACAGTGATTTAGTACCTTATCAGTTGTAAACCTGATGGACTGGTAGCATCGCTAGCTATCTGTTTCTATAAGCTGATGTTACTGAAGTGTATGTTTTTGAATGGAAGACAGGAAAATTTTGTGTCAGTGGCTTTGAAAATTGTCAAAAGCAATGCAGAGAATGGTGTGGTACCTGAGGGTCTAAGAAGTACTACTTGGGCCCTGGGGACAAAGCACACACAGAATTGGAGAAAGGGCCATTCTCTCACCCAGTCTACCGTAAGCCTCTGTGCAGCTTTGCCAGCAATACGGAAGAGCTCTGCCCAGAAAAGGCAAAGGACACTGGTGACCAGTACAAGGGCAAGATCATTGGACTAGGAGTGTAGAACAGTAGAGCATGAGTTGAAACTGCTCCTAAATACCTGGAAGACACAGCTGACTGAGGATTTCCTGTCATAATGAGGGAGCCTGGATGAGGAAGATGATTGTTACATTTAAGATAACTGTATTTGGGCAGTGATATTAAGAGTCTACTTAGGACAGCATTACTTTTATGCATTAAATTTTAGAAAATTGACATGTTTATATCAGCAAGTCATTTTATCAAAGATGATAATAGATTTTTCCATTTGTTTATATTTTGCCATATTTCCCGAGGATATTTTTATAGTTTTATTCACATATGTTCTGCACCTTTCTTATAAATTTATACCAAATTATGTTATATCATTCATCTTTCAAGTGAAATATTTTCATTTTCTTTTGTAGGTGCTTTTGCCTGAATGGAAAGAGACTGGTTATTTCTGCAATTTATTTTGTATTCATCCAACACACTAAATTCTCCTATTTGTTTTTTCACAAGAGTCTCAAGTTTTCTAATGAAATAGGCATATCACCAGCATCAGGAACTTTATCTCCATTATTTATACCAGCTATTGTATTTACATTTGCTAGAATCACCAATACAAGCGATTATAGTGATGACTGTCTGATCCCTGGTTTTAAGTGAAATACTTAATTTTACCGTTTGAGATAATGCTTGTTAGTATGCTTTTCTTTATTATATAAGTAATTTCCTTCTTTTGCTTAAGGCTTCCCTTCGCATTGGTTGCTTGATTTTTATCTGATGTCTTTTTACCACCTATTGAGAAATGGTCATGTTATTTTCCCTTTAATTTTTAATGAGATCAATATTTAGATAGACTTCCTGGAATTAATCCACCCTTTTATTCTCTAGTACAGCCTGTTTTGTCATGCTGTATTACTCTTTAGATTCACTTCTCTACTATATCCTCTGATATATTATTTAAACATTTGACATTTATAGTCATAGGTGAAATTAGCCTGCACTTTTAATTGTTATTGTTGAATTCCTTCTTTGGCTTCAATATTTGAGGTATTCTGGATTCATAAAATTAACTCAAGAAATTTCTTTATTTTTCTAAGACCCATAATAGTTTAAACGCTGGAATTATCTATTCTTTAATGGTTAGATTAAAATTTCAACTGTGAATCCATCTCTGCCTGCTGCCTTTTTCAATAGGAAATCATTAATCACTTCTCCAATCTCTTCTATACTAATTGGTCTATTCAAGTTTTCAGTAATTCTGTGTCATTTGTGATATATATTTTCCTAAGAAAGTATTTATTTCTTCTAGGTTTTCTTAAATATTCTTTAGAGTTGCCTTTAATATTTACTTAGAATTCTTTTAATTTCTTTCCTAACAAGATTGGTTTTTTAATTAATTAATTAATTGATAGATTTAATTGAAGAAAAGATTTAAATATTTCCCCCATCTAGATTGTTAATCTTGCCTAATTTTGATTTCATTCTCTTTTCTTAATCAGGCTCACATGGTATTTAACTGTTTTTTGGTCTTTTAAAAAATCAGTCTTTGAATTTATTATTCTTTTCTACTATTTTATCTATTTGAATAATTTTGACTTTTATAAATACTGTCTCTTCAAAGTTTCTTTTGCTTTGTTTTTGTTTTGTCATTCTTATTGGATTTATTAAGTACTTAATTCCTTTATTTTCACCTTTCTGTTTCCATAATTAAGAGCAACACATTTTTCTCTGAGTTCAGTTTTGCTGTTTCCCATTGTTATACGTTTTGTCTGACTTCTGTTTGTTCTTTCTTTTCCTTTTGAAATTTCATATGAATTAGGTCCTTTGAACCTGATTTCTATTTCCTTTTAAGGTTCACTTTTTTGCCTTATGCTTTGAGATATTTCTTAGCACTTGATTTTTCAGACCACTGGTTCAGATTTCAATGGAGACTATCCTCTCCTTCAGTTCTTCTCCTGAATTTTTAATTTTGGAAACTGCGTTTTCAATTTCAGAAAGATTTTTTTATGCTGGTCTTTAATCTTTCTTAGTTCAAGATGTCACTATCTCCTCCATCAGCAGTCTACCATTGGTATGTTTGTTCTGATGACTGTTTCTCTTAGCTATCAGACAGGTTATTTTTCCATACCAACTCATTGGAGCTCAGATGTTAAATAACAGAAATCTCACAGACCATGAAAGATGAAGCTGTTCTACCTGCGGTGGCCTATAATTTAAAGCAGACTCTTTTGTTGTCTTGAAGAAAACCTCTCTGCTCTCAGGTCTTTTGCTACTCCCACAGCCTGAAGAGCAAGGAGACCCAGGCTTTCTGCACAGCTCTTTCTTGAAGTTGTGAGGGCAAGAAGATCTGAGCCAATATTGTCTTCTGTCTGGAGATTCCCAGCATTGTGAATACAAAACAATAATATATAGGACCTTCATGACAAAGATGGGTTTAATTTCATTTAATCTGGGGCTTATTGCTGCTTGCTTGTCTTCCTAATTTCAACTGAACCCATTTGGAGGACAGTAACTTATCACAGGCACCAGCAATCCCAGCAAACTGGGGAGAAGTGGCACTAGAGATAGCAACAGACTCTGATTTCTTGGAAGCTCAAGCAAAGGGGATGGAAATGGCAATTGCCCTAGGATAACAGGTTGTCCTAATTTATTGGGCAACTCTTCACCGGCCCCATTTACCTCCTTGAAATAACTAAGGAAGACACTGAGTGGAACTCAAGGTACCACAAGAGAAGGTAGGAAAAGAACCTAGAAAAGATGAAAAGGAAAAGCAGGAATATTGATTGTTGTATTTACTGTGTCTCCTTTTTTACCCACAGCTGCTGAAGTTTAAGGAAACACAATTTTATAATCAGTGTGATGGAGAAGGAAACTGAGTCATAGGATCATTTGCCAGAGTCACATTAAAAATTAAAGACTGGTCCAAGGACCAAAGTCTAGTATACCTGGCTTATAACCCATAATGCCATTCCTCTTTCACTTAGGAAAGTAATGATTCAAAGTAAAGCACATAAAAAATAAAAACCCTCAAATATTTGTCGTACTGATTATGGTTCTATGATTTTATAATTAGATTTGAGAGACTACAACTTTGTCAAGCTCTCAAGCAAAGAGAGTAATCTACAGTCTCGTGCAAGATTCCCATACAGCAATGATGACTTTTGGAGAAGGAACATGGTCCTTCCTATTCATTTAACTCCATTTCTTCACTCTGTTAAGGATGTGGTTTTCTGTTTGCTTCTCCCAATGACAGATGCCTTTCTTTTTATAATTATAATTTGCACATCTGGTTATTTTAATATGACCATAACATTTCTGGTTGATAATTATGGTAAATCAATGTTTTAATAACAGAATTTCAGTGTATCAAGTTTATCTTCAGAATTGTAAACAATTCAACCTAAGTTCATCTAAGAAGAGACTAGCCTGGTAGAGTATTATAAGAGAGCTAATAATGATAGTTATTTTGTATTGAACTTTCAGTAAGCAAAATGCACTATACTAAGTACTTCATTTAATTCTCATTTAAACCCTGTGAAGAGACCATATTATTCCCATCTCATAAATGAGGAAACTAAATTTTAAAGGTAGTAAATAACTTTCCTTGTTTTAGAAAGTTAGAAACTACCGAAGTGGAACTTAAATCTAAGTTTGCCTAAATCTAGGTCTTCCTGATTCCTGAGCTCCACCTTACTTGCTTCACTTTAAGGCCTATTTAAGGAAGAGAAGGCAACATATTCCATCCCCACTGTGGACCCAAGTATCCCAGACACAGAACATTTTATTACCAGGTCAATTCGTCAAGAAAACCCATTCCATCAGCCAAGGAAATAATACGAAATTAAACTTGCAAACCTTTTGGCCTACTCTCAGATTGCAAGAAGAGTAATTTCCTTAAAAGTACAAGGAATAAAAATCTGACTCATGAGAAAGAAATTTATCAAATATATTTCTGTACTGCCTCTGACCTGTCTTTTTGCCTTGTCACTGCCAAGACTAATAGATCCAATAATACTCTCAGAATATAGAAAGTATTGAAATTTACCTAATTATACAAAGATAAAAAAGTATTTTTGATAATAGACAGAGCATTTATCTTCCAAAGGCTATGCTATGTTTTTTCCTTAAAGCATCATAGACTAATCCACATGATGATTTTGCATTTTCAGTGAGCAAAAATAGGTTCCCTCTTATTATTGTCTACTTTTCCCTTATGCTCACTGCCAAAACCATATAAAATAGCATTTTAGGTGCTTATCGTTATCTAAATATTTAAGAATAATACTGAGAACATGGAAGCAAGCAAAAACAGACTCAACTATATCACAAAAATTTATAATTTAATTTATAAAGCATTCCTTATTTGCGGTCATTTGCCTATAATTCTAACAAGAACATTGCATTGCATATAACATATAATCAGTAAATATTTGTTGAACAAACAAATGAATGAAATCTTGAGTATAGCAGATTAAATCAGTAAGCCACAACATATGTAGGCATAGGGGAAATTTGTTTTTCTTGCCTTTCCAGAATCCATTCATCCTATTCCAGTGATATAACATTATTCTGGTGCATTCCTATCATCTATGTGTATTGAATAACCAGGGTGTCTTCATAAAACCAAAGATAAGCATGAAGACTAAAGCAACCAAGCTCACATCTTCCCAAGATTTTGAATCTTGAGAACCTAAGACAGTTAAAATTTATTCCTTCCAGTAAAGGTACCCTAAAAAAATCATCACATAGTCCTTATTGCCTGGATCCTTAGAATAGTTCCAGTTCTTGTCTAATTTGAGCTTGGTTCTTTACCTTATCTGTTTTATTAATTTTCCAGTATCAATATAAGATTGTTTTCTGCTTAAATTAACCAGAACTAATTTCTACTCCTTAAAACTGAAGAACACAATACTTCAGCTTCCACTTAGGATGTACAAAGTTGTAAAGATTATCACACTAAACCTAAAAATGAGGGGGGAAAAAAGGAGGCATTCTACAAAATCATAACTTTCCTGGAGCATTTTAGGGAGTTGAGATCACAAGGCAACTAAATAACCTGAATTCCATGAGATACACTTCTTCAAAGACAAATGGAACAGATGAATCTTCTGACCTGTGGCAGAGTAGGGGAAAAACTAGTGGCCACTATACAAATGATAAGAAAAAAATATCTAAAATTAAAAAAAATTAAAGACACATGTAGGCTGATATACCAGTTTAGGATAGTTGAATATTCCCCAAATGAGGGAATATTGGACTCACCCTCAAGTTTTTTCTCACAGGCCTCCACAGGGTACTCACAGAAAGACTGGTGACAGGCAAAATCTTCCCAATTCTAATTTTTCTTAATGTCTGCCTAGCTTCCTATTTGGGGGAACAAATGATACACTGTCATCTCTGGTTTGCTGCAGTGATTATTATCTAGGAGAATAAAGCTTTCCATTTCATCATGTAGCATAACTGATGGCCTGAAGATATAAGGTTTTTTAGTAAGTAGAAGCTCTTGTCATGTTTCCCTTTTTCTTTGAATAGATTTTAAACTCATCTTTGAAATAATTCAGATCTTGCTCCAGTTATACTATATTTTTCAATTTTCTTTTCTAGTTTTGAGTAGCCACTTTAACTCTCCTATGTATATCTCATATTTATCTCATATTAATGTAAGCTGTCTTATTCAATTACTCTTTTGACATCCTTTTATTGAGTAATTAATGGGGACATTAATTATTTATTCTATAGGGAAAGGAACATGGAGAGCTTTTGCCCTTAGCTCATCTTGTGAGATGAGATTATAGGAAGTTCAGATGTTTATATTTTGTGAGTGGGTTTATTATGACAGGACTTATAGGCAGTTCTTTTTCATTTGTTTATATTCTGGCATCACTACTAGAGTGCTTTGCCCCAAGATCACGAAAGTCCCCAGAAGATTTGACTGCTGTGTCTGAAGACCACTCCAGTGGTCCTTACAGGGCCTTTATCTGTCTCTTCCATTTCAGATTCACTGAAGCCCTGTGGTGTATATCCACTGATAGAGGAGTCCCCTGAGAGTTCTTGCCATGCCATGCCCAGGTCTGAATTATGTTCAATGAAATGCCAAGTTTCAGAGTCATCAAATTACTCTGTTTTGAGAGAGTGGTTTTCATTGCAAACTTTATAAAGTGATAGATCAGTAATAGCAATATTCATAATGATATCAATGTCAATATCATTTAGCAGTTTAGAAAGAGATTAGCTGAAAGTAGCTAAGGAAGGGATACTATTGTTTATACTGAGCTGAATGAAGAATGAATCCATCACCACATTAGTTTTTGTTTTATTATCACCTTTTATAACAAATTTAAATTTGTTTTAATTAATTTAAAGAGTTATCTGTCAAGAGATAGAGATTTTCTGTAGGGAGGGTGTTACCAAAGAAATTCTCAAAACATTGAGAAAATTTAAATTACAGTCACCTACTTGCTTTTCCAATGAAGAGATTGATATATAGAAATATTAACTGTTGTCAATTTCTAATCAGTATAGATTCTGGACTAGGAGCTGTGGACTAATCATTTCAAATGTGAAGGCACTAATTCTGGAGAGAATCTTAGCTCCTACCAAACATAATCATATTCTGCTGTATCAATATTATTATCCTATCCTATCTTACTCTATCCTATTCTAGCATATCAGATTAGATTGTGTAAGCCAAGGCTGATAGAAACACAAAAGTTTCAGGCAACTGAGCTTGATTTGGTGTAACAAAGAATAGGCTTCAAAGAGGTTAGAATCGTCATAAAGGGACAGAAATATAGTGTCAGACACCTCATTGTCTTACAACCTGGAATGTCTTCCATCAGAGGCATGAAAGCAGCTGGAAGAGCATGCTGCTGGTTAACTTGGGTGGAAGACAACCTTTTGTTATCTAGTTGTAACTGAGCCAAAAAAGCTTTCTCTTTCCCCGTGGAGTTGTTTTTATCATTCCTTTTTAAGTTCATTGTATTTTGCCAACTCATATTCTTTGGATCATTATCTGAAATTAAATATGTCATGACTTACCATAGGTTTATATCTTGTATACAAAGTATGTCAATCAAGTCCACATCTCACTGGGATAGCAATTGGGTGGCTGCTGGTCTAAAATCATCATATTGTGCTATGGAGCATATGCTGGAACTCCCAAGAGAGGTCTTGCTCCTTGTTCCTTACCAACTCCTTTCCTGCTTCCTCTCTCCACTTCCCACCTGGTAGGGAAAGATGGAAGCAATAGCCCAGGAATGCTTCATGAAGCCCAATCTTGGATGTCTCAGATAAGCTGTAGATTGCTGATAGTCTATAAATTAAGAAATTTCCAGTGCAACTCAGGACTATATCACTAAATGCAGGATTTCTGAGGACAGTTGGGAGATTGATATCAATGCTTGATTCCCACTAAAGTATTGAGATTTATAGTCATAGTTGATCCAAATTTTAAAATTTTACTGCATACTTTCTATGCGATTTCATTTTCTATTTAAAAAGCCATTTAATTCCAAAATGTGGCACCATTCCTCCCTAGTAGATGTGTAAGATTTATACTAATTCTGAGTACTTTATCTGCTGAACCTGGAGTTGAGTGAAGCTTCATGTTGGAAGACATCTAGTAAGGAACTAAAGAGAGAAGAAAAGTTATCCAAGATTAATATGTGAGGCAAACCAGAACTGATATAGTGACAAGACAAAAGAAGCATTTAACTTTCTTGTATAAGCATTTCTAAGTATATCTATTTTTCTTTTAAGCAAGACTAGAGACATTTATGCTCTGTTTTCTACATGGCTGCATCCCTGAAAGACAGAGGTGAAGGAAAATGTTCCCACAGAATTTGGGCAGGGAACCTGGTTGTTTACTTTGCTTGGAAGGAGAAATGGCCAGATGTAAAATTATATATTGATTCACGGGCTCTGGCCAATGGTTTGGCTGGATGGTCAGGTACATGGAAAATTAGTGACAAGGAAATTTGGGAAGAGATGTGTAGATAGACCTCTCTGAATGGGCAAAAATGTGGAGCTGTTTGTGTATTTGTGCCCCATGTGAGTGCTTACCATATGATGATGACCTCAGCAGAGGAGGATTTTAATAATCAAGTAACTATCATTCTGTGGCTATCACTCTGCCTCTTTCCCCAGCCACCCTCATCGCATAATGGAATCATAAACAAAGTGACTATGGTGGCAGGGAAGATGGTTATGGATTGGCTCAGCAAGATGAACTTCCACTTACTAAGGCTCACTTAGCTATGACCACTGCTAAGTACCGAACCTATGAGCAGTAGAGACTAAGACCAAACTCCTGATATGGCACCATTTTTTAGGGTGATCAGTCAGCTACCTGGTGTCAGGTTGATTACCTTGGACCATTTCCATCATGAAAAGGACAACATTTTGTTCTCTACTGGAATAGACACTTACTCCGGATACAGATTTGCTTTCCCTGCACACAACACTTCTGCCCAAATTACCATCTGTGGATTTACAGAATGCCTTATCCATCAGCATTGGTATGCCACACAGCATTGCTTCTAATCAAGGAACCCACCTCACAGCAAAAGAAGGACAACAGAGAGCCCAGCCTCATGGAATTTACCAGTCTTACTGATTCTCACTCCTGAAGAAGCTGGTTTGATAGAACAGTAGAATACGCGGCATTATGAAAATTCAGTTATGGCTTCAGCTAGGTGGCAATACCTTACAGGCTGAGGTAAGGTTCTCCAGAAGGGTACATATGCTCTGAATCAGCATCCCAAACATGGTGCTGTTTCTCCCATATCTAGGATTCACAGGTCCAGGAATCAGGGATTAGAAATGGGAATGGCTCCACTCACTATTACCCTTAATGATCCATTAGCCAAAATTTTTGCTTCTTGTTCCCGTGAACTTATGCTCTGCTGCTTAGAGGTCTTAATTCCAATGGTAGGAACACTTACTCCAGGGGACACAGAAATAATCCTATTGAACTGAATTTTAAGAATGCTGTTTAAATTTTTTGAAGGCCACTTTGAACTCTCATGCCTCTAAAAAAACAGAGGAGATTGGTCTGCTACTCTGCAATGTAGGTAAGGAAGAGTATCTCAGAAATACAAGAGATACCTTGGGATTTCTTTTAGAGGTACCACATCCAATAGTTGAGGTCAATAAGAAACAACAACCCAATCCAGGCAGGACTAATGGACTAGCACCTTCAGAAAAGACGGTTTGGACAGGGAATACAAGATGGGTAGTGGAAGAAGTTAGGTATAAATACAGCTACGACAAAGTGACTAGTTAAAGAAATGAGGACTGTGATAAGTATTCCTCCTTGTTTTATATATAATGCTGATTCTTTGAGACTCATCTTAAACAAAAATATATATATAAATAATATATACATTATATATATATTATATATATAATATAATATATATTTATATATATAAATATATATAAACTTTGTAGGTGTGTTAATATATATATTAAGCAAATATCTTTGTATTCCTCACTCTCATTCTGCTATCTTGTGACATAAGATGTATTGAGCTTTTATAATATTTAGGTATTGTTACTTTACATCATAGTATTTAAATTATGGAATATCAAGGAGAAGCGTAAATGTCACTCAAGGACTTTTCCTCTTTTTCTGGGTTAGTACATTTTCAATATGCAGGACAGTTGTATCATATCAGATGGAATGATGATATTATGTTGTCTTTATTTGGAGGTTATAATTGAAGGTGATGTGTATGGGTGCCAAGTTCAAAAGTGGTGAACTTGTTATGGTTAATTTTATGTCTCAACCTCACTAAGTTAAGGATGCCCAGATAGCTGATGAAACATTATTCCTTGTTGTGTCTGTGAGGGTGTATATGGATGAGATTAACATTTAGATTGATAGACTGAGTAAACCAGATTGCCCTCCCCCATGTGGTGGACCCTATCCACTGTGTTGGAAGCACAGAGAACAAAAAGCAGAGTAAGAGAGAATTTGCTCTCTGTATGTGAGCTAGGACATCGATCTTTTCCTGCCTTAGGACTACGACGTGCATCATTAGCTGTCGTGGTTGTCAGGCCTTTGGACTCAGACTAGATCTACCCCACCAGCTTTCCTGTGTTCCCAGCTTGCAGACAACAACATTATAGAACGTCTCAGCTCCCATAATTACACATTCCAATTTCTTATAATAAATATGTGTGTGCGTGTGCACATGTACATGCACATGCTCT